>CM076577.1:977478227-977910067 GCA_034641835.2 Pinus albicaulis | reverse complement strand
TGTTAGTGCATTGGAACTCGAGTCGACAAGAGACTAAGAATTTTTTCTTATGTGGATCAAGCAAAACGCAGCCAGCGCCAGAACCATCGAGATTCTTGGAACCGTCGTAATACAAAGTCCATATATCATTTTCCGGTTTCTTGGGGGCAGTGGCTTGCGGAGGAATTTCGGCTTGGCGTGATATAGTTTGAGCTTGTTCCTCTGCGACGAGTGTCATTTCAGAAAGGACCTCGGGGCCTACTGCGGACTGGGGAGGTCGGTAACACCCAAAAATGGAATCTAGAAAACACATACCAAGTTCCTCCTAGGCGAAGCTGATGGGTTCATTTGTGGCATCCAAATCAGTTACAGTGTGTTTCATGTATGGTTCACTTTCGACTCTGATTTGGTTGTTTCTCCCTTTGTAAGGTAGCCATAAGTGAGACCAATCTGTGGCAAAGTATCCTTGCAATTTGCTAGACCAGTCTCTACTAAGCAGTACACCATAGCTTTCGGGATGTCGACAACCACAATATCAATATCGATGAACCCCAAGTCTGGAGGAGAGGCGGATGATGACATTGTTTAATTCTCCGACTGCCGGTACTTGTGATCTGTCCAGTTGAATGATTTTTGCGTCAGTTTTCTCTGGGAGGATGTTGAGTTTCTTGCACACAGATAAAGGCATGACATTTGTGGAAGCACCAGAGTCAACGAGGCAATTGTGAACGTTGAAATTGACCATCTCGAAAGATAAGAGAAATGGAGGGGTGGACCCTCTCGAGTTCGTGTTTACCGCATTTACTATAGATTGGAAATATGGACTGGTTTGTGCAGATGTGTTGCTAACGGTCTTCGTATTTTGGTTGTTGGCGTAAAAGCTTAGGATAAGCCTCGTTTCGTGGCGGGCCAACCCGTAGAGCGAGATATTAGCCTCCGGTCTTTTCATGAAATCCACTCATGTTGTAGCTAGAACGCTTTGGGACTAGGTTCGGTAGTGGTTTTCGATGGTTCCACTGGGAGTTTGGTCTTTTGACTTTCTTTGCCATTACTATTGGTAGGCTTGTCCGGCATAGTTGGTCCTTCGTTGCTAGGGGGGAGAATTTTCCTCAGGAAAGCCCTTTTCTTGTCTTCATATGATTGTTCGGGAATAGCTCCTTTACTTCTAAGACTATAGTTCCGAGTGGGCTGAGACTTGGGACTTCCTGCCATATTAATATCAATGGGAGCGAGACTCTCTCCCCCGCGGATTACATCGAAAGTTAAAACAGAGGCTCCCGATTCCCCATCTAGGAGCGAAACTTCGTCTTGATCAGAAACTTCATCCTCTGTCAGGCTTCCTGGAGTTTGATCATCCAGAAGCTGGTTGACCACTGCGGTCATGCTGCCGATCCATTGCGGGCACGTCTTTTCAGAATGGGCAGCTTGGTGAAAAGAACAAAAATTGTCTTTCCCTATTTCCTCCACGTTGAGAGCGGCACTGGTGTTTGACGGAGGCCTGCTGGTGTTGGGATTGTTTTTCTTGAAAAAAGGTTTGGGAGGTTTATTTGTATTTGAGGTTTCAATGCCTTTTCTCTTTAAGTCAGAGACCTCATTCGTTAGCAGTTTGAGGGTCTTGGCCATACTTTCTAAATCGAAAGGTTCTCTCTCCCTATTTGGGGTGGAAGACAGACCCTTTTTAGTGGTTGACTTGTGATCATCCTTTCCGTCATGATCCATGACACCTATTGACAACATGTCTTTTTCTACTGCGAGAGCAGCCGCGTAATTTGCTGTAAGAGTAGCGCGGGCCTCGCGTTTGACGAAGACTGCAATATCCCTAGGGAGGGCTTTGGTATAGTAGTCGATGGTGATAGAATCGTCCAACGCTAAGTTTGGAGGAAATTTTTGCAATATGGTTGCGAAGCGTTGGTTAAAGTCTTTAACTTTCTCTTTTCTATGACACTTGATGGTGCTCAGTTCTGTGAGGAGCATAGAGGGTGTTTTATCCTCCGCAAACTTTTGCAGGAACACACGACGGAACTGGTCCCATGAAGTAATAGACGCACTGGGCAGGGAGCGGTACCAGGTGGCCGCCTGGCTTACAAGAGTGTGTGGGAAAAGTCGACATGCCACATCATCGGACTGAACTCTCATAATTTGTAGAGACAGATAAAAACTACTAATATGGTCTTCTGCCGATGTGCCTTTCTCTGGATCGAACTTAGGAAGATGCTTCTCTGGGTGTCTGGGCATATCATGGAGAGGACCTAAAAGGGCCAAAGGGGATTGAGCCATCCAGGCCAGAGGCTGCACCCTCCTGGGGCGTTGATGGTTTTGGGTTTCTGCTTCAGACTCACTTCCCGTTCCTGACACCGAGGTTCCTTCATGACGACGGGAGTGTCCATCTCGGTGTCTTTCACAGTTATTCACGTTTCTAAGCAGCTCCCAGTTGTGAGGGGGGGGTCTGTTTTGGTTTTGGTGGTGATTATGGTTGGCGTGGTGTCTAAGGTCGTGAATGATATTCCCTCTACCACCACGACCTTGACCCCTGTTGACTCCACCTTCATTTCTTCGAGGCCTATTGAGTTCTTCTGTATTCCTTCGGGCTGTATTACCTTCTCTTTCGTTTCTTCTCTCCCCTTCTCCTTCTCGTGGGGAATATACTTGGTTGTTGGTCCACTGATGTGAGTCAGGCTGTGGTTCGGGGAAAGGTTCAGTATCAGGGAAACCTTCACTATCGTGGGTAACGGGGTCATTTTCCTGGACAGCCCGTGCGAGGTCCTCAATCATGGTATTAAAAAGTTCAGGTACGGTACGGACTAGCACGCCATTGCGAGTGATGTTATCGGCAGGGGTCCTAGTGTGGGCCAGGAATTCCATGATAGGGGTATACCGTAAATCCCTGATGAGATTACGGGCAACTGGGCGCAAGGCTCTCAGCTGTTCGTTAGTGATTTCGAAGTATCGGGCTTCCACCGTTGGAATATATTCTATTTGGAATATATTCTATGGGGAAGGGCACCAAGTATTTACATCACCTCGGCTGGGAGTTTGGGATGGAATGTCTCTTTTGTATGTCGGGAGGATGCTATGGTTCTCCTTCTAGCGCCAAATCGTTGGACGGAAAATATGTCCGCCAACGTTAGGATCTCCGTAGAAAGTCCCACCAGACTTTGAACCGTTTGGAGTAGGGATCCCGTCCCCGGGTGTGGGTCCCGCTAACACTTAAATGAGACTATCTCTTCTGCCGAGCAACCTGATTGAAACCGCAAACATACACTTATTAACACGATATAGAATACATGATTGATGAATAAAACCGATATATGACACTGTGCATAGCAAGGTAATAGACAGAATGCATAAACTCAGGAAATGTCGTTAGCAACACATCTATGAGGTATGCATGCAAGATAATCTGACCGCCAAAGAAACAATCCTTTGTGGTAAGAATATCCCTTAACTTTCCGAAGGATATAACGAGATGCTAATAAAACAGTTCATTAACATTCATCATGAAGTAAATAATAAACATGAGCATCATCAACACAATCACAGATAACTATGGTGCATGAATGACACTATTAATAACACAGATTCATTAATCAAAAGATATTCTGAAAATGCACGCAGAATACACACAATGTTGTCACGGCTAATCACATCATCCAATCAAAGGGGTTTTAACATGTATCAGATTTCATATATCAAGAGCATGCTTCTTCCGCCTAAAATGCAATAATGCCTTTCAGTCCCAAAAGAGCCCAGCCTCTTTACAATGCTTCCCACTCGGATGATTCAATGTACTCGCACTTATGGCCTTCCTGACGCGTCTAATCCTTCATGACGGCTCAACTTCCCGTTTTGTAAAAATTGCGATCATGACTGGTCGCAAATGCGACCCGCGACCTCGGTCGCAAATGAGACTCGGCGACCCGGGTCGCAAAATGCGACTGCGACCCGGGCCGTTTGCAACTTATGAAGGTGGTCGCGCAACGAGGTTCCCGAGCGTTGACTTTTCGCTTTTGATGAAGTCTTTCCAAGTTCGTAATCCGTTATAGGAGCGACAAGAGGGCTTTCCTCTTTATCCGATGCACATTCTAGAGCACGCACTCGCAGTCTCCCGGTCTCGGGAGATCATCGAGAGAAGCGAGCTTGGTGTAGATTTGCACTGGGGTGACAAGCAACCGGTTCAGATTCTCTTGTGATGCTTCGAATTCCGGTGCGGCGGCAGCTTGTCGTACTGGTTGCAGAAAAGAATGAATTTCCTGCTCTACCTGTTCCCAGCCTTTAGTTTCATTTAGTGCCCCTAATGATGGAATGTGATGAAGGGCGTTCATGGAGTCGATACCACTGATTAGGTGGTTATACGCAGACACTACTTTGTCCAGATCTTTGGACAGCTTGTCTTTGGATTGCATACTCATCCGAATCTGTACTTTGGTTTTTTGCGTATGACTCCAATCCTTCCGAGGCACGTGTTCGGGAGCTTGCTGATACTGGGTTGTCCAATTCACCATTTTGTCCAAGGCTGCCGAGGCTTCTTTGAGTTGTTCTTGTTTCTGCTTGGTTTCTGCCCGTGCCTCTGCCAACGGGGCCACTGTTTCTTTCAGGGTGAACATTTCCTGGTATACTTGCCTCATTGTCATCTCCAACACATCACACTCCTTCCTGACCGCCAGTGGGACTTCATTCACCTGAGCGGGCCTACCCTGGAGCTGGAGCATCTCATTTCCCAGCCTTGATTTTTCCTGCTCTGCCGCTTTTAGCCGGTTCTGTAAGGAAATAATTTCCCTGCTCATCCTTGTGACATTTTCTTCTGTGGCTACGGCAAAGGCGGTGCCTGCTGACGCTATCATAACCGGATTTGTCCTTGTGTCTGGGACAATGTCCTTTCCGGTGGAGACTGTGGAGATGGCAGGGTAACCTGACGTCAAGGATTTCCTCTTCTCTTGCCATATCTTAAAAGAGAATTGGTCAAAGGTTAATCTGGTCAAGTCGAAGACTTCTTCTTCTTGCTCCCCCAGAAAGTCATCAACACTGAGGGCACCTCCCGCGCCACCTGCAGGGATATTCAGGGGAGATAGATCAATGTCATCTATTAGCTCATCCTCTACATCCTGCGTTTGACCCTTTTCTTTCTCCTTTTGCTGGCGCTCTGCTTCCGCCTTGTCACGCTTTTCTTTCTCCCGGCGTTCTGCCTCTGCCTCTGCTTCCTTTTCCTGTTTCCTCTTTGCTGCGGCGGCCTGTTCTGCCTTTTTCTGATGATCGACTTTATCGAGCTCTTCTTTCAGTGCCTTTTCTGCCGCCGCTTATGCCTCTTTTTCCTGTCTTTCTTTCTCCTCCTCTTTTTTCCTCTTCCGTTCTGTTCTGGCGTCTTTATTGCGTTTCTCTTCATCTTCCTTCCTCTTCTTTTCCTCTTCCAGTTTTGCCTGGGCTTCTGCTTCCCTTTGCTGATCTGCGGTGTCAGGTCCTGCACCGGTCTGTGTTCTTTTATCTTTGGAGGAGGAAGAACCTCCAATGTTCTGATACTCTGCTCCTTCTCGGTCAGGGTCGATTCCTGGTGCGAGATGCCGATTTGCGTTATACCAATTTCTTCTCTCATCCTCATCCGGGCACTCGACGTGTTGATAACTCCATCTGAAATTGGCCCTTTTACAATGTTCGGGAACTATCCTGACTGGATCGTAATTTCGGCGGTCCAGATTTCTGAAGTGATAGCTTTTCACCTCTTCCCCTTCACGCGCTACTTCTCTGGAGTCTTTGACCGCATAGGAACCAATGGTGAGAGGTAGAGCAGGCCAAGGTTTCTTCTTCCCTTTGGCAAGGACGTTAGAGAAACCCAAGGTCATCTGAAAACACACCTCTTGCATGAGCACCTTGTCGGTAACAAACTTAGGAAGAGCGTGTGGTGCTTTAAACGAGCCAAATACTCGGATGATTGTGAATTCAGCGAATGGGAACCAGTGTGCCACCTGACCTAGTGTTTCCATCGCTCGCCAAGACATGCAGGGGGCATCTTGACCAAATAGTTTCCCGTAGAGGGCGGGCATGACTATGTGAGAGATTTGCTCGATGTCCGACTTGTACCTAGATTCCCAGAATACCCCGGTCTGCAAGTGTATTGCCTGGGTCTGTTCGGGGTCCCAGTTATGTGGCCATCCCTCGACATGCATCTGGGCACAGACATCATCTAATAGATACGAATCCATGTAGAATTCTGATGGAGCTCCCTCATCTGGGGCTAAAGCTGAAGCCAAGTTTGTGTGCATGGAGCCCATTAATATTCCCGCCCAATTGAATCGAGTGCCGTGGACTGTTACGTGTTCTATGATGGTTGCCCATGTTCCATTGAAGGTGGTGGCGTCCGAACGCCCATATATCCTGCACAGCATGGCGGCCACTAGCTTATAGACTTTCCTCAGACTGGCCACCGGGTACTCCTGGTCCTTCTTGATCTTAAATTTGTCTGGTTCTGCCCACCATCTTCTGATCGTGTCAACCATCGGCACTTCATTTGCAGCAAACCATCTTGGGGTGAAATTCACCTCTGCTTTGGGTAGCGAGTAGTAGACCCGTGCTCTTGAACTTTCCAATGTTGCGAACGCTTTCCCTGCACTATCTCGGATTGTGAAGCTTTTCGGATCAGTCTTCTGTATGATCCAGTCCAACATCTCTGGGCACGGAAAGATGGCAGGATGCGACCCGACTAGGTGTAATCTGGACCTTTTTACTTTCAGGTATATTTCACAATCCGGGAGATCTTCTGGGAAATCTCCTTCTAGCATGGCGAACTCACGGTATACTTCATACCACCTAAGGCTATCCTCCTTTGCGAAGGTGCAAAGGGTGTCTCTGTATATTGGCGGCGGAGATATTTATATGTCTGCGTCTGATTCTTCCTCCACCACCTGCCTGCTTCTCCTTCGGGATACCCGGGGTGCCATATCGCTAGAGTCGGAGGGGACCGGTACTGTGTCTGCTCTGAATTCACCTGCTGCATTTAGAACAGAATCACAGGATAAGAAAGACATGATGATAATGGCTAAACAGAGTCTGAACATGCAAAGATAATTTACTGTTCTCTGGGAGTCGTTGGGTCGCTGCTCTACAAAAGGACTCACCCGCGACCTCGCGACCTTGCGACTAGGTCGCAGGGTCGCAAAGTCGCTGAGTGGGACTTTTGCGACCCTGCGACCTTGCGACCTGGTCGCTAGGTCGCAGGTCGCATTTGCGTTTTGCGCGCGCGCGACCTTGCGGCTAAGTGTTTACTAATGGGAAAAATCCACGGTCTGAAAGGTCCAGAATTTACCATAAGGCACAGCCATGAGGATTTAGGCAAGAGGCGGGTGACCTTGGGGCTTGGGGGAAACAACACGATAATGAAAATCTTAAAGAAAAACCCACATCCTTGCCAGTAAATAAATAAGACCGTGGGGAGGCTCAATAATGGCAAGAAATGCTTAAGAGGGAAACATGAGGAGGAAAAGGCAACTTACCCGGAAGAAAACGCGCCAGTCAACCTGTCAGAGTAAATCCGCGGTTTTCGCTGAGAGTCACAAATGCGACCTAGCGACCCGACCTTATATAAAAAGGTCGCACGTGCGGACGTTTAATGCGGTCGCAAGTTGCATGTTTGCGACCTTGCGACCTTGCGACCTACAGGTCGCTGGGTCGCAAATTTCTTTAAAACTTCACTTTGCGACCTTGCGACGTCAAGGTCGCTAGGTCGCAAGGTCGCAAAATGTTCAAATTCTGACTCTTGCGACCTGTGCGACCTGTGCGACCTTAGGGTCGCAGAGTCGCATAGGTCGCCTGGGTCACAAATAATGCATATGCGACTTAGCGACTTGCCTTTAGAACTTTACTTGGTCTCTTTTCCTTTTAGTTTTAAGGGGGCTCCAAAAATTTTGAAGTGTGTGTTATGATTTTATGTATTTTTTGGAGGGTGTTGTAGGAGCTACAACAAATGGCGATTCACTGGATGAATTCAGAGTCTCTGCTGATGAAGGGTCGATGAGGGAGGAGGGAGGGGGTTCCAGTACTTGCTTGTTCTTTCTACCTCAGAGTTTACACTTTCCTTCCTTTGCCATCCTGCGTAATCACCCGCCCCTTTTGGCTTGTTGGGTGCAGATCAACCGAATTTTAATTCCTCATGCTCCAGGATCGAGAGGGTTGGGGAAACCTTGGACAACTGCAGGGTCCGGTACAATTATTTCGTCCTCATGGTGTCGCTCCGCTGCCAGCGAACCTCTCGGCTCTGGCGGAGTCACTGCCTAAGGAGTCGTGAACGTTGCTCCGCTGCCAGCGAGCCTGGTCA
This sequence comes from Pinus albicaulis, assembly GCA_034641835.2. NCBI lineage: Eukaryota > Viridiplantae > Streptophyta > Pinopsida > Pinales > Pinaceae > Pinus > Pinus albicaulis. Next base: position 977,901,786 of record CM076577.1, on the reverse strand, counting down.
GTACCCCGGCGGAGTCGTTACAACACCTCTCTGCGCAGGAAGCCTTTCTCAAACCATTACCCTTTATTCGTGTGCGATTGCACTTATTTGAGAATGTGCCTGTGGCACTTATTTAGATGGGCATATTTTGCCTGGGCGGTTGAGGGATCCCGACTTATTTTTCTTGCAGAGAGGTTGCCCCTGGTCTCATATGAGGACTCGGGTTTTTCCCGGATGACCTGCAATTCTCTTGAGTTAGCCCTGTTCCCTCACGATCCGGTTGCGTCTACGCAAGACCTTTTTCTACCTGCACCCTTTAAGCTGCTAGGTGGTTCCTTATGCTTGAAGACTCTGGCAAGACCGTGTATTATCCTTAGGTGCCCGTTACAAGCTAGTTTCGACTGCCCCGTGCTTTGCGGGAAGGGCCTTTCATCAGCATAGAACCTCTTCAAGGAGTGATCTGGTTGCGGGCAGTTTAGACATGGTTTTCTTTGAAGATTTAGGGAAAGAGCTTCTTTTTTTTTTCTTTTTTTTTTCTTTTTTTTTTTTTTTTAACAACAAAAGAAAAACGGCTTCTATGATACAGGGGGAGAACATCCCTTTGAGGGCTATTCAAGTAAAATAGTGTTTGAGGTCATGCCCGTTTACCGGGAGGACCTCGACTTTTCCTTCCAAAGTCTGCAATCGGAAAGTATGGGAACCTATCTTTTCTTTAACCTGAAAGGGACCTATCCATAGTGCTTGAAATTTTGCATGTTTTCCTTTCTCTTCGTGCGCCTTATCCCACTTTAGGACAAGATCTCCTACTTCGAATTTTTTATCTCCTGCAGACTTTTTTTCGAACCATTTTTTGATCCGACTCTGGTGGATGGCGAATTTCTCCTGGGTTTTCTGCCTTTCCTCTTCTAGTTTCAGCAAGGTGTCAATGCGGATTTGCAAGGCGGGACAAGGGGTACCGTGGCACTCTTGAGACAACTGTAGAGCGGGGAGAGACAAATTGGGTGGGAGGACGGCTTCTTTCCCATACACGAGAAAATATGGTGAGGTGCCTATTGATGACTTAGGAGTGATGCGATCAGCCCAAAGTGCGTTTTGGAGAGCGTTATGCCAGTTTCGTTGGTGAGACAGAAGGGTCTTCTTGACGATGCGGATCAGATTTTTATTTGTTGATTCTGCTAGACCATTTCCTTGGGGATAGTACTTTGCAGAGTGTTTGAGAAAAATGCCATTTTCTAATGCAAAATCATATAATTTAAAAGATGAAAAATACGTTGCATTATCAAACACTAAGGAAGTTGGAACGCCAAACCTGGTAATGATGGAGTGAGTGACAAATTACATTACCTCCTGATCGTTGACTTGGCGTAATGGTACCGCCTCAACCCACCTGGTGAAGTAATCAGTGGCCGTCAGAATGTACCTGTGTTGCTTAGAAGAGTGGGGTAGAATCTCACCAATGATGTCCAAACCCCATTGCTGAAAAGGTTCTTCTACTGCTACCGACAACAAAGGAGCAGCCGGACGCGCTTCTCGGCTTGTAAATTTCTGGCATTGAATGCATTTCCGAACATATGCGTGAGCATCTCTGAAAAGGGTTGGCCAATAATAACCTGCACGCATAATTTTATGAGCAGTGGTATCCCCGGCGAAATGACCTCCCGTTGGTCCATCATGCAGCTCGGTTAAGACCTTCTGAGCTTCATCCTGTTCTAGGCAGCGCAACATTACTCCATTGGAATGTTTCTTGAAGAGCTTCCCTTGGATTAACCGGTAGGACGCGGCTTTGAGTCTGATTGCACGTTTCTGCCGGGCATCTAGATTTGGTTCCAATACCCCGTGCGCCAAATATCCCGAGATATCCGAGTACCAAGACGGGTTCCTTTCCTGGGGCATGGCGTCAGTTTGGTACATGTCAATCTCTTGCTCCCAATTATCTTCTTCACTTTTTTGGGAACTTGCGGCCTCCGCGGCCATTTGGCATAAACCTTGTCCTTTAACCGTGCGTGCCGGCTTAAACTCTAAGTCGTACTCTTGCATACACGCAACCCAGTTCCCTCTCCTCTCGCCCAACTCTTGCTGCATGAATAGTGAGCGAACAACTGGATGGGGAACGTAAACTGTGACATGGTTCTTCAAGATGTATGGTCTGAAATGTTTAACCGCTTTGTATACCGCATAAGCCTGTTTCTCGATCTCAGGATAATTTAATTCAGCTCCCTGTAGACCAGTTCTCATGAACGAAATGGGACGCTCGTCATTATTTCTGTCCTTTTGTGTGAGCACGACTGCCAGGGATGAGTCAGAAGCGAACGTGTATAGGCTGAAATCTCTGCCGAAGTCTGGGCTCTGGAGAGAAGGCGCTTCGGCTATAGCTTTCTTGATCTGGTCGAAAGCTTCCTTTTCGGGATGATTCCATTTGAAAGTGGCATTTTTCTTTATCATTCCTTGCAGTGGCTTCACTATCTGGGCGAAATCTGAGATAAACTTTCGTACAAAATTGATTTTGCCCAAAAAGGATTGCATTGCTTTCTTACCACTGGGGAGAGGGATTTGAGAAATGGCTTTTTCACGTTCTGGATCAACGACAATGCCTTGCTTCGTTATGATATGACCTAGCAGATTCCCTTCAGCTACGGCGAAAACACTTTTCTTTGGGTTAAGCGAGATACCGTATTTTCTGCATCTTTCGAAAATCTGTCTGAGGTGACGCAAGTGATCCCCCCGATGTTTGGAAAACACAGTAACGTCATCCAAGTAGACCACCACACTTTGGCCTATCAGACCTCTGAACGCTATGTCCATCGCTCTCTGGAAAGTTGCTCCTGCGTTGATTAATCCAAAAGGCATACGTCGGTATGCGAAGGTTCCCCACTTAGTCCGGAAGGTAGTATTTAACCGGTCTGGTTCAGCCATCAATACTTGATTGTAGCCAGAGAAGCCGTCCAACAAAGAGAACATCTCTGAGCCGGACACTGCTTGTAATATCTGCTCCATAGGGGGCACTGGGTAATTATCTTTACTCGAGGCCCGGTTCAAGTTCCGGAAATCTACGCATAAGCGAATCTCACCTGACTTTTTCCGTACCGGCACTAAATTGGACACCCATGTGGAATGGCGAACTTTGAAGATAATGCGGGCATCTAAAAGTTTTTTGAGTTCTTTTAGAATTAGCGGCTCCATAGTAGGGTGTACTTTCCTAAGTTTCTGTTGGAATGGTTTTACATTTTCTTTAATGGGTATCACATGCTGTATAATTCGCGTATCGTATGTGCGTAAGTCATCATATGTCCAAGCGAATACATCGCGATACTTGCGAAATAATTGAGTGAAATCTTGGGCCTCTTGGGGGGTGCAGTCTTTCCCCAGGTTGATGAATTTAGGATTATCTTCTGATCCCAAGTTCACTTGTCGATGAGCCAAGATCGAGCTCTGCACTTTTGCATTTGGGGGCCCACGGAAACGGTTTTGCAGATCAAACAGATTTTCCAGTGATACCACCCCTTTAGGCATGGGGTTTCCCTTAACCTGCTCGTACTCCTTTTGCATAGCCTGGTCGTGCTCATTTTCATCTATAGCAGCGTCTTTGAATATTTCTGAGTTGCACATAAATTCCAGCACCTGTTGATCATCATCAAAAACACGCAGATTAGTGATATTGTCTGGCACGGATGGTCTATACATAACTTCAATAGAAAACCCGTCCCTCAAAGGGGTAAATCGGGCGACAGCATTAGCTAGAGTATCTGCTGCTGCGTTGTGCATTCTTAGAACAGACTTAATTCCAAAAGCATCAAAGGAAGAAATTAATCGCCATACCTCTTGCTGATACGCCTTCAAATGTGGAGACAAACAGTGAATAGTGTTGCGTACCTGCCGAGTGATAATCTCGGAGTCACCAATAACCCGTAAGCATTTCACCTTCAAATCCAACGCCTTCTTAAGTCCGAGGATCAGAGCTTCATACTCGGCAGTGTTGTTAGTGCATTGGAACTCGAGTCGATAAGAGACTAGGAATTTTTTCTTATGTGGATCAAGCAAAACGCAGCCGGCACCAGAACCATCGAGATTCTTGGAACCGTCGTAATACAATGTCCATATATCATTTTCCGGGTCCTTGGGGGCAGTGTCTTGCGGAGGAATTTTGGGTTGGTGTGATATAGTTTGAGCTTGTTCCTCTGCGACGAGTGTCATTTCAGAAAAGACCTCGGGGCCTACTGCAGACTGGGGAGGTTGGTAACATCCAAAAACGGAATCAAGAAAACACATACCAAGTTCTTCTTGGGCGAAGCTGATGGGTTCATTTGTGGCATCCAAATTAGTTACAGTGTGCTTCATGTATGGTTCACTTTCAACTCTGATTTGGTTGTTTCTCCCTTTGTAGGGTAGCCATAAGTGAGACCAATCTGTGGCGAAGTATCCTTGCAATTTGCTAGACCAGTCTCTACTAAGCAATACACCATAGGCTTCTGGGATGTCGACAACCACAATATCAATACATTGATGAACCCTCGAGTCGGATGAGAGGCGGATGATGACATTGTTTAATTCTCCGACTGCCGGTACTTGTGATCTGTCCAGTTGAATGATTTTTGCGTCAGTTTTCTCTGGGAGGATGTTGAGTTTCTTGCACACAGATAAAGGCATGACATTTGTGGAAGCACCAGAGTCAACGAGGCAATTGTGAACGTTGAAATTGAACATTTCGAAAGATAAGAGAAATGGAGGGGTGGACCCTCTCGAGTTCGTGTTGACCGCATTTACTATAGATTGGAAATCTGGAATGGTTTGTGCAGATGTGTTGCTAACGGTCTTCGTATTTTGGTTGTTGGCGAAAGCTTTTAGGATAAGCTCCTTTTGGTTCGTGATGCGGGCCAACTCGTAGAGCGAGATATTAGCCCTGGTCTTTTTCATGTCCTCCACTATGTTGTAGCTAGTATCAGTTTGGGGACTAGGTTCGGTAGTGGTTTTCGATGGTTCCACTGGGATTTTGGTCTTTTGACTTGCTTTGCCGTTACTATTGGTAGGCTTGTCCGGCGTAGTTGGTCCTTCGTTGCTAGGGGGGAGAATTTTCCTCAGGAAAGCCCTTTTCTTGTCTTCATATGATTGTTCGGGAATAGCTCCTTTACTTCTAAGACTATAGTTTCGAGTGGGCTGAGCCTTGGGACTTCCTGCCATATTAATATCAATGGGAGCGACTCTCTCTCCCCCGCGGATTACATCGAAAGTTAAGACAGAGGCTCCCGATTCCCCATCTAGGAGCGAAACTTCGTCTTGATCAGAAACTTCATCCTCTGTCAGGCTTCCTGGAGTTTGATCATCCAGAAGCTGGTTAACTACTGCGGTCATGCTGCCGATCCATTGCGGGCACGTCTTTTCAGAATGGGCAGCTTGGTGAAAAGAACAAAAATTGTCTTTCCCTATCTCCTCCACGTTGAGAGCGGCACTGGTGTTTGACGGAGGCCTGCTGGTGTTGGGATTGTTTTTCTTGAAAAAAGGTTTGGGAGGTTTATTTGTAGTTGAGGTTTCAACGCCTTTTCTCTTTAAGTCAGATACCTCATTCGTTAGCAGTTTGAGGGTCTTGGCCATACTTTCGAAATCGAAAGTTTCTCTCTCCCTATTTGGGGTGGAAGACTGACCCTTTTTAGGGGTTGATTTGTGATCATCCTTTCCGTCATGATCCATGACACCTATTGACAACATGTCCTTTTCTACCGCGAGAGTAGCCGCGTAATTTGCTGTAAGAGTAGCGCGGGCCTCACGTTTGACGAAAACTGCAATATCCCTCGGGAGGGCTTTGGTATAGTAGTCGATGGTGATAGAATCGTCCAACGCTAAGTTTGGAGGAAATTTTTGCAATATGGTTGCGAAGCATTGGTTAAAGTCTTTAACTCTCTCTTTTCTATGACACTTGATGGTGCTTAGTTCTGTGAGGAGCATATAGGGTGTTTTATCTTCCGCAAACTTTTGCAGGAACACACGACGGAACTGGTCCCATGAAGTAATAGACGCACTGGGTAGGGAGCGGTACCAGGTGGCAGCCTGGCTTACAAGAGTGTGTGGGAAAAGTCGACACGCAACGTCATCGGACTGAACTCTCATAATTTGTAGAGACAGATAAAAACTACTAATATGGTCTTCTGCTGATGTGCCTTTCTCTGGATCGAACTTAGGAAGATGCTTCTCTGGGTGTCTGGGCATATCATGGAGAGGACCTAAAAGGGCCAAAGGGGATTGAGCCATCCAGGCCAGAGGTTGCACCCTCCTGGGGCGTTGATGGTTTCGGGTTTCTGCTTCAGACTCACTTCCCGTCCCTGACACCGAGGTTCCTTCATGACGACGAGAGTGTTCATCTCGGTGTCTTTCACGGTTATGCACGTTTCTAAGTAGCTCCCAGTTGTGAGGGGGGGGTATGTTTTGGTTTTGGTGGTGATTATGGTTGGCGTGGTGTCTAAGGTCGTGAATGATATTCCCTCTACCACCACGACCTTGACCCCCGTTGACTCCACCTTCATTTCTTCGAGGCCTATTGACTTCTTTTGCATTCCTTCGGGCTGTATTACCTTCTCTTTCGTTTCTTCTCTCCCCTTCTCCTTCTCGTGGGGAATATACTTGGTTGTTGGTCCACTGATGTGAGTCAGGCTGTGGTTCGGGGAAAGGTTCAGTATCAGGGAAACCTTCACTATCGTGGGTAACGGGGTCATTTTCCTGGACAGCCCGTGCGAGGTCCTCAATCATGGTATTCACAAGTTCAGGCACGGTACGGACTAGCACGCCATTGCGAGTGATGTTATCGGCAGGGGTCCTAGTGTGGGCTAGGAATTCCATGATAGGGGTATACCGTAAATCCCTGATGAGATTACGGGCAACTGGGCGTAAGGCTCTCAGCTGTTCGTTAGTGATTTCGAAGTATCGGGCTTCCACCGTTGGAATATCTTCTAAGGGGGAAGGGCAACTTCGTTATTTATGACCTTCCGGCGGGGAGTTTGGGATGGAATGTCTGTTGTATGCTGGGAGGATGCCATGGCCCTCCTTCTAGCGCCAAATCTGTTGACGGGAAAATATGTCCGGCCAACAGTAGGGGATCTCCCCGGTAGAAAGTCCCAATTAGACTTTGAACCGTTTGGAATAGGGATCCCGTCCGGGGTGTGGGTCCGGCTACCACTTAAATGACTATCTCTTCGGTTTCGAGCAACCTAATTGAGACTGCAAACATACACTCATTCACACGATACAACATACATGACTGATGTATAAAGCCAATATATCACACTGTGCGTAGCAAGGTAATAGACATAATGCATACACTCAGGAAGTGTTGTTAGCAACACATCTATGGGGTATGCATGCAGGATAATCTAACCGCCGAAGAAACAGTTCTTTACAGCAAGAATATCCCTTAACTTTCCGAAAGATATAACGAAATGCTAATAAAACAGTTCATTAACATTCCTCATAAAGTGAATAATAAACTTGAGCATCATCAACACAATCACATATAGCTATGGTGCATGAATGACACTAACAATAACACAGATTCATTAATCAGAAGATATTCTGAAACTGCACGCAGAATACACACAATTGTCTCAGCTAAACACATCATCCAATCAAAGGGGTTTTAACATGTATTGTATTTCATATATCAAGAGTATGATCCTTCAGTTACAATGCAATATTTCCTTTCAGTCCACAAAAGAGCAGCCCCTTACAATGCTCCCTACAGGGGTATTTATAGATTCAACAACCGCACTTATGGCCTTCCGACGGTTCAACTTCCTGTCGATTCAACTTCCTGTTTGTCAAAATTGCGACCTGCGACCTGGTCGCAAAGCGACCTGGTCGCAAATGCTGACCATGACTGGTCCAAATGAGACCTCGCGACGCCCGCAAATGCGGACCATGACCGCCGTTTGCAACTTATGAAGGTGGTCGCAATCGAGGTTCCCCCGGAGCGTCGACTTTCTTGCCTTTGATGAAGTCTTTCCAAGTTTGGTAATCCGCCGTTATAGGAGCGACAAGAGGGCTTTCCTCTTTTATCTGATGCATACATTCTAGAGCATTCGGCACCAGAGTCTCCTTCTTCTGGGAGATCATCATTGAGAGAGAAGCGAGCTTGGTGTAGATTTGCACTGGGGTGACAAGCAACCGGTTCAGATTCTCTTGTGATGCTTCGAATTCCGGTGCGGCGGCAGCTTGTCGTACTGGTTGCAGAAAAGAATGAATTTCCTGCTCTACCTGTTCCCAGCCTTTAGTTTCATTTAGTGCCCCTAATGATGGAATGTGATGAAGGGCGTTCATGGAGTCGATACCACTGATTAGGTGGTTATACGCAGACACTACTTTGTCCAGATCTTTGGACAGCTTGTCTTTGGATTGCATACTCATCCGAATCTGTACTTTGGTTTTTTGCGTATGACTCCAATCCTTCCGAGGCACGTGTTCGGGAGCTTGCTGATACTGGGTTGTCCAATTCACCATTTTGTCCAAGGCTGCCGAGGCTTCTTTGAGTTGTTCTTGTTTCTGCTTGGTTTCTGCCCGTGCCTCTGCCAACGGGGCCACTGTTTCTTTCAGGGTGAACATTTCCTGGTATACTTGCCTCATTGTCATCTCCAACACATCACACTCCTTCCTGACCGCCAGTGGGACTTCATTCACCTGAGCGGGCCTACCCTGGAGCTGGAGCATCTCATTTCCCAGCCTTGATTTTTCCTGCTCTGCCGCTTTTAGCCGGTTCTGTAAGGAAATAATTTCCCTGCTCATCCTTGTGACATTTTCTTCTGTGGCTACGGCAAAGGCGGTGCCTGCTGACGCTATCATAACCGGATTTGTCCTTGTGTCTGGGACAATGTCCTTTCCGGTGGAGACTGTGGAGATGGCAGGGTAACCTGACGTCAAGGATTTCCTCTTCTCTTGCCATATCTTAAAAGAGAATTGGTCAAAGGTTAATCTGGTCAAGTCGAAGACTTCTTCTTCTTGCTCCCCCAGAAAGTCATCAACACTGAGGGCACCTCCCGCGCCACCTGCAGGGATATTCAGGGGAGATAGATCAATGTCATCTATTAGCCTGCCCTCACATCCCGGCTCGACCTCTTTCTCCTTTTGCCGGCACCCGTCTCCGCCTTGTCACTTTTTCTCCCTGCCGTTCTACCGTCCGCTTCCTTTTCCTATTTCCTCTTTGCCGCGGGCGTCCGTTGTTTCATTTTTTTCCGATGATCGAATTTCTTTCTCCTCTTTCTCTCCTTCCTTCTTCTCGTCTTTCCGCTCTTCCTTTTTCCTTTATCGAGCTCTTTCTTTCAGCCTTTCCGCGCCGCCAGGCTCTTTCTCCGCTCTTCTTTCTCCTCCTCTTTTTTCCTTTTCCGTTCTGTTCTGGCGTCCTTCTTTCGTTTTTCTTCATCTTCCTTCCTCTTCTTCTCCTCTTCCAGTTTGGCCTGGGCTTCTGCTTCCCTTTGCTGATCTGCAGTGTCAGGTTCTGCACCGGTCTGTGTTATTTTATCTTTGGAGGAGGAAGAAACTCCAATGTTCCTGATGCTCGGTTCCTTCTCGGTCATGGTCGATTCCTGGTGCGAGATGCCGGTTTGCGTTATACCAATTTCTTCTCTCATCCTCACCCGGGCACTCGACGTGTTGATAGCTCCATCTAAAATTGGCCCTTTTGCAATGTTCAGGAACTATCCTGACCGGGTCGTAAGTCCAGCAATCCAGATTTCTGAAGTGATAGCTTTTCACCTCTTCCCCTTCACGTGCTACTTCTCTGGAGTCCTTAACCGTATAAGCACCAATGGTGAGAGGTAGAGCAGGCCAAGGTTTCTTCTTCCCTTTGGTAAGGACGTTAGAGAAACCCGTGGTCATCTGGAAACACACCTCTTGTATGAGTACCTTATCGGTAATAAACTTGGGTAGAGCATGTGGTGCTTTAAACGAGCCAAATACTCGGATGATTGTGAATTCAGCGAATGGGAACCAGTGTGCCACCTGACCTAGTGTTTCCATCGCTCGCCAAGACATGCAGGGGGCATCTTGACCAAATAGTTTCCCGTAGAGGGCGGGCATGAATATTTGAGAGATTTGCTCGATGTCCGGCTTGTACTTAGATTCCCAGAATACTCTGGTCTGCAAGTGTATTGCCTGGGTCTGTTCGGGGTCCCAATTATGTGGCCATCCCTCAACATGCATCTGGGCACAGACAGCATCTAATAGATACGAAGCCATGTAGAATTCTGATGGCGCTCCCTCATCTGGGGCTAAAGCTGAAGCCAAGTTTGGGTGCATGGAGCCCATTAATATTCCCGCCCAATTGAATCGAGTGTCGTGGACTGTTACGTGTTCTATGATGGTTGCCCATGTTCCATTGAAGGTCGTGGCGTCCGAACGTCCGTATATCCTGCACAGCATGGCGGCCACTAGCTTATAGACTTTCCTCAGACCGGCCACCGGGTACTCCTGGTCCTTTTTGATCTTAAATTTGTCTGGTTCTGCCCACCATCTTCTGATCGTGTCAACCATCGGCACTTCATTTGCAGCAAACCATCTTGGGGTGAAATTCACCTCTGCTTTGGGTAGCGAGTAGTAGACCTGTGCTCTTGAACTTTCCAATGTTGCGAAAGCTTTCCCTGCACTATCTCGGATTGCGAAGCTTTTCGGATCCGTCTTCTGTATGATCCAGTCCAACATCTCTGGGCACGGAAAGATGGCAGGATGCGACCCAGCTAGGTGTAATTTGGACTTTTTGACTTTCAGGTATATTTCACGGTCCGGAAGATCTTCTGGGAAATCTTCTTCTAGCATGGAAAACTCACGGTATACTTCATACCACCTCAGGCTATCTTCCTTTGCGAAGGTGCAAAGGGTGTCTCTGTATATTGGCGGCGGAGATATTTGTATGTCCGTGTCCGATTCTTCCTCCACCACCTGCCTGCTTCTCCTTCGGGATACCCGGGGTGCCATATTGCTAGAGTCGGAGAGGACCGGTACTGTGTCTGCTTTGAATTCACCTGCTGCATTTAGAACAGAATCACAGGATAAGAAAGACATGATGATAATGGCTAAATAGAGTCTGTACATGCAAAGATACCGCATCGTTCGGGAGTCGGGGCTGGGAGTCACGTTTACAAAAGGACTCTCCACCACACTGCGACTTGCGATCAGGTCGCAGGTCAGCAGAAAGTCGCCGAGTGGGACTTTGGCGTACCTTTGCGACCTCGCGACTGAGTCGCCAGTCGCAGTCTCATTTATGCTTAGCGTGCAGCACCTTCGTGCCAAGTGTTTACTAATGGGAAAAATCCACGTCCGAAAAGGTCCGTAATTTACCATAAGGCACGCACGCATGAGGATTTAGGCAAGAGGCGTGTGACCTTGGGGCTTGGGGGGTTTGGGGGAAACAACACGATAATGAAATCTTAAAGAAAAAACTCCACATCCTCGCTTAACAACAAGACCGTGGAGGCTCAATAATGGCAAGAAATGCTTAAGAGGGAAACATGAGGAGGAAAAGGCAACTACCCGGGAAGAAACGCGCTACCAATTGCTGCCGAGTAAATCGCGGCTGGGCCACGAGTCACAAATGCGACTTAGCGACCTGCCCTTATAAAAAGGAGTCGCACGTGCGAGCAATAAATGAGGTTGCAAGTTGATAGTTTGCGACCTTGCGACCTCGCGACCTTGAGGTCGCTGGGTCGCAAGGTCGCTGAGTCGCTAATTCCCCTAATTACTTAGTTTTGCGACCTTGCGACCTTGCGACCGGGTCGCTGGGTCGCAAGGTCGCAAATGTTAAAATTTCGCATCTTATGACCAGTGACCAGGCGACCCAGGGTCGCAGAGTCGCATAGTCGCCCGGGTCACAAATAATGCATATGCCACTCTAGCGACTTGTCTTTAGAATCTCATTTGGTCTCTTTTCCTTTTAGTTTTAAGGGGGGCTCCAAAAATTTTGAAGTGTGTGTTATGATTTTATGTATTTTTTGGAGGGTGTTGTAGGAGCTACAACACTAGCCTAATCATAGCTGAACATGTTTAAATTTAATTGTTGATAAGTTAGTGAGTGAAAAATATGGTCAACATTGTGTAATATTGCCTTATCAAAGAGAGTAGATTAGGAAAAGATACTGGTTCCACACGCCCAAAACAGAACCAAAGAGGGAAGCGGGGATGAAAAAAAAATTATGCATCTTAGCCCTATTTTTCCTAGTTTCCATTTCATGCAGAATAATATTTGTGTGCAACTTTTATTTTGTGCCACAAATACATGACAAATCAGACTGTCTAATCCTGATTTGATCATCTTTTAAATTTCGTGTTTTAGATTAGAGAACAAAATCCTGTCAAACAACTTAATCTTGACAGTTGATCTAGCGTAGGTAGATTAATGAAGGACCTCACCAGTTTAATCTGAATTCCCGGAAGATATAAGTGTAGAATTAGATAGGTTCATTTTGCAAAAAGAAAAAATATGCATTGTAAAAAGGCTGCTATTTCAAATGCGCCAAAAAGAAGAAAAAATGTTAGGAAAGGTAGTGGGGTAGGTAGAAATATCATTGATGCTAATCATGTTGTCACTTTTTAGAAATAGCATCAAGGAAGAATGAAATGTTGCGCCAATGGGTAAGGCACTGGTCTTCATAAGCCAGATATCTGAAATTCTGGACACCTCCTGAAAAGGAGCTGCCCTGCCCAAATGGAGCCACTGTTAGTCATCAGTATTTTTCACTTGTTGGTGATGACTAGTTCTCACAGCCAAGTTTTCTAGCAGCTGATCCAAAAATTTGTCATATTTTCCAGCTGGGAAAACACCCATAAAACTTTTTCTCCCTCTTACTTTTCAGTCCACCCATGACGAGATGAAACCTTGTTATCAAATCCTACCTTGCCTCAGCCATACTAGTCTGCTCATCATCTCTAAAAGGACAATCCACATCTATTCAAACAGTCTCCCCTAAGTTAGGAAGTGGCGCTTTAAAGACATTTCACCCTTGGAAAACTATCCAAGAGCCAAAAACCTCCATCTGCTATATACCAGTCATCATAGACCTTCCTACTCTGCTAATGAAGTTGTTCACAGCCCTAGGTCGCGCCACTAATGCACCCTTAAGTCTCAGCAATACATAGATCATAATCTCAAGCTAATTTTAGGTTTTTTACAGTGTTTGATAGATCTTTCAAGGACAGGAAACATACCAACATCTCAGAAGACAATTTTAGCGCCACATGAGAAGACAGCTGCTTCTCAATATGATCCCGAGCCTGAGATGTTTTCTACAGGGCCAAGAGTTATTCATCAAACTCTTGCGACCTCGTTCACATCATGAAAGGACAGCAGAAGAAAAAGCAACACTTTCAAGAGGCTGGTGATATGACATGACAAAGAACCTCCTTCATCCATAAGCAGAGGGTTTTTGAAAGGCCTCCTTCATTCATAAGCACAGGGCCAGGGCATTGACTGTTTTTGAGTTTGATTGATCAAAGATGAGTAACAGGGACAGTAAGGGATAGTTAAAACATAGAATTACTGTAAGGAGACCAAAAGGAAAGCAGGGGTACCACTGCAATCCAAGGGGTCAAGCTTGTCTCCTAACAGGATTCCTCTCAAAGACAGTCTGCAGCTCCAACAAAACAAAATTTGAAGAGTGGTTGATGTGGTAAGTCATTGCACAGGTGAAAGAACTATTAATGATTATGTTTACAAGGATACTGATCCCCCTACTCATAAGAGGATGTCCTTCAGATTACTATCATGAGTTGACAAATAAATCTGAGCTCAGTTCCCCAAGAGGCAATACAATTGAACACATAAGTTCATAACATACAAATGGGACTTTTGCATACTTTCAGATTCTGGAGAGGATTTCAAAACATATATAGGCATGTTCATTATAAAAAGGTCAATGGTACCATATCAATGAAATTTGAGTCAGAGAGAAGTGTTTAAAAGAGATCTCATTTTAAAAAGGACTGAGATGGAAGGGCCTGAGTGAATGCAACTAAATTTTCGCACCTACAGTTGGAGAAAAAGTTGATGAGACACCAGGAGGTAGAAGCTGTCAACCAAGTTGAAAAAGACAGGCCATTTCCTTGCAAAATGACAAAGTAGTTTTCAATGCTTTTTGACAAATCTGGAGTGAATCTTCCATGTTAAGATGTCACCAAAGGTGTTAACAGTAGCAAAAGATGGTCCATAAATAATTGGGGTATTATTCAAAGTGGAGCTTCTATGTTAAAAATGTCGCCAGAGAGACAACGGTGACAGAAGGCACTTTTCAAATATGTAAAATGCAATGAATAGAGTTGACCCTTGGAAAGAGTCATAACCATTGATACTATTCGAGTGAAATACACAGCCCTTTTTTGCCAACAGTGTTCAAATATAGACCCTTATTAACACATTCAAAGTCATTTTGTTTTGTTTTAATTGGACAAAGGCAATGGTTTTGAAAAAGGGTGTTTTCCAAACCCTCACATATTCATGTCAAGAATATTTCGTTGTCTTGCGTTCAAAGGGACGAAAGACCGTTGCAAAATCATTATGCAAACTCCAAGCATGAGCCAAAGATCCCCATTGCTGCCCTCGACACCAGAGAAGGAGGTATTGAACGAAGAACTAGAGTTTTCAAGGGTCCGAGTTTGCGCGGCATGCCTGTAGCGTTGTGCGACGCGCTTGGGCACATTTTCTACACAGCGGCACACTAACGCGCGGCGTGCCTATAGGTGCGCACGACGCTCCTGTAGGTGCCGGTCCTGTCGGCCCGACAGTGACCCAACGACCCATTTCGCGCGCCGTTCTCCACTGTAAAAGTGCCGCGCACATTTCCAACGATCAACACACCTCCTAAACCATCTAGAAGCTGGTCCAAAGTGCTCAAGCAAGCCTGTCATCAAGTTTTGAAGGTATTCTATGTGCCTCCCTTGCTATTTGCAAAAATGTTGAGTGGGGAAAAGAGATGAAAATCACAATGTGAATCACAGTTTAAGTTTTGTTTGTTTATTTGAAAAAACAATTTCTGTTGTGATCATGTTAATTAAAGGTGAAATAGCAAGAATGGCAGTTCCCCCTTAATGTTTCGAAACCTATGAGCTGCCCTCCAAACCATTTTAAGATAAGCCCAGAACAATACCCAAAAGGAAAGATAGAATTCTGAAGGTTGAAAGGATGGGTTTGTTTACAAGTAGCAGTGATCATGATATGAATATTTTTGTCAGGCCAGAGGACCTCTCTGTTTGATGAAAAGAGACAAAACACCAGTATTTTCCCCTTTACCCCATAAACCAATATAATGTATAAAGCTGCAAATCACCACCTGGCAGTATTATCAAGGTCTAGGTATAAGGAAACAGTAGAAGTTGAAGAGGGCAGTGTTCTGTTTAAAGAAGGGTTTATTGCTGATTAAAGTCCTACATTTCTCTATGACCACATCAAAAGAAAAAATAAACTCTGTCACCTATTACCCAGTAAACCTTGGACTGTGTTTTACCTTCTTTGGTTGACTGTGTCTATGGTGGTGAATTGATTGGTTGAAAAGCGTACCAAAAGGGAGCAGTGTTTTGATTGAAGAAGATTGTGGTTTTTTGCCTTTGTCTGAATACAAGGTTGTCTCATTACCTCAAAACACCAACTGGCAGGGTACTCTTATCACAAACACAAGAAAGTCCTTTTGACTGTGTTTGTCTTTGTTGACTGTGTATTTCATTGTGAACATTGGCTGATTAATATACAAAGGCAAGAAAAGGCATTGTTTTGAAGGGACAGGGTCTTATATCAAAGGAGGGCATTTCACACTACACTCGAAACCATTGTTGCCTTATCAAACAGTGAAGTGACAGGCTGAGACAGAGTTTGGTTTAAAGAAGGCATTTCAAAAGCTTTGAAGTAATTTGGTGTTTCAAAAGCACATCTAGGTCAAGTTGCCTCCTAGGCAAGATAGAAGAAGTGGGTTACACAAGAGGTATGAGCCAATTTCTACCGAGGAAGTCAATGCACACCCATCTATCTTATTCAATTTTCATGAGGTGGGGTGTTTGGATTTCTGCCAGAGGGTACAAGAAGTCAAAAGTTTCTCGCCTTTAACACATTTGTGCGCCTTGAGGTTCAAAGACAAACATTTTCAAGTGGCAGGCCTTGATTTCAAGTTCTCCCCGAGATCCATATCCAAGGATACTAAAATCCCATACATTGGCGAGAAATGGTTCAAGCAAGCCTATTTAGACTTGGATGACTACAAACCCTTCCTCAAGCCTGAGCACAGAGAAGCATGCCCTGCTATTTTCCCTTTCTCTTATCTTCTAGCTAGCTATGCTCCCCTTATGAAGATCATAATGAAGTATTTCACTTGTGAGGGGAGATTCTCCCGGGTTTATGCATACCACATCCGACTGTGGATGCACTTCACAAGAACCAAGCTGCTCAATATTCCTTTCTTTTTGTGCGAAAGCATTGAGAAAATGGCCTCCTCAGTCCAGAAGAAGCCTCCATCACAACAAATAGCCTCTTTATTCCATCACTCCCTCATTAAAATCATCATCCTTCACCAGCTTGAAAAGAAAGAGGTTTCTTGGGATGTTTTCCTCAGTCACCCAAAATTTTCCACTGTTCCCCCAGTCCATACATCCCCTACATCTCCTACTCATCACCCCTCACCTTCCTCTAGCAGACCTACTCCTAGAAGGCTCAGATTCACTACAGGACATGCATTAGAGCATGTAGAAGGAGAGGGAAGTGGCCAGCAAAGGGAGGAAGAACATGAGCATGAAGAAAAAGATGAGGAACAGCAGGAAGAAAGTGATAGAGGGAAATAGCATGACAGTGGTGAAGATGAGCAACAGTAAGAGCAGGAAGAAGAGAGTGTTGAATAGCAGAAACTCAGTGGTGATGAACAACAGGAACAAGAGGAAGGGCAGCAGTTTGAGTAGCTGGTTGAACAACAGAATGAGCAGGAAATTGAAGCACAGTAGCAGCATGATATTGATGATCAAGAGCAGCAGTTTGAGCAACATGACATTAATGATCAAGAAGCAGGAAACTGAGACAGAGCAGCAGCACGAAATTGAGGAGCAGGGGCAGCCTGAAGAAGATACACAGTAGTCTCCTCATGACACACATCATTCTCCTCATGATGATCAGCAGCCTCCTCAAGATACACAGTGGCCTCAAGAAGAAAAACAAGTTCAAGGGGATGACAAACAAGATGACAAAGGAAAAGGAATCATGGCTTCCTCTCCTAAAAAGACAAAGTCCCAGACAGATAGGAAGAGAATGCCAAGGGTGGTCACTCCATATGTGACAAGAGCTCTTCAAAGCAAAGATAAATTACCTAAAAAGCCTATCATTGATTTGCCTAAAAGGAAGAGCGCAAGGATAGCCTTCCAAGGCAAAGGGAAGGGCAAGGTAGGAGAAGGTCATGAGCATGAGAGTGCATTAGATGCCATCCCAATTCTAAGTGATGACAGTGATAATGAGGCCCGCATTCTAGAAAACCTTTTGATCCAAAGAGAAAGAGAAATTGATGCATTACAAGGTGAGCTTCATAGGGCAAGGAATTTCAATCATTTTCTAGAAGTCCAAAACAGGCAAATGAGTGGCCATATGGCTATCCATGAGACAAGGGCGACTAAGTACAAGAAAGAGGCCTCCAAAGCCCAAGCAAGGATAGATGAGCTCATAGGTGATTTTGATGAAAGTGAAGAAGAAGACCAGCCTAGGCAAAAAAGGCGTAGAACCATAGGGTTTAAAAAGGCCCTTGAGAAACAAAAAAAGGAGGAAAATGCCCTTTTTCAATCCACTCCCCTCACTGCATTGCTTGAGCAAGAGATTGAAAACAATAAGGAGGCATGGCTTGAAAGAGCCAATGAACATTTTGAGGGAAAGTTGGAGAAGGAAAACAGGGATTTAGAGCTGCAAAGAAGGATGATGAAGCATTATCAAAAGCTAAATTAGTTTGTCCGTCGCAAGTTAAAGATTGCCCAAGAGAAACTAAAGGAGGCTAAAGGGAAGCGCCCGACACGGAAAGGGAAGAAGAACACATCAGGACTTGAAATTTTGGCTTTTGTTTCAGAGCATGTTGATAGGGACCCTTGAGGGTCATACTCACCGATTTTGGGTGCATTTTGACATGTTTTGGTTTTTTGGCATTTTTGAGTTTTTTGTCAAAACTCATGAAATTCGCCATTTCATTTTGGGGATTCGTCAAAGGAGGAAAATGGTATCATTGGATGCCATAATTTCAGGAGCACACCCTCAGTGATTTTCAGGACATTTGGAGATCATTTTCTGCCTCAAAATGGCGAAAAATTCTCGCTTTTTGCACACTCTGCCCGGTCTATCAGCAGACTGTAATTTTTTGTTTTTTTACACACAGGTGCATTTTTGGAGGACTTCCATGCATCATATTGGGAAAATTTTAGTTGTTCCGGAAAGTAGACACTCAGATCTTTCCAACGAGCTATCATGAGCCTCGTTTCGACATCAGGAAGGCTGCCAAATGTTGCTGGCAAGTCAGGGGACCTTTTGCTGATATAAAATTTGAATATTTTTGTAATTTTTGAACGTTAAAAAATAGCTTTTTCCAAATGTGCGTTTAGCTATTTTTGCACATGAAAAATGATGCAAAGTCAATTATTTTTCTTTTTTTAGCATTTTCTAGATATTTTATGAGATATTTTGTGCCTTGGGTTTTGCAAAGCCTCAAGGACAAGATTATATATTTTGATTAGGCCAATAGGATGGCAAGTTGAACCATGAGGTTTTCCTCACTTGAGCCTATATATTCCAAAGGCTTTCATTGTAAAACAAGGCTGAACTTGAGAAGAGAAGAAATATATGGTCATATGAGCTTTGGAAGAAATACTTGTCTTATGCTTTTGGATTGCCTCTTGGATGCTCTTGGATGAATGAAGAAGGATTGTTGTTGGATTCCATGACTTGGTAGAATGGTATAGTGTCTCTTGCTTTGTTGTTGTCTTCTAGTTTTCATTCATGAATACATGTTTCTTGCCTGCTATAGATCAGTAGAGAAAAAATTTGAGATATTCCCTTGGAGGCACCTCAAATTTCATGTTTCTTCATAGCTTTCATGTTTTCCTCTTCCTTAGTTACATTAAAGAATTCTTAACTGCTCTTTAATAACTTGAGCATATTGTTGCTTGTTTCATTCATGGTTTTATACATGCTAAGTATGACTTACGACACGCCCTGCTTACCTATGGCTAGCTATAGTTCCATCCATGAAATTTCTCTTTGACTGATTAGATTATCATTTTGTTGAACCAAGGAGGCCTAGTTTCGATCTAGCCCTTTGCCTAAAACTATGCAAATCTTGTTGTTAAAAGTGCCCAATAACTTGAAGTACTGTGTTTAGGCATTCCGACATTGTAAGTTAAGTTTTTTGTCTTTCTTAAGTGTTTTCCCCAAAGTCTGATAGCCATTTCCCAAAGTTAGAGGGTCATATACTTCTATGCATGGCTTGATTGTTTATTTCTATGTATTGATTAGCTTATGGTTACATTTTGCATGATTAATGGTTTTCCCTATCATGTTTATGTTATCTATTAAACTAGTTATGCTTGAAACTCTTCGTTGTTCACAAATTTGATGTCCATTTACTTCATTTTGCCCAAATATCCTTTCTACCTTGAAATCAAATTGGCCCTTCAACAGCCTTGTATCACCGTCTGATAGCTTTCTTGACCTTTTCAACCCCATAGCCCAGTTGATCTGACATCTTCTTACCTATCTCATATCTTTGATCAGTTTCATCCCTCACAACCTAAAAACCAAAACCAAAAAAACCTACTTCATAACTAGCCTAAAATCAGAACACAATAAGCAAACACACAGATATCCCTTACACATTATAGAGAGAGCCCTCTCTGAGTCCTGGAAGGCTAGGTCCTTGGGCTCCAAAGCTTGGTTTGATGTTACATTGTCATTTGGATTGCCAATCAGCCAAATCACGGGAACCTAACAGAGACTAAGTGAAGGCATAGCTAAAGATTGACAGGGCTCATTGAAGAAGACATTGGGAGACATGAAGAATAATCAAACACATCTTGACAAATTTAAGCTAAGGGTTTGAGCCCAAGATGTTGGAGCCTCATAAAGACAAGGTTAGTGCCTTGGAGGATAGGGTTGGAGCCCTAGAAGATTGGAGTCCTCAAGAAACCAGGTTGGTGCCTCAAAATTGATAAGGTTGGAGCCTTGGAATTCCAAGTCGGTGCTTGGAAAATATAGGTTGGAGCCTGGTATATTAAAGATCAGTGTCTTCATCTAGGGTTGGAGCCCTACATATATTGTACTTGATTTATTGTAAAGAAAAAAATTAATAAAATAATTTATTCTTATTGTTCATTTTTTGTTCTAAATATAAGTGACATAATTGGTAAAAATAACCATTGAAAAGAAATATCGATTCAACACAACCCCCCCCCCCCCCCAACCCCACCATCCCCCCCTCATTATTTCCAACGCTTGATCCTCATCACTTATAAGCTTCTCACCCACATTTAAATCAATTCACTTTAATTATTTTTATTCCCTAACTTTTAACTTAGGTTCCATTAAAAATAATTATTTATTTGAATAACTTGCATTCAAGGTGAAATTTTTCCAAACGATTTCAGGGTCTTGGAGATCTCATGTGTTCTAGCCCCTCCACAAAATTTCGGAGCTAGAGCACATATGATGCTACAAAAAACATCAAAAATTATTGGGTTGTCGATTCCATTCACAAATAGGATTGAATTCGATGAGCCTAGATCATTGGAGGAGGCCATCCATAAACTCAAGCATTGTTATGCACAATCAAATTGCAAATCAGAAACCAAGCGAGATTGGAGAGGTAATGATAAGAATAAATCAAAATGGGACAAGAAGTGAGTAAGACTGCAAGATATACGTACCAAGGAGAATGTTTCACCACCTAATAAGTTCAATACATCTAGCAGAGGACAAGGATTTCGGTTAGAGGAGCAGAATAAGAATGAGAATAGGGAGCCATTGAGGTGTTGGACTTGTGGAGGAGATCATCGTAGGAGATATTTTCCATAACATCAGCGTGGAAGGCCACAAATATACAGTGAGCATGAGGCATATACAGTGGGATTTTTTGGGCATAACATTCCTCAGATTTATGCAGTTGTGGATAATATGCAGGCAGATCATCAAGCTTCTATCATTTAGATGGATGGTAAGATTTGTAATCAAGTTGTTTCTATTTTGATTGACCCTAGTTCTAACTATAGTTATAGTAATCTTGACCTGGTGGATAAGTGTGGTTTGAGTAAGTAAATGCATGCAAAATCTTTCTTAGTGGAGTTGGCCACAGGTACAAAGAAAAGAGTTCACCATTGGGTAAGTGCTTGTGCATTTGATTCAAATGGTATTCCTATAGAATCACACTTGAAAATTTTCCATTGGTTCATACAGTATGCTATTGGGTATGGATTGGTTATATATTCACAGTACCAAGGTAGATTTCTATGACAAAGCCACATCAGTTAGGATGGTGACAACAATGTAGGCCAAGCGCAGTCATAGGAAAGGGTGTGTACTATTTAAAGTTCATAACTTTAGTGATAAAGGTAAGGAGGCAAAGGATGTAGATTTTTTAAGCAAGTATCCAGTTTTGCAGCAGATTCAAGATCTATTTCCATCATGTATTTTAGAGTTGCCACCACACAGGAAATTAGAATTTTCCATTGATTTGATGACAGGGGCCCAACATCAAAGGCACCTTACACGATGAGTACACAAGAGTTGTTAGAGTTGAAATTTCAGTTGAAGGAAATGTTGGGAAAAGGGTACATTAGACCAAGTGTATCTCCATGAGGTGCACTGGTGTTGTTCGTGAAGAAGAAAGATGGAACTCTTAGACTATGCATTGACTACTTTAAACTGAAAAAATTGACCATCAAGAATAGGTACCCACTACCTGTTGGAAATACTGAGATGGGGGGTGAATCAATATTCCTTTCAATTAGTATATTATTAATCTTTCAGAGCATTATTTAATCTTCAATTATTGTCAGTGTTTGTACAATGATAGCAGTAAATCAAAGGAAACAAATGCACATAATTTTTAAGGTGGAAACCCTCTCTGGGACAAAAACCACCTGAATTGTTTTCCAATAATTCTTTAAGATTCAACTCCAATTGAAAATAAAGCTCCAACTTTCTAGAATCTAGAAAAGCAGTCTTCTCCAGCTCCCACTGGATGGACGCTCCAATGCCCGAGATTCTTTAGTAGTCAACTGAATGGATGCCCCAACACCCAATGAGCTACAAATCACCATAGCACCAGCCTAGCACCACCCTACCACCTTATAGAAGAATAAAAGAAGAATGGACTCCCGTACCAGGGAAAATGGTCCACTTTACAATGATATAGAATGATGTATAAGAAGAAGACACACTAGACCATAACCCCAACTATGACACAACCACCTAATGATGATCCTAGACCTCTCGACACTGCCTCTTCAAATCTTGGTAAATAGACACTTGTACAATTTTTACAATGATGCATTTACAATGACTTAGTGCAATGATACCTTTATAAAGATTGTATGCAGTGCTACCCACTTGAAGACTTCATGTGGTGAACTTATTGCTGCTATTCTGCACCTTGATTTTTTCTCTTGTCATGCTACCCTCTGCCACACCTTTCTTTGATTTGCTGCCCTAGAAAGTTTGTTCCTTTGCAGCCCTTGACAACACATGATCTACCTTTTTCTTGCCTTCTAGGATCTAGAAATTGAATTTGGTGTATCTATGTTATTACATATTCTCAATATGTTATTTTCAATTCTGCAGTAGTCCTCTGAGTCTTCTTTTCCAATGCCATAGGTCTGATCCAATTTGGATTCTTCAAGGGAGATTTATTCCCAATCTCTCACAATGAACTAATTATGGACTAGTTCAGTAGAGAGAGCTTGTACGACGTGCCACATGTAACTATTTCTTCATTCGGATTTGAAATTTATACAGTGAAAACTATAGTCTGTGCACTATCTTCCATTTCTTACAGAATTCCAATCCGGTTTTCAGAGAGAGAGAGTTATGACGATTTTCCCAACGTCACTTCTTTGAGATGAAGTTCAGGAGCTTGCAAAAACACTGACTTCCACAGATCATATCTCCGAAAATATTGCACAAATTGATCTGAAATTTTTATAAAAGCTTCCTCAGGATTTTGGCTTCGCCTCATAAAAATTTCAGCTTCTAAACCTTCATAGAAAAAATGATAGATTGCAAACTCCGCGATGACCTATTTCAGGTAGCGAAATCCCTACATAAGGAGGATATGAGGATCACAATTTATATAAATGCTTAGGTTGAGAGGGGCCATTGAAGGTTACAACAAGAAATAGTGAAATTGGCATCCGAAAACAACCTCCTTGATCCTAGTGAAAATTAAGCACCTACACTAGGTGGGGCCCACACAGGCTATTTTTAGGTGGAATAGATGCATGAGAAAATTCTAGTTATAGATGATGTCTATTTATAGATGGTGAAAAAATTATATTTATAGATGATTTTCTATTTATAGATGTATGTGTGAGTTCTATTTATAGATTGCATGACTATTTATAGATGCATGTCGACTATTATTATGCCTTAATATTAGTTGGACAATAAATATAAATCTATTCTCATGGAGCACTTGGAAGCAGTTAACTGAAGTGGAAAACCAGATAGCTAAAGGAATTTCAAGTTCAAAGGTTGGTTGGTGGCACATGCAGGTTGAATTAGTTGTAACTGAGTGATTCGAAGTTATACAGAGTTGGATGTGTAGTTATGTGAGTTGTAAAGTATTTTAACTCAGTTAAGTGAGTTAAACTCAGTTGTACTAGTTGTAACTAAATATACACTAGTGAGAGATCAATGAATTAAATATTAAATTAATTCACATGTAGTTATCTCACATGAAACTGAAGATTTACTACTGTTAACTACATGCATGTAAGATGTAGTGGAGACCCAGTTGAGAGGTAGGTGAAAGGGATAGTTGAATATCAGTCGTACTATGTTGGGTTTCACTCTTGCAAGCCAAATACACATTGGATATGCTCATGAGGATTGCGAAGTCAATGAGGGCATGATTGCATCAAATTGGTCTTTGTAATCAACTTGGACTATGCAGTGGAGGCAGGCTGTCTGGAGGTAGTAAATTGTGCAAGGGATTTGCAAATTTATGCAAGATAGTGTGAGCCAATTGTATATTGTACTGAGAGCTCTTGGAGTAGAGTTTTGTATGAGATTATTTCATGATCCATGATATATACATAATATATTATAGTGGGGGTTTTAGCTTTATTCTTTCCCGGTAAACATCTGTGTTATGTGTGAATGATCTTTCTTCATGTGTTTGCAATTGGCGATCATGTTTCAAATTTCCGCAAGAATTTTTGTAGAAGCGATTATGTATTTATCAGTGGCATATAATTGTTAGATCAGGAGAATCCAGGCAATGCATGTATTAAAATTTTTACATGGTATCAGAGCACAAAAGATTTCAATTTTGAAGCAGGAGTTGAGTTTGTTGGTGGAAAAAATTCGAATTTGTTGCAAGAATTTCTTGGTGCGATAATTAAGTAAACATCAAAATGGCTTGCGATGGCTTGCGACTAGAGTATGCACTCGAGGGCAGCTCGAACTAAATTTCTTGGAAGGACATGATGGTGGTGGTGCTCGAATATAATGGCTTGAAGGAGTTCATCGAAAAAGATGTTCCTAAGCCTACTTCAACAGATGTTGCATTACTTGATGCGTGGCAAACGAAAGTATCAAGGGCAAGGAGGATTTTGTTGGAAGGTGTACGAGATCACATTGTCTCAAGCCTTCATGGGAAAGCCACTCCATATGCTATGTGGAAGGCTTTGATGGATATTTTCCAAAGCAGCAACGACCATAGGAAATTGGTGCTGAAGGATAAACTTAGAAAGTTCAAGATGTAAAAGAACGACGCTATTCTAGTATACTTAAAAACGTTTGTCCAATGCAGGGATGAGCTTGGGAGTGTAGGAGTAAGTGTTGTTGATGATGATTTGGTGAGCTTGGCTCTCTTATGACTTCCTATGAGTTGGCACAATTATGAAGACTCTGTCAACGAACAGGAAAAACTGTCGGATTGGGAACGACTGTGATCGGATCTAGTGTAGGAGGAGTTCAGGCAGAACACCAGAGATGGCTCTTCAGCAAAGCTTGATGAAGAGGATTGTGCTTTGGCTGCCAAGGCAAAGAAGGGGAAAGGGAAGAAATTCCATTATAAATCTTAGGCCAGTGAAGATGGCAAGGAGCACAACATGTCCAAAGTGAAGTGTTTTCACTGTCACGAGTAAGGACATATTGCCAAAAATTGTCCACATAAGAAGAAGAACAAGATGGATACTAGAGCTATAGCTAGTGAGGCTATTGCCTCGCAATTTGAGCTTGAATTCTCATTGATCGAATGCATGGTGTCAAGCGCATTGGGATCAGGGTGGTACGTAGATAGTGGTGCTTCTTGTCACATGACGGGAGATAAGAAACTTTTCAGTGACTTGGAGGAGAAAGATCTCCAGATGCATATTGAGTTGGGCGACGATGGACGATAAAATCCGACTGGAATTGGTACCATTACCTTTCAGAGGGTGTTAGGTAAAATTTTTCATTTAAAATATGTCATGCATGTTTCAAGTTTGAAGAAAAATTTAGTCTCAGTCACAATGTTAAAGGATAGAGGCTATGATGTTGTCTTTAGTGAAGGAAATGTTTTCCTGTGACAAAAAGAAATAGGGAAAGCCAAGAAGGATAGGATTAAAGTTAAGAATCTCTATAGACTTGATGTAGATGGGATTTCTACAAAGCTTCCTACTATTGGGAAGTTTGAGAAAGCCATGAAATTGACGCTTGAGAGGGAGCAAGATTTGCATGCAGGTAAGATTGAACCTTGAGATGTGGAGCAGCCACAAGATGAGGATCATGGAGTGGTAGCAACCACTCATGTAGAGAAATTTCGTGCTAGATGGGCAGAGGGAGTGCATCTAGCTATACCACCAGGTGAGAGGTGGGGCGACATGCATGGATAATCCCAAGAAGAAATTCCTGGGCAGGATTCATTAGGATGGTATGGATATCATGAATTGAACCTGGCTACGAGGAGCCCACAGTAAAAAAATAGTAGGATCAGTTGGATTGATGCAGTTAGATGTTGTGAGGACATGAAATCAAAGTGAAAGTATCGGATACTGGAGTGCGGATCAGAGTTGACAGTAAGTGCAGAGTGCATGGATGCAAAGGTCAACATCGCAGTGGATCCAGAAGACATGTGTAGTTGATACTAGTAGAAGTTAGAAGACTTTGATGACAGATGCATTATACTGATTCAGTTGTTTGGAGGCTATTCAGTTTTGGAAGTGTTGCATGCAAGTGTTGCATGTGCGAGAAACACTAGAGAAGTGTTGCACACAAGAGTTGCAGGGTGCATGTATGGAGTTGCATGGCGCATGCAAAGACATTCCTTTCTTTTTGAGAGGGAGTGTTCAAGGTTTCAACAAGAAACAATGAAATTGGCATCCGGAAACAACATCCTTGATCCTAGTGAAAATTAAGCACGTACACTAGGTGGGGCCCACGCAGGCTATTTTTAGATGCATGAGAAAACTCTACTTATAGATGATGGCTATTTATAGGTGGTGAGAAAATTATCTTTATAGATGATGTCTATGTTACCCTTGGGATACCACAAGCCATATTCTGTTGTTCCCTTTAGATATCGAAGAATTATTTTGATGGCAATAATATGTGATTCTTTTGGTGCTGCTTGGAATCTTGTAGCTACTTGTCCAACTGCTTGCATAACATCTGGCCGGGAGGTTGTTACATATACAAGACTACCAATCATAGATCTGTACAACCTTTGATACACATCCTTAGATGAGTCGTCTATGCTCAATTTGCAACCTGTTACCATTAGAGTAAGGATGGGTTTGCAATATTCCATTTTGAATTTCTTGAGCATTTCCTTGATGTACTTGTCTTGACATATAAATATTCATTTCTCTTGCTAAGATATTTGAAGCCCTAGGAAGTATGTCAGCTCACCAAGTAAAGACATGTCGAACTCACTTTGCATATTTGTAGCAAATTTCTTACTTAGTCGATCATAATTGCTACCAAATATTATATCATCCTCTTTAGCTATTAGGCGTGCTTTAGTTGCTTCATCCAGAACATATATGTCATTTGGAGCTCGACTTGCTGTAACCACAATTTCACCATACCTGCCTTTCCCGATTTCATATTTTGTCGAGTTGAATAGCATTGTGTGTCCTTGATCACACATTTGTCCAACACTGAGCAGATTGTGATTCATGTTTTCAACAATTAGAACATTCTTGGCTAGAGCATATTTTCTTTCGAGAGTTACGGTACCTGATCCTATAACATTTGAAGATCCATCCTTTCCAAAGGACATGGTTCCATCTTTCTTCTCTTTTAGAGATACAAATTTCTTTCTATCTCCAGTCATATGCGTTGAGCAACCGCTATCAACATACCACACATCTTTGTTGTTGAGCCTTGAGAGCGAGAGTACAATTATCAGTCTTCTTCTTCTTACATGTTCGTTTGTTCTGTGGCTTCGAAGATTCTTCTGGAGGATTTTAAATTCTGCAGTCTCTCGCTCTGTGTCCAAAGTTTTGACATTTGTAACATTCAATATTATTTATTAAATGTTCAAATCTATTAATGTTTCGTTGAGCCCTGGTAGGTTCATATTTAACATATCTCTTGGAATTGTATTGGTTCCTAGGGTATGTGTGATGATGGGGTATGCCCACAGTCCTAGGTTTCTCATGTTTTCACTCTCAAATTTCCCCCAAACTCATTTCCCAATCAAGACCACGCTCTGGAAATTCACACTGTTCTAATCACTTGAACTGGAAAATTTTGTTTCGTGGAAGCTCCTCTCTCAATGCTTGGTTTCAAACATTATAATAAACCCTCCTTATCCAAGTGGACTCAACAATTCTCACCACACATTATCTGTCCCATTATGTTGGTCAGCATGCTTTTATTAATCGAATATTAATCAGATTCACATTTCCTTACGATACACATATACAAATATTGACCATAATTATTCATACGTTCACGACGTTCTCTAGCCAACCTTGCACATTCATCCTTAAAACTCGACGTTGGTTCAATCCAAACTCAATTCTTGGCACATACATATATCAAACCATATATTACACACCTCATATTGCGCCAACTTCGCATACTCAACCATTATATGTGCATTACAATATATCAATATATATATATATATATGGATCCTTCTTCAATTATTGGAAGCGGAATAACACCCCAAGAACATCGGACATACCCCTATTAGGCCTGCAACCTTAGTTGAACAACTCGATCAATATAATTTAGAACTGGGGCCCAACGCCAACGACCCTTCCATATCCAACGGTGGATAATACCTCATGTTGCCTCAGATGATCTAACGCCCCTTGTGAAGTCTCGCGTTTTGTTGTTGTCTGAGTGTTAACGCCCGATGAAAGCAGTCCTTTAAAACTGCTCAAGGACGCATGTCATTCAAATAATGTGATCGCATTGATCGTATGAAAACCACTCACCGTTTTCCTATCACGCGATCACCTCCGGTATCCCGAACGCTGGGTTCATAGTTCAACTCATGTTTTCGCCTTCCCCATTACAAGGTTCCACTCTCATTCTTGAATGTTGTTTTCTTCTTTAAATGTTGCCTACCTCCCGATTCTGCTGCACTCAGCAATTAACCCATTCGAATCAACCGATGTTGTAGATTAAACCAACATCGTTCACCTCTAGCTGCCAGAGGTTCAACATATATTCCATAATCTGGATTTGAATTGTTCGAACTATCAACAATCGGTCAAAACCTCGTCGATTTGCTTGAATCCTTCCCACAGGGCTTGAGACTGTAATTCATTGAGCTCGAAGAGCACAATTGGTACTTCGTACGAAGAGAATTAACTTAATTCTCTCATAATGTAATGACGCAGGAGATACTAAAGGTTCAGATCCCTTCTCAAGCATATAATGAGTTTATAAATTAACTTATTTCCTTTGGATTTGTGTCCATTTTGCCATATATACAAATCGAGACAGACTATCAATTAACCTCTGGAATCGATCATACCAAGGATTGGTTCTTTCCATTGTTATTCGGATTTAAAACACACAGTGCTCGCAAGGACTCAAGTCCTTCTCGTGCGGAATACAAATTCAATAAATAATACTAAGTTCATAACTTTCCCACAGAATCAATTCATTCCTTGTATAATTTCAACCAAGAATACATTCAGGGTTCACCTAGGAGTTATAAATAGTTTGCCTCAAAATTACACACAACTGTAATCAAATTTGAGAACATTCACTTACAATTCCACATTGGGCCAGATCTTCAATTCTACGGCCTTTCACTTTGCACACTCTACAGCTCTGAGTAGCTATCCTCTCTACCTCTACACTACAGATGCCTTACATTTTATGCTCAAGGATGACCTGAATCGATTCAGGTCCTCAAACAGCTCATCAAACTCTTGACATTCCCAATTCCTAAATTTTCTCATAACTCCAGACTGGCTCTTCCTATTCCTAACATAATCAATTCTCTCATGTTCTCAATGGCTCGAGAACAATTACAATTCCCTACCAAATTTATTCAAAATATTAACATTTACAAGAAATTTTAAGAACATGGGACCCCCTATGTCTACTGAGATACAAAGTGTTTAATTGTGCCTAATGCCCCTGCATCAAACTCCCAAGCTTCAATTTATTCATGATCTCCTGATCATGTGTCTTTGATCTCTGACTCCCGGATCCCATACTTTGTTTTGTAAATCACCTCCAACTATTCTTTCGCAATCTGCCTTTGTCTTTACTTTGCTGAAACTCTCCTGCTTTCCTGCTGCTGTCTGCTACCGTTGAGTCACTTTCATCATCAACTCCCTGATGTCTTCAATTTCTTTGTCCCGCCTATCCTCCAGCTGGAAATTCCTCTGTCTACTGCTGCTGCTATCAATTTCTGCTAACATAAATGCTGCTGCTCCTGCTGTCTCAAATGTCCTTAACACGTTTACTACTCCTGTAGGTGTCATTCCCCATGCTGCCTCAGCTGCCACCACGGGTGTTGCTGCCTCCCCTTCCTGTCCCTCCGCAACACTATTTTTTTTCTCACCATCTGCAAATTCATTCTCAAAAAACAAATCACTAATTAATTTTCCACCTGCAGTAGCATGCTCATTTATCTTCCTCAGCATACCAATAAAAACACTTAACTTCTGCAACCTAGTATCTGCTCCTCTTTCCTTCTCTTCTTCAATGGCCTCCAACAAACATTCCAGCCATCTCTCCTATGTTTGTTTTACATCTTCAACATGCTGTAAGTTAGCTTCAATATCTCTTCCTTCTTCTTGGGCAATATTCAACAACTGCCTCTCATCCTTTTGATGGATTCTGGAAATCCAATCAAGTTCTTTAAGCTCTGCAATTTAATCTTCTGTTAGCATAGAATGCTGATTCTTCTTTACTGCAGCAGTTTTAAAAATCTGTCCACCAATTCTTTCTTGTGCATTCATACCATCCATATGCTGAAATTTGGCTTCAACATCTTCATCTTCTGTCAGCATGGAATGCTGATTTTTCCTCACTTCAGTAGCTTCTAAAATTTTCTCTTCAGGCTGGATTTGGCCTATCCAACTAGCCAACTCTTCTCTGTCAACTTCCAACCGTTGTTCTTCCTCCTTGCCTGCACATAAATCATCGGTATTAAAATTCCAAGGCTTCTTCTTCTTTGACAACACATCAGTATGTTGTCCGGAACTTCTTTCCAAATCTTCTGTCAGCGCCCCAGCATGCTGATCTGCATCCTTCATGAGACTGTCAGCTAGTCTCACTTTTGTTCCATCATCTGCTCCATGAACTCCATCCATGGATATCTTCCTACCTTGCTTCTCCAGCAACTTATCCAGTGCATAGGTCCTCTGTGTTGAGAATGCAGCAAGATGATGGAGCTTAGTGAAATGAAGTCGCCTTCACTAAGTGGGCCCGCAGGCAAATTCTGGCGCAAAGTCTATTTTTAGACTATGTCTATTTTTAGACATACGGAGCATGATTCAGAGATTCCAGTTGGAGATTCTTGAAGCATGCGACATGTTGGTAAAAATAGATGAGACCCTTATTTTTAGGACCCAGGCTATTTTTAGACTGTGTCTCCTAAAAATATGGAAGTCAAATATTATTTATCCTTAATAATATTTTGACTATAAACAGCAGTTTACTCTCTTGGCGCACTTCAGTTTGAGTCATGGAGGTGACTCGTGCAACTGACACAAGGAATCACGTGGTTCCTAGGGTTTGATGGCATCTTGCATGGTTGGCTTCAGTTAGACTTCAGTGGCAGGAGTTTTGGAGGAGTTAACGGGACAGATAGTGGAGTTGTGTTCGTTTGTTTTAGTTGAACTAGTTGGGATTAGTTAACTAACTAATCAACTAGATATGAGTGGAGTAAATTAAATATTATTTAATTCATTAATTAGTAACTCATTAGTCAACTCAAGAACACATCAGTTCACTGCTATGACCGGGGCCTGTTGGAGACTGGGTGAAGAGGTAGATGAAAGGGTGAGTATAGCTATCATTGGAGGACTGTGTTTTCTTTGCATGGGATTTGCATTACACTGCCAAATTGTCCATGAGAATCACAACAAGCCAAGGGATTCAACCTCGGATCTCATATACGTGCCATGATCAGCACAGAGGCAAGGCAATTGGCGGGGAGTTTTGAACCAGTAACCTGTTCAAAACTAAGCTAGATTGTGTGTGACTTTATGAGAAAGTACTGAGTACTTGTGAGGAGTATTGTAATTGTTTTGTTACATGATTTCTCCATTATAATATACACAATAGCTGCGGGGTTTTCAGCTATAGGCTTTCCCCATACATACTGTGTTAATGTGTGATTGATTTGATGTGAAGATCGCTTCTATTATTTCCGCATGTGACAATTAATTGTAGATGAGATTATGTGTTATGCATGCAATTCGAAATTGATGTGTAATCGGGTTAATCTCCATTGAATAAGTGATTTATTCAGCTAATTTCTACACTCTGCTTCTCCAATTCTCTTCTCCGAGAATCCAATCTTCTATACACTTCAACAGCTTCAATAGGAGTAGACTTTGGGAACCTCACACAACCTTTTATGCCTCTGCTTGTTCTTGGCCAATCATCTACTAGTCCTTCTCTCTTAGCCTCAAAATTCTGCTAAATATATTTATTTGACTCTTCTTTCTTCATCTCTTCCCGAGATCTCACTATCTCAGCATTGATCTGAACAGATTTCAGATTCAATGTATCCTCCTCATCAACAAACTCTAAAGCTTGTCCATATTCTAGCGGTGTACTTGCAACCACACACAACTTTTTAGTTTTCAAGACACAAGACCTTTCAGTCTTGACTGCTTTCTCAAGCACTCCTTGAACAGGTATGTACATGGAATCTTCAATTTCCATTCTTGCCTCAAGAAATCTAGGTTCTTCTTCCACTGTGGAGTCTGTCATTACCTTACATTTTTCAGACTCAAAAACACAAGCCCTTACATCATCTGGACTTGTCCAATAACTCAGGAAATCCTCCATGATTTCTTCTTCAGCAAGACAAGCTTCTTGCTGCCTCAAGTCTTCATCATGTCCTACAAGGTCTCTTGCAGATCTCCACTCTTCATTTGTGCTCTGTTATGCTTCACAAGCAGAAATTTCTTCTTTCAACTCAGCTGCTCTGAGTTCTTCTCTCAATAAGGAAATCTTCTTTTGCCTCGCCCTCAACTGTAATGGTTGCCAATTTACTCTCTTTTTCATGAGCCAACCAACTCTCTGGCTTTCTTCTATCCTTCTCTCCAGTTTATAAACCTGCTATGTAATCTCAGCTATTTCTTTCCACCATTATTCATCAGTGAGTCTCTTCCTCATGCCAACTAATTTTGCATCTTCCATCACTCTTCTGTTGTGGCCTCTCTAAAAACCTCTGCAATCTCTGCAATCTCTTCTATGGCTCTCAGTAGCCATTTTCTTCTCTAGGATTTCTTCACTCACAAGTTGCACTAAGCCTCTGCAACAACAAGCTCTCTTGCTGCAACTTACCTCACCAATCCCTTCCTCTGGATCTGGCTTTTGGCAAGTACTGGTCCCCTCTTTTGCTGGAACCTTCTGAGCACTCTCTTTTGCTCACTAGGCTTCACTCTGCAACTTTCCTCAAGAACACCTCTATCCTTTTATCACCCAAACTTTTTTGGAATTCTTCCAGGTCTTGCCACACTTCTTCTTCCCTCATAGTCCCTTTTTTGACTCTTCTATCACTGCTCTCAAAGCTGTGATCTGCTTCCGCTGAGATGTCTTCAATTGTCTGCACTCTAGCCTTTGCAAACAATCCTTCAACCAGAGTTAAACTCTGCTCGTTTTCTCTTGAGAATACTGCAATTGTCCTCTTTATCCAGCCTCTAGCTGAATACCCGGCTCACTGCCTTCACTATCAAGCTCTGTCTGCACTTTCAGCAACCACAATTCTGCAAACACCAAATACACATCAGATTTAAAATTATTCTCCTACAAGATTTCTACATGCTCTTGTCTTCCACTCACTCTGCAATCCTGTTCACTGTGCTTTGTGTATTTTTCCTATAAGATCTTGGAATCTGATCTTCCCCTTTCAAACCTCTAATTACTCTTCAACGGTTTTAGAACTTCAATTTTTCTCCATACTCTCATCACACGCACTGTATCTCTGCATGCTGCAATTTCATCAGTTCCCACAAGTCTGGTTTCTTTGCATTCACCAACTTGGAATTTTTCAAAAAGAGCTATTCCAGATCTGATACCACTTGATGACGGGGTATGCCCACAGTCTCGGGTTTCTCAGGTTTTCACTCTCAAATTCCCCCCAAACTCATTTCCCAATCAAGACCACACTCTGGCAATTCACATTGTTCTAATCACTTGAATTGGCAAATTTTGTTTTGTGGAAGCTCCTCTCTCAATGCTTGGTTTCAAACCTTATAATAAACCCTCCTTATCCAAGTGGACTCAACAATTCTCACCACGCATTATCTGTCCCATTATGTTGGTCAGCATGCTTTTATTAATCCGAATATTAATCGGATTCACATTTCCTTACGATACACATATACATATATTGACCATAATTATTCATACGTTCACGACGTTCTCTAGCCAACCTTGTACATTCATCCTTACAACTCAACGTTGGTTCGATCCAAACTCAACGCTTGGCATGTACATATATCAAACCATATATTACACACCTCATATTGTGCCAACTTCGCATACTCAACCATTTTATGTGCATTACAATATATCAATATATATATGGATCCTTCTTCAATTATTGGAAGCGAAATAACACCCCAAGAACATCGGACATACCTCTATTAGGCCCGCAACCTTAGTTGAACAACCCGATTAATATAATTAAGAACTGGGGCCTAGCGCCAACGACCCTTCCATATCCAACGGTGGATAATACCTCGCATTGCCTCAAATGATCCGACGCCCCTCGTGAAGTCTCACGTTTTGTTGTTGTCTGAGTGTTAACGCCCGATGAAAGCAGTCCATTAAAACTGCTCAAGGACGCGTGTCATTCAAATAATGTGATCGCATTGATCATATGAAAACCACTTACCGTTTTCCTATCACGCGATAACCGCCGATATCCCGAACACTAGGTTCACAGTTCAACTCATGGTTCCGCCTTCCCCATCGCAAGGTTCCACTCTCATTCTTGAACGTTGTTTTCTTCTTTAAATGTTGCCTACCTCCCGATTCTTCTGCACTCAGCAATTAACCCATTCGACTCAGCCGATGTTGTAGATTAAACCGACATCGTTCACCTCTAGCTGCAAGAGGTTCTACATATATTCCATAATCTGGATTTGAATTGTTCGAACTGTCAACAATTGGTCAAAACCTCGTCGATTTTCTTGAATCCTTCCCACAGGGCTTGAGACTGTAATTCGCTGAGCTCGAAGAGCACAATTGGTACTTCGTATGGAGAGAATTAACTTAATTCTCTCATAATGTAATGACGCAGGAGATACGAAAGCTTCGGATCTCTTCTCAAGCATACAATGAGTTTATAAATTAACTTATTTCCTTTGGGTGTGCGTCCATTTTTCCATATATACAAATCGAGATAGACTATCAATTAACCTCTAGAATCAATCATACCAAGTATCGGTTCTTTCCATTGTTATTCGGATTTAAAACACACAATGCTCACAAGGACTCAAGTCCTTCTCGTGCGGAATACAAATTCAATCAATAATACTAAGTTCATAACTTTCCCACAGAATCAATTCATTCCTTGTATAATTTCAACCAAGAATACATTCAGGGTTCACCCAGGAGTTATAAACAGTTTGCCTCAAAATTACACACAACTGTAATCAAATTCAAGAACATTCACTTACAATTCCACATTGGGCCAGATCTTCAATTCTACAGCCTTTCACTCTGCACACTCTACAGCTCTAAGTAGCTATCCTCTCTACCTCTACACTACAGATGCCTTACATTTTATGCTCAAGGATGACCTGAATCAATTCAGGTCCTCAAACATCTCATCAAATTCTTGACATTCCCAATTCCTAAATTTGCTCATAACTCCAGACTGGCTCTTCCTATTCCTAACATAATCAATTCTCTCATGTTCTCAATGGCTTGAGAACAGTTACAATTCCCTACCAAATTTATTCAAAATATTAACATTTACAAGAAATTTTAAGAACATGGGACCCCCTATGTCTACTGAGATACAAAGTGTTTAATTGTGCCTAATGCCCCTGCATCAACGTGTGACATTCTACAGCTTTATGACCAAATTTTCCACATGAATAACAATAGCCATAAAAAATATGTTGGTACTTGGATCGAAATCTTCATCGAGGAATTGTCTTCCAAGGTTGTTCTTGCGAATATTGTCCAATGAAGTCTACATGCACGTCAGATCTCACAGGTTCATTGTATTTTGTTTTAAAAGGTCCCGCTTCTTCTTCTTTGTAGCTGAGGCTAGTTTTGTCGTTGTACGATCGTTGATTGCTGATGACTTTTTCCAATGCCCTTGATTTTTTGGCATAGTTTTGGAAAATTTTTCCCTTCTTCACTTCCTTACACAACGAGACTACTTCGGCTTCTAATGCTTCCATTTCTTGGTTTCTTTCATCCAACTTCTTTTGAAGTGACTCTCTAATACATTTGTGTTCTTCAACTTCAATTTTGAGACCTTGAACTTGTTCTTGAAGAGTATTGGAACAGATCTTCTTAGCCTTGAGCTCTTTTATAAGCTTGATTACCTCCTTAGAAAATTCTTCTATGGTCATCCCTTCTTCTTCATTGTTTGATACTTCTTGTTTAATTTTCTTGGCCATAAACAATACTCTCTCATTGGCTTCTTCTTCGTTGTCATTGTCTTCATCGGATGATGAGCTATCTTCTATAGAGATAAAGTTCATTTTTAATCTTTTATTTTTTCTTTTCTTGTTGAATTTCTTAAAGCCTTTCTTTTCTTTTTAGTTTCCATCACTTATGTTCGGACATTTTGATGCGAAATGCCCAACCTCACTACAGCCGAAACATATCAATGGAAGTTTACCCTTGAATTTTCCCTTACCAATTTTTAGTTTTCTCGTAAAGTAAGCATATTCTCCATCTGAAAGACCTTATTCATCATCTTCCTTTTCTTCACACTTGCAGGTGCAGGTCTGTGCCTTTGAAGGTTGTTTCTCCTTATTGGTTTTCTTAGATGCAGTGAATGCAATTTCTAGATGCGAAGTACCCTCTTCTTCATCAAGTCTCACTTCATATGCTATGAGAACTCCATGTAATCCTCATTGCTGAGTTTGTCCAGATTCGCACTATATTCTATAACTGATACCTTTGGGTTGAATCTCCCTGGAAACATTCTAAGAATCTTTCGTATAATAGTATTCTCATCAACAAGATCTCCCAATCCTTCCAGAATGTTGGTTATTTCATCAACGTGTTGGAAGTATGCAGCAATGTTGTTATCTTCTTTCATTCTCAGTTGCTCAAATTTTGCTCTGTAGATTTGAAGCTTTGCTTATTTGACATTTGAGTCACCTACGTATATATTCTCAAGCTTGTCCCATACATTTTTGGCAGTTTTACAACCCAACACCTTATGATAAGCAGATTCGATAAGTCCACTGATAATAATATTCTTTGCTTTTGCATCATTTACCAAATTCTTCTTACCTTGTTCATCTGTGGTTGATGTAAATCCATTTTGAACAATTTCCCATACTTTGTAACCTTGCACCAAGAGATAGACCTCCATTCTTCCTTTCCAGAGTGCATAATTATTTTCATCGAAAAAAGGTACACCATTCTTGGTATGCTCCATGACATCCTTCCAACTGTTAAAATGTTATTGAAGGAACGAAACTCCGATACCAATTTTTGAAAATACTGAGAGGGGGGGGGGGGGGGTGAATTAGTATTCCTTTCAATTAGTATTATTATTAATTTTTTAGAGCATTAGTTAATCTTAAATTATTATTAGTTTTTGTACAATGATAGCAGTAAACAAAAGGAACACAAATGCACATAGTTTTTAAGGTGGAAACCCTCTCTGGGAAAAAAACCACCTGAATGATTTTCTAATAATACTTTAATATTCAACTCCAATTGAAAATAGATCTCCAACTTCCTAGAATCTATAAAGGCATTCTTCTCCAGCTCCCACTGGATGGAAGCTCCAACTCCCGAGATTCTTCAATAGTCAACTGAACAGATGCCCCAACACCCAATGAGCTACAACTCACCCTAGCACCACCCTACCACCCTAAATTTTTCACAGGCTTGCACTTGTTGGTGACTTCATGCACCAGCCTACCACCAACCTACCACCCTATAGAAGAATAAGAGAAGAATGGACTCCTGTACCAGGGAAACTGGTCCACTTTACAATGATATGGAATGATGTAGAAGAAGAAGACATGCTAGACCATAAACCCAAGTATGACACAACCACCTAATGATGATCCTAGACCTCCTGACACTGGCTCTTCAACTCTTGGCAGATAGACACTTGTACAATTTTTACAATGATGCATTTACAATGACTTAGTACAATGATACCTTTATAAAGACTGTATGCAGTGTTGCCCACTTGAAGACTTCATGTGGTGAACTTCTTGATGTTGTTTTGTGCCTTGATTGCTGCTCTTTTCATGCTACCCTCTGTTGCACCTTGCTTTACTTTGATACCCTAGAAAGTTTGGTCCTTTGCAGCCCTTGACAACACATGATCTAACTTTTTCTTGCCTTCTATGATCTCGATATTGAATCTGGTGTATCTATGTTACTTCAGATCCCCAATATGTGATTTTTAGTTCTGTAGTAGTCCTCTGAGTCTTCTTTCCAATGCCACATGTCTGATCCAATTTGGATTCTTCAAGAGAGAGCTTTGACCAATATCTCACAATGACCTAATTATGGACTGGTTCAGTAAAGTGAACTTGTACGACATGCCACATGTCAGTGTTTCTTCATTAAGCTCTAAAATTGATACAACGAAAACTAAAATCCATGCAATATCTGCCACTTTTTACAGAATTCCAATCCTATAATCAGAGCGAGAGTTATGACAATTTTCCCAAGGTCACTTCTTTGAGATGAAGTTCAGGAGCCTCCAAAAACACTGACTTCCACAGATCATATCTCTGAATACTACGCACCTTGAACTAAAATATTTACAGGAGCTTCCTCTAGATTTCAGCTTTGCCTCATAAAAATTTCAGCTTCTAAAAATGCATAGAAAAAAACGTTAGAACACAAATTCCACGATGACCTGTTTCAGGTAGCAAAATCCCTACATAAGGAGGATATGAGGATAACAATTTACATAAATTATTAGAATTTATATAAATGATTAGGTTGAGAGGT
Source organism: Pinus albicaulis (assembly GCA_034641835.2). NCBI lineage: Eukaryota > Viridiplantae > Streptophyta > Pinopsida > Pinales > Pinaceae > Pinus > Pinus albicaulis. Next base: position 977,862,812 of record CM076577.1, on the reverse strand, counting down.
GCTTCAACAAGTGAACGTGGGAGGGATTTTACGAGCTTAAAAATGATTAATTATTGACTTTTCATTGACCCATGCCACAACCCCATGGGGTTTTAGCCCACTAACTGGGGTTACAAACTTCAAACATAAATATCTCTCAAACCGTGAAAAATTACATCACATGCCATATATCAACAAAAACATCTCGACAAGTGGAAAACATCAAGAAAATTTTTGACCCAAAATATAATAATTTTATAGGTCAAAATTACCATGCAAGATCGGGGTAGCCCCTGGTGCTGCTTGGGTTGACATCAATACCAACCACTGATCAACACTACCGAGGATTGATAATTTGTTCAATCAGCTGAAGGGAGCAACATGGTTCTCTAAGGTCAGCTTGAGATTTGTCTATCATCAGGTATGCATCAAAGAGAAGGACATCTACAAGATCGTATTCAGAACTAGGTATGGGAATTATGAGTTTGTTGTAGTTCCATTCGGTTTGACTAACGCCCCAGCTACATTTATGTGTTTGATGAACAATGTGTTGCATCCTTAAGTTGGAAAATTTTGTGATTGTGTTTATTGATGACATATTGGTGTATTCTAAAAATGAAGAAGAGCATGCTGAGCATTTGGCAGTAGTGTTGAGGTTGTTGAGAGAGCATCAATTGTATGCTAAGCTCATCAAATGTAGCTTATTCTAAACTTAGGTACACTACTTGGGACATGTTGTCTCCAATGAGGACATTGCAGTAGGTACATAAAATATAAGGGCCATGATGGAGTGGGTAGATCCTAAGAGTGTAGATGAGGTGAGATCATTCATGGGATTGACAAGTTAATACAGGAGTTTCATTAGGAAATTTTCACAGATTTCTTATCTGATTACATCACTGCAGAAGAAAGGTAAGAAGTTTGATTGGATAGAAGAGTTTGAGGCCAGTTTTGAGAAACTTAATTAGTTTTTGACACATGCTCGAGTGTTAAAGATTGTAGATTCGGATAAGGAGTTTGTAGTGTGTACAGATGCTTGTGGGAGAGGACTTGGTAGAGTCCTTATGTAGGATGGACAGGTGGTGTTCTATCAGTCGCAAAAACTGAATGATCATGAGAAAAACTACCTGACACTTGATCTTGAGCTAGCAGAGATTATTCATGTACTAAATATTTGGAGGAACTATCTTCTTGGTAGGTGGTTTGTACTTATGAGTGATCAAATCAGGTTGAGGTACTTGTTTTACCAGTTGAATTTGAATGCCAAAAAAGATAGATGGTTGGGCACGATCATCCAGTTTGACTTCGAGATCAGGTACGTCAAGGGAAAGGAAAATAGGGTCACAGATTCTCTTAGCAGGAAGGTACAGGTAAATCACATAGCAGCTATGAGATCCTATGGGACAAAATTACGAGATAGGATCTTACAGGCAGGTTAGCTGGATCACAAGTATATGGAGATTGTGCACAGGTTACAGCAGAGTACAGGTACATGTACAGGTGTTGTTACAGGTATAGGTCTTTGTACAGGTATAGGTATAGGTGGCAATACAGGTGCAGGTGGTAGTGACATGAGTAAAGGTGTTGGTACTAGTGCAGGTGTATATGATTTGGATTATCGTCTCACAACAGATGGATTGGTTAGATTTAGCTGAGACATGATATATGCATGACACAATGGTGAGCTCAATAAGGTTATCTTGAGGGAGTTTCATGTGAAACCATATTCCGGTCACCCAGGCTACCAGAATACTTTGATTGTAGTGAAGAGATTCTTCTATTGGCCGAATCTGAGGAAGGATGTGGCAAAGCTTATAGCTAGATGTTTTGATTGTCATATGGTTAAGGTAGGGTGTAAACATCCAGGCGGACTGCTACAGCTGATTGCGATACCAAGGTGGAAATGGGAGGTCATTTCCATGGATTTCATTACAGGTTTTCCAAGGACAGCTAGACAACATGATTCCATCATGGTTGTGGTGGAAAGGTTTACCATGGTTGGAAATTTCATTCCAGTGAAGGCTACATACTCAGCTAGTGATGTAGCACATGTGTTTCTCAGAGATATAGTCATATTGAATGGTGTTCCGAAGAAAATTGTGTCTGACAAGGATGCAAAGTTTACTTCCAAGTTTTGGAAGGCTTTGTTTTCAGGTTTGGGCACTAAGTTGGCCTTCAACAAACCTTATTATACACAGAAAGATGGACAAATTGAGAGGGTAAACAGGATATTGGAGGATATGTTGAGTATGTATGTGATGCATCAACAATGTAAGTGGGTAGAGTATCGTTCGTTGGTGGAGTTCTCCTACAACAACGAGTATCATGAGTCATTGAGGATGATTCCATTTGAGGCATTGTATGGGCAGAGTTGCAACACTCCTATCAGTTGGAGTGATTCGGTTAACAAGGTACCGATTGGACTAGATATGTTAGAAGAAATGGAACATGAAATGTAGGTGATCAAGGAGAACTTGAAAGCAACACAGGAGAGGCAAAAGATTTATGCAGACATGAACAAGTTGTTTAAGGAGTTTCAGGTTGGGGATCAGGTTTACTTACGTATCAAGCCTCGGAAGAGCTCTTTGCAGATTGGACCGTGTGTCAAGTTAGCACCCATGTTTTGTGGACCCTTTAGGATCATTGAGAGGATTGGAACGGTGACCTATAAACTTGCACTGCCTTCCACAATGAAATTCCATGATGTTTTTCATATATGATTGCTTAAGAAATATGTTAAATATATTTATCATGTTATTGACTGGTTTGTATTGCAGGTGAGGCAAGAAGAAGAGTTCCAGCCGAAACCGCAGTGCATTTTGTAGAAAAATACACTCATGCTACAGAATCGAGCAATAGATCAAGTTAAAGTGCAATGGAAGCACTTTGGTCCTAATGAAGCTACATGGGAGATGGTGGATCAGATGCAGACCATGTATCCTTCCTTGTTTTTGAGTTCATTAGGAGAATTTTGAGGTCTAAAATGGGCCTCCTAAGGAAATAATAAAATAATTGCTAAATCGATAAAATAATATTTATGAATTTGCAATTCACTTTGTGCACCACAATCCATGTAACCATAGTTAAATTCAATTTAAAGGTTGTACCAAAATAAAATTAATAAAAAAATTGTATTGATGTGACTATAAATAAAAATGAGTTTTTCAAGAAAAATTCATTATCATTGAACAACTAATGCATTTGTCCTTTATACTTAAATAACTTAAAATAAAATATAAATATAAATTTACAAATTCTTAATTATATTATATGATATTAATTAAAATTTATATTATTCAAATTGTATAATAACATGTAATCAATATACTATATAAAAATAATATAATACAATATAATATAATAAATGTATAGGGATATGCATTGTTTCTTTCAAGAAATATAAAATGAAAATAATATATTTTTATTTAAAAAATGTGAAATGACATTTATTATGAGTACTTTACTTTGACTTTAAAAGTACTTAGAGGACTACCATGGTTAACCCTGAGTTTTTATCCACCATTGAGAATGTGACAAGCAAGTACCTTTAACTCAAGTAATGCCACGTCAACCATTAGGGATGATGTCAACCCCTAAAATGTGATTGGTTCTCATAAAGTGAATTTTGATTGTACATTTTCCTTAGGAGGCCCATTTTAGACCTAAAAATTCCCCTTAATTGAGGACAAGCAGTTTTGGTGTGATATTGGTTTTTGTTTAGCCTATGTTTTGGCGATGTTCTGGTATATGTTTGATGTGATGGTTGGAAGTATTTAAATATGTATATGGATATAAATATCTTCATGATATATGTTATAAATCTCAAATAAGAGATATGGTTTCATGTCATTATATTTTTCATGTTATTATGATGTCATGTTGGTTTGATTTTCAACAGGGTGATCATTGTAAATATTGCATCGAGCTATGTTATAAAGTTCCATGGGAAGTATGTTTGCTTTTCAATAGTGTTGTTGACATATATGTGTGATTGAACACCAAGGATGGTGTCCCCCAAGGGGGAGATTTTTGTAACAACCATGCTGAAAATTCCATGAAATAAAGTTAAAATAATAACCACGGTTGATAGGACACTTATTCCAAGCTAAATGTTGGGAAAAACATCTTAGTGCAGGTGTTCACATGGTTTATTATGGCTAAGAAATTGGAAAAGGCTATGGCTAAGGCATTAAAGAGGCAAAAGTATTTTCGGCACATTTATTTAAAAAAATAATGAAAATTAGGAGAAAATGGAGATGGAAGGTCACAGGTTGCATGTGAGGAATAAATTGAAGGAAAATAATGAAAAGTGAAGAAAATATAGGCCTATTCTATAAAAAATATTATGAGGATTAGTCAGTACCTTTTGTGAGTGCATTTTTGGAGCTCTCTCAATATTCTCTCTCTCTCTCTCATACTCTTGGATACTTAGAGATTTCTTGGAGCACTCTTGGAGAGTATGGATACTTGGTGATTTGGATCCCTAGGTGGGTTGAGTTACTGGTCCTTGATTCTTGGTTGGACAAACGCTCTGGAGCTCAGGAACAACTAGGGTTGAGTTACTAGTCCTAGAACCTTGGTTGGAACAAACACTCTAGAGCCCTAGAGAAGCTTGGGTGGAGACCAATCTGTGATGGTTAGTGATGTTCAACCGTGAGGTGGAATCACTGCTTTTGGGGTTGAGACGGTTCGATCTATGGAGCCCTGTTTTTGTGTTGAATGATGTGTTTGATAAAGTCCCACATTCATTCTTGTAATATGGCACGAGATTTATTGGTTGAAGTGATACTTGGCTCAGCGAATCAATGGTTGGGTGGAACGTGGAAGTCCCATCTTTGGTTGGGCTCTACACTCATAAATTAAGAGCTTATCCCTCTGGTATTCGGTGTGCAAATGTATTGGTTTATGTATGGATTTATTTGTTGTTATATCCATTTTATTTCTAGCGTTAATATGTTGGTTATAAGCATGCATTTGATCAGTGATGATGTATGGCTTTATCTATGTTTTCATCGATAATTGAATGCACAATGTATATATGGTCAAATATAATGTATTGTAGCTTATGATGTAGGGCGGGAAATGATTCTTAGCTATCCTTAGATTTTTAAAAGACCTCAATGTTTAAATATGTGGTTTATACCCGTAGATGCAATGTTTGTGACATGTTTGAAGAAATTCCTATCATGGTTGGGTGGGGTCGGATGAGTTCCTGATGATGTGATTTCTTCCATATATTTTTTTTAATGTTATTTATCCTCTCCTAAAGTTACAAGAAGTTATGGGAAGTGACCTGGGCTTAGGGGCTGAAAATGTGGCATGAATCTTAGAGATGCAGACACAATATTGAACTTTTGGGGCCATAAGCACGGCCTTGATAAGGAAACCCCTTGGCTAAGGGTCTATAATTGCTCCCTTTCCCTTACATACCCATGGATAAGCCTCAAATAGGTCAAAAATCAGTTACCCTTTAGGGAGCAAGGCCCTGGAAGGTTGAGTTACCTCCTGGGGATGTCAATGATGGAGTGTAAGGTATGTTTGTCGTGTTTCCATTAGTTCCACTTCCTAAAAGTAATCTAGGAGGTTAAATCTCATATTAGTAGCCTCTTGTCACATGTTCACCCAGGTTAGCTAGTTACTTGGGTAGATGTGGGAGGAGGGTGTTACACCAAGTAGTAAGCAATCACTAGATAAGGAGTCATCTTTAGTGGGCACCTTTACCATTGATGTAAAATGGGGAGAGAAAGAAAGCATTAACTAATAAGAGAGAAAACCTATTCTAAATTAGCGGCTTGACAGGGGGAGTTTAGTCCATTGCCATCAATGACCATCAATGTCTAGAGGTGTTGTTATTAATGACAAAGGGGGAGATTGTTGGAAATAGTTTTTTCCCTAATAAAAAATAATGCCATGTCATTAAGGTCAAAGGAAGTATATTGTTAGGCATAGTGTTGTCATTGATGAAAACCAATGCCATGTCATTGATGTTAAAGAAAGTACGATGTATGAGGATGATAAAGGAGGTACAATGTATTAGAAATATTATTGAGAATTTGTTGAAGTTATAATGATCAAATGATTATTTAGAAGGTTTGGTTGGACAATCCTCTCTAGGATATTTCCAACAGTATATCACACTTGGTTAAACTCCTATGAAATAAGAAGAAAGGCCAGTTTGAACATAACATCATAGCCTAAAGATTACTGAGCATTTGTCATAATTATTTTGATCAAAAAAATTTACAAATAGTTTAGTTGGATAGTATTCTCTAATACCTTTATTTTTATATATGACACTTGGTCAAACTCCCACTATATATGGAGAAACATTGATTTGAAGTTAATCATGTTTATAATGGAATAAAAGGGGTCAAACCCTAAAATTGTTAACCAATGTGCATCTCTGATGGCGGATCAGGTAGACAATGCCTAGCTTGGGTGATCAATAGTGGTATATGGACAAAGTTGCATGAAATTTAATAGTAGGGTGTTTTGAATGGTGTTGTGGTTCCACATGGGAACTGAGAAGAATTTGAACCCATCCCACATCAAATAAAGAATTATGTGATGGGGTAGATTATATAGGGCTGGTGTAACCATGCAATGTATCCAATACCCATGTTATGTGTTGGGTCCAACACATCTCTTGTGTGAAATTTTTACCTATATGATGTGCTAAGTCTGATGTATTCCCTGGTTCAGAACCTTGACATGATGTGGTATGTTAGACATGCATTTTTGAGTGGCCAATAGGGTTTATTTTGGGTGACATGTGGCATCACCCTAAGGGTTCCATTTGGGCGCAATGATGTCATGCTTGTGTTAGCATCAAGTTTCCTATCAACAGCTAAAGTTTTGGCCAATTGGTGAGGTGATACGGAAAAATAATTTTAGCCCCATAGTCCCCGGGGGTCCCTTGGATGTCATGTTATGGTCACGTGGGTTGATACCATATAAGCTGGCTTCGCAAATTGTGATAAAATGATCTCATCAGCCCAAAAAATGGTTTGTATTAAAATTTTATTATATAATTTGCATATGTTGGCATGTATCTGAGTTGGTTTTGGCCTCAATTTGGTCTGTGGTGGTCATAGGTTTGAGTACAAGGTTAATTTATTTTGGCATTTGGAACTACCCAATAGAAAATATATTTTTGTAGAACCAAAATGGTGCATTTTTTCGAACTGATGGGGTAAATTTTGTAAAGCACACATGGAAAGGTGAAATTTGTAGATGGTCAATCTTAAAGGTACATTTTGTCGATTCGATATGGTCATTCTATCGAATTGTAAATATTTGTAATGTTTTTGGGGGCATTTTGAGGCCCAAATTAATGTTTGTAAAAGGGGAAATGGAAAGGATCTTTTTCTGATCTAAAAAGGGGGACATGAAAAGTCATGAAGACTTATGTTTGAGGATAGGAAGCCATATTTCTTTTTGTATTGTCAAAATGTTATGGAGCACATCAACAATTTTATTCTTGGTATGAAGAAGATGCTACAAATTAATGATTGAAGTACAGGTTGAAGTTGTATTGATATGATCGGACTTGTTAAGCACAATTATTAAGTTTTGAGCTTATGGATCTAGTTTGAAAGATTGTGAAAAGTGGTCCACTAATTTTTGGTGAAGGAGGTGGGTGCCTCAATCAGGTTGGAACCTATATATTTTAGAGGTTGGTGCCTCGATAAGGTTGGAGCCTACAACAAGTTGGTGCTTACTTATTTCATAGGTTGTTACCTCAATCAGGTTGGAGCCTATAAAAAATTAGTACATACTTAATTTAGAGATTGGTGCCTCAATTAGGTTGGGGCCTATGACAAATTGGTGCATGCAAATTGATTTTGGGGGTTTGTGACTACAAATTGATGTAATTAAAGAATTGAATAAGACAATAATATTTGTCGTTTTCTCTCACAAGAGTTTCCACATACATCTAGTGTTCTCATTTTTTGATGTGATGATTGTCTTTATTGATGTTTTGCTATGTTTTTAGTTATGATCGATTACAAAATTACTTACGTTGATTAAATTGGCCATTACATTGATTAACCCCGTCCCCTCTCTTAGTGTAATCATAATTCTAACATAATTTCCTTTGAGTATGTAAAATGTCTTTGTCTTTTCTAATAAGTGTTTTGTTCAATTCTCTAATTTTCTCTTTCAAATCATGATAGCCTTGTTTTTGTGATTTTTCATCACACTAGATTATAGCATTTATATATAGTTTGTATATTCTAATGATCGATATTCCTGCATAAATCCACTGTGAAATCATGTAATGTTATCATATTTCTCTCATAAAATATTGTCGAAATTTTATTTTTCAAATTTAGAATAGTGTCCCTAATATTTGCATCTAGTTATAACCTATAATTATGTCAAGAATATAAAAATTGTTAAAATATACAATATTGAATTAGTATATAAATTTATAATCATTAACCAATATATGTAACTCATGAATTTTAAATTACTTCTTGACATTGTGTTCCATTATAGATATAGTTGACTTTTCAATTGATTTTCCAAGTTGACATCAATGTAATTTTTCTCTCTATGTGGATAAATATTAATAATAATATCATTTCCTTAAATAATTCATTTGAGTTTTAGTATTCCAAAATTAAATGTATATATTATACTACTTACATTAGAAAATATTTCTTCTTTTCTTTATTAAAATCTATTTTTTTTCAAATTATCTATACAACTTCAAATTGATACCACCCTACATGACTTAAATAATTCCTTCAATTAGGTTTCTTTCACCATTACAAATACTTTCACCATTTTCTTAAGTTTAATATGTTTACATTTTTTCAATATTTTCACATTTATTTCCTTTACATGACTATTTATAAAACTTATCCCCAAACAACGAGATATTTATATTTCTCTTTTTTATTCCCCTACATTGAGAAATATTTGCATTTTCCTTTTTTATTCGTGCAAAAAATTGTCCATATAAATGTATGTGGAAATTCGCTTATATCAACTATGGAATTTTTGTTTGACTTTTTTTGTATTACTTGATATTTTTAAAGATATTTGGTAAAACACCTTTGCTATATATATATATATATATAAAAGTCTAGAAATTATTATATTGTGAATTAGGGAGGAGACGAGGATGGCTTTAGTTAGGGTTTCAGATAGGGTCCTGCCAAACCTTGCCGCTGTCACGTATGCTGATCCTGGTAGCACAGTCCCAGCAAGGGTCTCTCGCGGCACTATTGCAGCCGTTCATAAACCAGATCTGATTGCATCAGAAGCAGGCAGGGCATGAGAGGTGTTTCTGCTGTTTCCTCATGGATCTGAGCTCTGGATCCTAGCCCCACGAACATAAAATCACAATTTGAGAGCCACGTTCACAGGCCTAAGGCCATCAGTCCGGGATGAGCCCTATCAAGGGCAATCTGTTGCTGAATCCATTTCGATCAACTTACACTGAGTAAAGTAGAAGCCGCAAATATACATGCTTGCGGACCTTTCATGGCGGGTAGGGAGATCTGGCCCTTTGGGTCGAGGAACTTTGACGAAAATAATCAAGCAACTCAAGGGCCCACGTTTCTTTGTGCGATTAAAGGCGGGATAAGCTTCGGGTTGGAATCCTTGTTTTTGCTAAGCTTTCTGGTTGACTATGGGAGGGGATTTCTGTTTAGACAGACGATCCAATCAACACCTATGGTGAGGACAGAGGCGTCCAAGTCCGATTTGCAGAACCTTTCGTCGGATCAGAAGAAAGGGGAGGCAGGGACGATGTGTGAATGGCAACAGAAGGGGGCGCCTTTCATTCTCTCTTCAGCAAATCATATGATCTTTGATCCTCAAATAGCAGGTAACCCTTTTTTTCAATTGAGATCTAATTCCTTTCAAATTTTTATCAGACTCCCTGTGGGCAAGTCTCAGCTAGTCTGGGTACACGAAGACAAATCTATTCTGCAAGTAAAACAGAAAATATGGAAATTGATGGGGTACCCAATACCGATTCAACACCTAGTCAATGGACATAGCTCTCTTCAGGATTGCAGGTTTTTGAAGGACTATGCCATAAAGGTAGACATGAGTATTTCCCTAAATCTGCGTCTGCGAGGGGGTGCCGTAAACCAGGGCACATCAAGATCTACAGGGGGAGATAAAGCAAAAAAACCCAACAGCCAGCAACACACAAATGGAGGCCCATCCTACAAAAACATTCTACAAGGGAAAAAAGTTGTAGGCACAAAGCTGGCAACGCTCTGAGGCCATACATAGTAGAACAACTTGAACAAACTCCAACAATAAAAATCAACATTTCAGCAACAGAGGAGCATGTTAAGACATACAAAGCCAGGCATTAATATGTCGTTTCAACTGCTTGTGGACCAAACCCTTGGACCTTTTCCATTGGATCTACACTCGATGGACCCGTCAGTGAAAAATATAGCTTTGTTCCAAAGGGTTATTTATTGTGAAATTTAACTCCTCGGAGGAAAGAGATATCATCATCAGAGAGGGGCCATGGTTTTGGGGATCCACGGGGCTTTTTATCACCCCATGGTTTCCAGATTTTGACCCCAATATCATGACAGTATCGAGAATGCCAGTATGGGTGAGACTATTCAATCTTCCTCTTCACTTCTGGAACGATCAGGGCCTTGAGAGCATTGGGAATAGTCTCGGGCGGTATATTAAAACAAACATGGAAAGAATAGAAGACAGAATCTACACTTTTTCCCGGATCTGTGTCGAGGTAGATCTAAGTAAAGGATTACCGGAGAACATAATGTTGATCTATCAGCAACAAAACTGGTTGCAACCTTTAGATTATGAGAATATTGCGTTCAGATGCAGGAATTGTAGGATGATAGGACATCTACAGAATACATGCCTAGAAGCAAAGAAATCAAATAGCAGAAAGAATCAGAAAGGGAAGCAAAGGAAAGGCTGGAAGTTCTCCCCGCCAGACTCAGAGGAGGATGAGTTAGAAGAAGAAGAGGAACCAACTCCTACAGAAAGTAAACAACCTACCCAGGAACCAGAAGTACAGCAAAAGGACACAGCAACACTCATGGATCCACAATTTCAGGTGATACAAACAGAAAGGAATATCGATGATATGGGTAGTGAAGGGATCAAACGCCACCACCCATCAGAACTTTCAGATTCAGACAAGGATACAGGAACACAAATAGCAGAAAATCAGATTATCCTTGCCACTTGTGTGCCATCTCAGGGTGAGTGGCGCAAGGTTGAGAAGAAGAAAGGGAGAAAAACCTGATTTGTGGGACATATACCCACTATCTAGAGGCTGATAGTTTTTCCTGCTTTCTTTTTCTCTACTGCTTTCACTTTTTTCCTTTTATTCTGAATGCAATGTAGCCTCGCTATGATGCATTGTGTGCCAGAGCACATGAGCCCAATGGGCAGTTTTCGAAATGCTTAAATGCATATGCTACATGTAACTTTTCATTTTCTTAATAAAAAGTTGCTGATTTTTTCTGTGGAAAAAAAAAAAGACTAGAAATTATTAGCATATCTCTTTTTTTACTTCTTCATATTTCCTCTTCCTTTTTTTTTAATTGGGATTGGATCATTTATTTCTAAGAGATTCTTTGCCTAATAATTCCTTGAAAGATGTATCACTAGTCTGGTATTGCTACTAGAAAAATAACTTTTGATCATGAGTCAATGGAACAAATGCTCTAATACCAATTAAAGTAAACCTTGTAGTTCACTTCATGAGAACATGAAATGCGTAAAACAATCCATATTAAATAATTTTTATTTATTATAAGAATATATATCTAATACATTCTTCATTAAGTACAATAGATGTGTATAACTAAACGTGGTGGATGATTAATTATGTCTTTGGAAAAGGAAATGAATTATATTTATTACACATTAATGTTTCCATTACATAGTAATAATTTTATTACTATTATTACATGTTATTTTTCTAATGAATATTATGAAATGGTATTTATTTATTATATTATCCTCAAAAAAAGTAATATTCTTGAGGTATATCACATTCTTCATACATATAGGTTTTAATCCTATACAATTTAATTACTGTAAGCAAATTCTTAATTAAAATTTGAAAAAGTGCAATGGCAAACACACACATTAACACAAAGATTTATCTTGGAAACCTAAAATCTAGAAAACCAACAAGATTGCTTCAATATCTCTCAATGATTACATAGTTGTTATACAATTCCTTCTTAAAAGAGAGTTGTCTTCTAGTGAAAAAACCCTAATATAACTTCTACCATTAAATCTACAACCTAATAATAAATAATCCAAATTAATTATAAAATTACAATATTTTACAAAGTAAATTTTTGAAAAATTTCATTTCGAAAAACTACCTTGAAATATCCCACCATTACATAATAGGTAGGAAATCAATAAAAATATCACCAACCCACGACAACGACCATAGTTATAAGAAAAAGACAAACACCATTAAAAATTAAAGTCAAAACATATATATATATACCCAACCATCTAACCATAAACCAATCCATATGAAGACATGGATCCATTATGGAATATATATGCATGTCACAAAAGGTGTAATACACTTAGATGTGCATAGAATCAAACTTGGATATATATAAATAGTTAAATATTGACTCAATAAATCTATAATCATCGACAACTATACCATTTCATCATAAATTTAACTCACCAATGAAAATAAGTTTGAATTATGGAATGAAAGGCGGAAGTGTCCCATTAATGTATATCACTATTTTCTGAATGTGATATCATCTGCGCAGATCATGTTCTCAATAATATAAATATAATCAACTCAAGAATGATTCAGTATGTCCTAATACATGTAATGGTTTTAACATGGTAGCTCCATAACATAAGGCAACTTTAATTTGATGAGAAAATGGATCTAGTCCAACCATATGACAAAGGGATGGATATTTGTATGTGAATGGCTTACCATGAGATGGACGATATAAAAAATGCATCCAGGTGGTATGGCCTCTTCTTGAATTTATGACCCGTGACTTTATTAAACAATGGTTTATATATGAATGACTTTGTTAAAGTATGGCGTCATCATACATGTGAAGAAGAGGATGAATGGTCTCGGCTTCATGTGAACGAATGCCTTATGTAAATCAACCACAGTAACATATTGTTTCCTTTCCTGCGCCTTTTCCAAGCACACGAGAAATCAAAGAGTATAGCTGGAAATTATGAGTGCACCCCACTATCATGGCATGTTTTATGATAAATTTGGTTGATGATAACCATGTTTTAATATTTTGTTTTCTCCAATAATTTATAACAATGTACATCTCTAATGTCTTCATGGATTTTAGATTCGAGAAACCACTTGTAATAGTAGTAATAATTTTGATGCATATATTTAATGATTCAGAATGAACTTCAAAAATACTAAAACTTATCCATTTTGCATTAGTTGATGATTTCTTTTCCACATAAGCATTACCTCATTAATATTTTGGATACATACTTTATATTGGAATCTAATTCAATTTTTATTGTTTGATTTTTTTTTTCATGGATGTGATCCTTAAATAAATTCATGCAAGTCAACAATTTATTCTAAAGTGTAAATAATAATATTTGGATAGCATAGTCACAGGGGAAGTTTAATTGGTCATCAAAGTGATATGAAATCATATAAATTAAGAGATATGAGGTTCAATCCCCCGAAAGTAACCTAGTCTACAAAGAGGAAGACAGGTCATAAGCCCTAGACATATGGTGGTAACTGCCAGAATCGATCCCATGTCACGCGAGTACGACACTGACCCAGTTGCCAATCACTTTGGTTACCAAAAAAAATGGATAGTGTTATCACTTAGAAGTTTTCCTTGGTTGTGAAAGGAAAATCACTCAAGAAACCTTCAAACTGCTTTGGATTGAAAGGTGGCCCTTCAATCTGAAGAGGGATTTCTCCTTAAATCTACAACTCAAGGTCAATTTTGTGGTAGTTAATTAAGCTCATTGGCCAGAATTGGTTTGGCATAAATTAATTTGGTTTGGAAAGTAATGAAAGAGACCATTGTGCATGAAGTCTTTAACAAAGATAAATACTTGCTAAACACATATCACATCAACAACTATAAACAAAGGAAAGATAATTCACAATTTCTTGTTGGACATTGGATAAACCAATGCTCCACGTGTGTTTCATGACATGGACTAACCGCCTATCGTGGATCCTTATCTTTGTCGATGCGATCGTCGACTAACACATGCCGGGTTTGTTCTAATGACAATCGTGATTCCTAACAAGTGGTATCAAAGTGTAGGTCATGATTTTGATACACACCCAACACACATTGGGGGGAAGATTGTTGGAAATTGGATAAACCAACGCTCCCTGTGTGTTTTGCGACATGGACTAACCACCTCTCGTGGATCTTTATCTTTGGTGATGCGATCGTTGACTAACACCTGTCGGTTTTGGCCTAACGAAAATCGTCATTCCCAACATTTCTTTGACATGTTATCATCAAGGTATGTAGAAGACTATAGAAGATAAATATCAAAATAGAGCACTGAGATTTTATAGTGATATTTAAGCTGAAAAAAAACTTAAGCATTCAAATAATATGAATCTAAGCAACAACACATGAATTCTAATTCATATTTCTTTATCCAAACACTAAAGAATTAATGGTCAAGAGGTGTAGATAAATGAGAAACTAAACACAATAGAAATAGAAAGGAAATCATTTATTCGTGAATCTCTACAAACTGGGCATATAATATTGTTTATAGAAAAATATTTGTTAATCGCAAAATGTATAGCAATACATAGGGTTTTCTCCACAAAATTCCAACCTTTCTTCTGTCTTTTGGAATAACTTTATAGAGAACTACTTACAAATTGAATCCATGATTCTGGGAAAACTTAATTACAAACTATTGAAAATATATCCTATCTCTTATGCTAATATAATATTCATATACAAACTAATTGATATTTTTTCCCTTGAACTCATTATACATTATAAAACTACTTTCAAATAAAAGTGGAATTGTAGCCTATAGACTACTAAAGAAAAGGAATGAAAACATGTAACTAAAGTCTTGCCATAAAATTTGGTAATCCCCTATTTTGTGCCCCAAAAACTAGCTCAAATATTTATCACTATGCTTGAAATATGCCATCTCCTTAGGCCTCTAATCAAATCCTCAAGAATGAAATCAACTGTGTGAACCCATCCTCCATATAACTTTAACAAAAAATATATTTTTATCATTTTCAAAATCATGCAAAATATATGGGCACTGACAAAATAATTGACATCATATATCGAGAGGAAATCCTTTAGTTCGTTGCCAAAACATAGAAAAATTGGCACTGAAAAAATAATTGTCGACGCTCAATGAAATAAACTAGCACTGACAAAATAATTTCCAATGCTTTTTGTAAAAGCTATCAAAATTATCACTGAAAAAATAAATGGAAGCATGCTTCAGAAAATCTCATTTTAGTTGCTTTGTTTCCCTCAGTAACAGATCCAAATCATTTATTTGGTTTGTTTTCATCTTCTTAGTCTTTGTGGTCTTGGTCTTGGGTCCCTGTAATTGTTTCTTAGAAATGGAAGCCCTTTATTTTTTTATCACCATATCTTTCAATGGTGATAAAAAAATAAAGGAGGTATTAGCTGAAGAATATACATGCTTATATAGATGGGAGGTGAGGCTATTGGGATTCAGCTCCCAATGACTCTTGGCCTTCCTTATTTCCTAATAATAAATAATATACGAAAATACATATGCACACCCATCCATAGGATTAGGTGTCAACATTCCCCCCTTTAATTCGAAGGGATGTTGGTGAGTCCAAGCATCGATCTGAACTTTTCAAACTTTTCTCTTCCAAGTGCTTTGGTGAAGATGTCAGCAGTTTGCTCATTTGTGGAACAATGATGTAGATCGATGGTTTTGGCCTGAACATGATGTCGAATGAGATGGTACTTTGTATTGATGTGCTTTGTTCGATCATGGAACTTTGGGTTCTTGGCCAACTTTATTGCTGAAGTGTTGTCGATCATGAGTGGAGTGGAATACATTTGTTTCATCTGCAAATCTTCCAGGATTTTCCGGAGCCACACAATTTCCTTTGTTGCTTCAGCTGCTGCCACATATTCTGCCTCGGTCGTGGAATCTGCTGGAACTGACTGTTTGCGTGATCTCCATGAGACGGCTCCTGATCCAAGACTCATGGTGTAACCTGTAGTAGACACCCCTGTTTCTTTGTCGCCATCAAAGTCTGAATCAGAGTATCCGGTCAAGATGAAGTCGCCTAACTGTGTATATTTGAGTCCAAAGTCTTGAGTCCCCTTCAAGTACCTTAGCACTCTTTTTGCAGCAGACCAATGTCCTTCACAAGGTTTTTGCATGAACCTTGAGAGGATTCCAACAGCAAATGAGATGTCAGGTCTGGTGGTGGTTAGATAGATAAGACTTCCTACAAGCTATCTATACTTAGTTGCATCCTCAAATTCCTTCCCTTCAATAGATGTGAGCTTCAAGTTTTGTTCCATTGGAGTACTTAAGGGTTTACAGTCATCCATGCCAAATTTGTTCAAGAGATCTCCAATGTACTTCTTTTGAGAAAGAAATATGAATTTAGGATGTTGAATTACTTCAATACCCAAATAGTAATGAACATGACCCAAATCAGTCATTTCAAAGCCTTTCTTCAACTCTTTCTTCATGGATGCAATATAGCTCTCATTGTTTCCTGTTATCAAAATATCATCTACATATACCACAAGATATACAACTGTTTTTCCAACTTTCTTAACAAACAAAGTTGCATCATCAAGATCAAAGTGTTTGAAATCAAGTTTGAGAAGATGCTCGGTCAATTTCTCATACCAGGCTCGTGGTGCTTGCTTGAGGCCATACAAGGATTTTACAAGTTTGCAAACTTTGTGTTCTTGACCCTTTATCACAAATCCTTCTGGCTGGGACATATAAACTTTCTCCTTTAGATATCCATTCAAGAAGGTTGTTTTTACATCCATCTGATGGACTTTCCATCCACTCTGAGCTGCTAAGGCAAAGAGAGTCCGGATGGTGGTCCATTTTGTTGTGGGAGCAAAAGTTTCTTCATAATCGACTCCTTCTTTTTGTGCGAATCCTTTTTCCACAAGCCTGGCCTTGTGCTTGTCAAGTGAGCCGTCTGCTTTGTACTTGTTCTTGTAGACCCACTTACAGCCAATTGGTTTCGTTCCCAAAGGCGGATCAACCAGCTTCCAAGTGCCATTCTTTATCAAGGCATCATACTCATTCTGCATCGCTTCTTTCCATTCATCATGAGAAGCGGCTTCTTTGAAGGAAGTTGGTTCATGATCTGTAGACAAACTCAATTCACAGTTATAAGCAATATCCATATCAACAGGGGAATGAGAATTATCTACATCACCTTCGATTTGTTGAGTGGAACTTCTTGTTCCTGTTTTTCCAACCTCATCAGGATGAACATTCTCCAGTGTCTTTGTCAGCCATTTGGGAGGACCTTTCTGAGATGGCCCGGGCTGGTCATTTGACTGAGTTGGGATTGATTCAAGATTCAATCTCCCAATTCTGTCAATCACATCATCCAATGTGTCATCCGTGGTTGTTTCTTCATGTGGGGGAGAAAGTGCTTCAGGACATGATTCCACAGTTTGATTCAATATCGGAATCCCCCCTTCAAGATGTGGAATCACATTATCAAATTCTTGGAAAGACTTTGCATGTGTGAATCTGTCCAGGCGATCAAGTTGCCGCTCAACAACCTTGTCACTCTTGGAGGATTCAAGAAATATGACATATCTTGCTATCACAAACTTCCTATTTGCTTCATCATAGAGACGATATCCTTTGGAGGTATTGGAGTACCCCAAGAAGATACATTTTCTGCTTCTAGCACCAAGTTTGTTCCTTTGACCCTTGGGTATCAAGGCATAACAGGTGGACCCAAAGACCCTGAAATTCTTTACCGAAGGAATGTGGCCATGCCACATTTCAAAAGGAGTTTTTTTTCTAATTGAACTTGAAGGACACCTATTCTTTATGTAAACAGCACATAGAACTGCATCAGCCCAAAACATCAATTTTACATTCTTGAAAAATAACATGGAGCAGACCATATTTAAGATGGTTCTGTTCATTCTTTCAGCTACACCATTCTGTTGTGGATTATATGGCACTATTGTTTGATGTTTGATTCCATGTTGACGAAGATAATTTTCAAATTCGTTTGAAGTGTATTCTTTTCCATTATCAGTACGTAGAGAGCCAATATGTGTTTGTGCATCATTTTCAATCCATGCATGAAATTTCTTGAAAGTTTGAAAAGCATCAGACTTATTCTTCAGTAAGTAAATCCAACACATTCTGGTGTAGTCATCAATAAATGTCATCATGTATTTGTTTCCATTTGCAGAAGCAATAGGCATAGGGCCACATAAATCTGAATGAACAAGTTCAAGTTTCCTATGTGCTCTTGAGTGTGAATCATGAAATGTCTGTTTGCTATGCTTTCCTAGAATACATGCATCACATTCCTTAGGTTTTCTAGGAATTGTAGGCAGTCCATCAACACCATTTTTCTTCAACAAACGAAGGCTGTCATAATTTTAGTGTCCAAATCTAGCATGCCATAAAAGACTTGATGGAAATGTACCTTCATCATGATATGAACTGAAAGCAAAGTTTTGAGCATGAGCAGATGAACCTTTCAGCTTCAAGAGTCTCCCTTCTCCTATTCCCTCCATGACAAGTGAGTGATCTGATGCTGATCTGACCTCTGCCTTGCCATCAAACAAGTGAACTGAGTGTCCTTGCTGCCGGATTTCAACCAGGGACAACAAGTTTCTCTTCAACTCTGGGAGGTATAGAACCTCATGTAGGATATGATCAGGAAGACCAGGCAGTTTAAGCCTGACTGTGCCAAGCCCTGATGGCTTGAGTTTGGATTTATCTGCGAAATATACTGCTCCATCAACTTTGTTAGTGAAATCTTCAAAAAAATCTTTTCTAAATGTCATGTGACATGTTGCTCCTGAATCTAGCAACCAATCATCTCTCCATGAAGTAAATGAAACATCAAAGAGGTTTTCAGTTACTCCATTATTACAATGTGCTAGAACATAGTGAGCGGATTCAGGTGCTTTACCTTTGTCTTTGTCATTGGTTTTACCTTTGTCTTGATTTCTGTCCTGCTCAATTTTGTCCCATGGTATTCTGCATTTGGATGCATCATGTCCATCTCTATTGCACCGTGTGCAATGAAGATTGGATTTGTCAGCTTGTCTGCCCCCCTTTCTGTGAAGTTTCTTCTTCCTCTTCCTCTTCTGCCACCTCTTCCTCTGGATGAATCTGGAGTATGACTCTTTTCTCTATGTGCCAAGTATGCAGCCTCTTCGGAAGATGAAGGGACTGTCATCTTCCCAAAAGCTTTCTCTCTTTCTGCAAACTTTTTCTCAAGTTTATCAAAAGTGATATGCTCAAGGTTTCCACTTGCTTGCAAAGACTCAAGATAATGTGAGTAAGTCGGATATAATGCCTTAACATATGCTATGAGAGGTATGTCCATTTTTACACCAGTGTTTTCAATGTCATGCATTATAGATCTTACTTCTGAAGCTAAAGCAAGGAGATCATCATTCTTCATTTCAAGACTGAACAGCTTAACCATCAATTGAACATTTTCTAATTCTGAATGTGAGTCATAGAGTTCTTTTAGTTTCTTCAAGGCTTCATAGGCATTTGAGAATGATGAGATATGGCGACTCACCTCTTCACTCACTGAGGCTGCAATCAAGGCATAAGCCTTGCAATTCTTATTTTCCCAAATGGCAAGCTCTTTGTCTGAAGTGGGCTTCTCTGGTGGATTTTCTGCTTGTCCTTCACAGATTCCTTTCCACAGCTCATTAAAAATGAGTGTGTGTTTAATCTTCCGCGACCATTCAAGATAGTTCTCTTTGCCGGAGAGAACTATCCCAACAATTGAGATGAGAGAATGCATTAAACTGCTGGAAAAAATCTTCTGAAGAGGAAACAAATTCTGCTATAAAAACTTCGAACTCTTGAAATATTTCAAATAAAGGGGCAAAAACTCTTGCTGGAAAAAATTTTCTGAGTTTAAAAACTCTTTCTGGAAATTAAATCTGCTCAAAAACTCTTTACTGAAGACTGAATTTTAAAAAACACTCTTTGCTATAGACTGATTCTGCATAAAAAAAAATATAATTTTTTTGTTTGGGAAAAAAAAATGTATATGAAAAAAGATGGAATGATGAAAGGGAGGGGGCGGAAATATATATGGGAAATGGTATTGAAGGATGGGAGGGGGCGAAATTTAAACGCTGGATTGGTATTAAAGATGAAAAGGGCGTATTAGAAAATGGGTAATATTATAAAGGAGGGGCGGTGTGGATCATGAAATGGGAAGGGCGTATTATGAGTAAGGTGACAGCGTATTATGAATAAGGTCGCAACGTATTAACATACAATGACAGCAGCGTGGTATTAAACATTGTATGGCAGCGCGGTATGATATATATGGAGGGCACAATATATGAATATATGAAATAGCAATTGTGTAATCCCAATGGACAACGTTTTATGAAATATGAGGTAACGTTGTATGAAATATGAAATAGAAGCAGCGTTCAGATATGGTGGTAGCTGTAATGCGCTGTTTTAACAGTTGCACAACGTTGAAATGACATCGAATAGTGGACTTATATGACAGTTGAGGTGGGCGGATTGCAGTGGAGTGTTATAGCGCAGGTGGAGTATGTATTGTGTGGAGATTGTGGAATGGGGCGGGGTCAATGCCGTAGGAGGCGGCGATGAAGCCCGAGGGCAGAGGCGTGGTGTTTGCAGAGTAAGGGCGGATAGAAGGTGTGGGCAGAGCGATAAGTAAGCACACGAGAACGGGGACGAGTATTATATGAATTATTATATGAGCTGTGTTTGCCGTTTGCGTAGAGGTGTGGGTAGGGTGCTGTGAGTGGAGGAGCGAGTTATTGAAGTGGGGCGTATGTGAGCCGAGGGGTGTGGCTGTAGCGCAGGAGATGGCGGAGTGTTGGGTAAGTGCGCAGGGTATGGGAGTGTATGGAGGTAAGGAGGATTGCTGTAGAGAGTGTATGGATAGAGGGGGGTAGGTAGGATAGCAGGAATCGTGAGCTGTTTGTAAGGGGAGAGCGATGGGGATGGTGTGAGGGAATGGAGTGAGGGAAGTGGGTGAATGGAGCGCTTGGAGAATGAAGGAGGCCCAAAAGGGCGTTACATAAAAAAAAAATTGAAATTGAATCTGCAGAAGACAGAGTTGCAGGACTGTTGGAATGGCAGAGCCTGCAATTTGCAGATTGACAGAGCCTGCAGTCTGCAGGAGCTGGAGCTGCAAATGTCAGTGCTATCTAGGGAAAAAAAAATGCAGAATAACAGTCTAGCAGTTAATGAGCAGCAAAAACATTAAAAAATATTGACTGAGCAAAGGGTAGGGAGTTACACCACAGGGCAGAAATGCCAAATGTGGGGCTGGCTCTTATACCATGTCAAACCAGGAGGTAACTCCTCAAAACTGGAATTGTGTATTAGCTGAAGAATGTACATGCTTATATAGATGGAAGGTGAGGCTATTGGGATTCAGCTCCCAATGACTCTTGGCCTTCCTTATTTCCTAATAATAAATAATATACAAAAATACATATGCACACCCATCCATAGGATTAGGTGTCAACAAATCATCTAACTGAACGACCTGGTTTGCTAAGGCAAGGTTTTGTTTCAGTTTAAATTTGAGCCATATTTTATTTACAGGTCTAGTTTGGGCTTGTCAAATCCCATAGATTTCAGCCACTGTGGGTTTCTTTTTCCTCCTCTTTTTCACTGTGTCAATTTTGTCCTCCCTCGTTTCACTAGGTCCTTTCTCTGTAACCTCAACTGGTTCACTTACAGGAATTTTATCTGGAGGCTCTGCAGTTTTGTCTTGCTCTAGTTCTTGGGGAGGATATATTGTTTTCTCTGTCACGAACCTTTTGGTTTTCCTAGTATAAACCCTTCCCAACGTTGGTTCAGGAACATGGTTTTTAGGTGGTGACACTCTCTCATTACTTCTGGTTTGAATGGTGTAAGAGGATTCCCCCGAGTCTTTGACATTTTTGCAACTCCTTTTTGTCTCCTTCACTTATTGGTTTTAGGCTTAGGGTTTACCATCTTAATGAAACCTCCCCAGAAAATAAAATTCTCCCAGGTTCCATTTATTTTCTTTAAATGATCCACCACCAATAATGTAATCAAATATTTATGGAAAATAAAGGATTTTGGCCTAGCTCGAAACTTAGAAAACATTTTCTTCAAGCTCATCAACAAGAAATAAGGCATATTCATACGGGCTTGACCAGAAATGTGTGCTAGTCATTTAAAATGGTACACACCCTTTATGTGATAGCACCCTTGATAGGTGAAATATCTTTGAATGAAATTCAGAGTCTCGTTCCACTCCTTTTTAAGCCAAGACCTTTACACTGCCAGGGTCCATCTCTATTCTCGTCTTTGAGGAAGAAAGGGATGTTAATTCCTAACAGGGTTTGATTTTTAAACCATCGGTCTCCATCGACAAGAAGGCTTGTTTCCTAAAAAATAAACGGATCTATGGCCAGGAGAGAAAGGTAAGTGATATTAACATCCTCCCCATAAAACCCCTCTGCAAAATCTTGGGCAAATCCATTGGGATATCCATCACATATGAAATAGAACTCTTCCCATCCTGCTTGCCGAAACTGTTCTCGAAGTTCTGGGATGGCTTAAAAAATCTCAGGGCCTTCGAGTTCTCCTCTCTACAACTAACCTCCTTTCCCCATGGTTTCTAACAATAGAAAACAAAATATTTAGATGTCGCTAAAATGGTGGCATAAATATTTGGAATGGAAACAAAATACATGAACCGTGAAGAAAGCATGTAATTCCTCTTATGTCATGAAGAAACTAATATGTTGGTTGTTCAGTTGAAATGATAACAAAATAAACACGTTATGCCTAAATAATCAAACCCGCCACTCACCTATAAGAAATTCATGATGACTAGACGTTGTAGCTTGGGAGGGAATCATATCAATTGTCAGCCTAGTACTCTGCAGCAATCATCGAACCATGTCGATGACGTTTGATTTTCCAGTGCTAGTTATCACTGCACAATAGGCTAGTGTTGATAAATTATTTGGTAGCGCCTTTGTTTTGACATATAAACCATATCATTGTTATATATATATATATATATATATATAACTTTAAATAACAATTTCAAGTTCCTAAAACTCTAACCTCAAATCACAAACTGTGATAACAACTGGCTCTAATAGGGATGTTGTCACCTAAGGGGTCAGCAAGAACCCTCGTAGACCAGATGCCCAGTAAAACGTGAATGGGAAATTTAAAGAGTAAACCAAAAATATATATTACAATTTTTTTATTTATTGGAAAACAAACTGAATTATTAAGCTAGTGGAAAAAGTTATTTTCAATTTTATTATAAATACAAACTTAGAAAACTGAAATAAAATACTCTGTCACACTTTGATAATCATTTATCATAATCTTAGGGCCTTCTGCCCAGGCTTCAAACTATTCAAAATGCTATCCAAACCTACAAAATTTCCAAAGTAAAATGTATTTATACAATGAAATGATTGAATATCATTGTTCAAGAGAGATAGTGTTTAAGAAAAAGTCCATTTACTAGACCTCCAGGAAGAAATTCTTCGTTCAAGTTTTGTAAAATAAAGGTGTTATTTCCATGAAATGCAACGATTCGATAAGGGCCCTTCCATATATGGTCAAATTTACCATGTTTTCCTTTGTCTTCAATCCTAACATCCCATTTTAAAACTTTATCAAGAACTCGAAAATTATCCTCTATTTTTTTTATCAAAAACTGGTTTCATCTTTTCCTGAAAAATTTAAACCTGATCATACACTTTCTCTCTCATTTCCTGATCCTAAATAATTTGATTTATCCTTTTTTTAATATGATTTTTCTCTTCCTCTTGTTCCTGCAAATAATTCATAACTAGTATCCGAAGTGAAACTGGAAAGGTTTCTTTTGTGCCATATACTAGTTGGAAAGGTGTAGTCCCAATTGATCTCTTAGTGTTTATAATGTCTCCCCATAATGCAAATTTCAGCTTTACATGTCAAGATTTCTTGTTATCCTCCAATAATTTCTTGATGATCCTGACCAAACTCTTATTTGAATATTATGCCAGTCCGTTCCCTTGAGGGTAATAGGCTGTGAAATGACTAAGAGCTATATTATGCTCATCACAAAATTTAATCATTCTCTTAGATTTGAAATATTGTGCGTTATCAGTTATGATTCTTCATGGGGTACCAAATATAGAAAAAATATTTTCTAGATACTAAATAACAACAATATCAGTAGCTTGTATGGCTGGCATAACTTCAATCCACTTTGCGAAATAACTTGTCCTTGCAAAAATCCAATTATGTTTACTTGAATATGTTGGATGAATTTATCGAATAAAATCAAGGCCCCACTACTAAAATGGTACCTCTACAGAAATGGGTTTTAAAGGTAACGATAGCAACTTGGCCTTTCCTTAAAAAATATGACATTTTTGATAGGTTGCAACCTCCTTTTAAACATCTGAAAAAATAGTAGGTCAATAAAATCCTATTCTTAGAATCTCATTAAAAATGGCCTTCCAATAATGATGCCCCCCAGACACGCCCTAATGGAACTCCTTAATCATTTTGTCTTCTTCATCCTCAATTAAACAGTTCAACAATATACCTTCAGGGTCCTTCCAAAACAAATATCCATTAAGAATACTGAATTTTGTAGCTTTAAGTTTTAAAAATCGGGCTCACATTTTACTAGTTCTAGGTGGAGCTCGTAAATTTTGCAATACATAAAAAACATCATTGTACCATGAATAAGTTTTAAATTGTTTAGGTAAAGGAAATTTTTTTCTATCATCAATTTCATCTGGGAGTTCTAAAACAAATTTTATTCCAAGAGTTTCACAATTTGTTTCAGTCATCAATTTGTTCAGGCCTTGACCTTTGATCATCTTGGTTGGTTTGATTTCCAAGTATATTCCAATAGCTTTGCTACCCAATTTCCCCTTCTGCCATCACTGTCTAGACGACTCAAAATATCTTTGAGTACGTTTTTGGGAACATAAACAACAATATGGGAATGTAAGACATAGACTCAGAAATCCTTTAGCGCTTTCACCAATGCATAAGCTTGTTTCTCTATGATATCATACTTCGACTTAGAGTCTCTCAATTCCTTGCTGAAAAAGGATATGGGTTGTTCATAACCATCTTCATTCTTTTGAAGTAAAATTCCTGAAATTGTATGGTCATAAGCAAAGGATAAAACTAAAAATTCCTTTGAAAATAATGGGCTAACTAAGACAGGGGCTTGATTTGGAGCATTTTTAATTCCTTCAAAACATTCTTTGGCTAAGATTTTCCACTTAATTTCACTTTATTTCTTCAACATATTAGTAATCATTTTCAAAATTTTAGTGAAATTACTGGGTTTAATCTCCTTAAAAAGTCCACCTTACCAAGAAACAATTGTATTTCCTTTTACACCTCAAAAACTAAATTTTTTATATGGATTTCACTCTGTTTGGATCAATTTGAATACCATATGCCCCAACTGTTATGCAAACAACTCACAAAATAGAAGAAAAGATAGATCAAAGACTTAAAATTTATCCTTTTTGAGGGGGTAACCTCCTTTATATTACATAAGGGAACAACAATAACAATAGTGGGATTCTATGGGGAACAACATTAACAATAGAGGGCTACACTAACAATAACAATAAGGGGAATGAACTAGTATTATAGGGTCCTAATATTCCCCTCACCTTAAAAAAAGTGTTGTCCTCAACACTTGAGTAGTTCCGGATGCTTCTGTATAAAATTATCATCCTCCCATGTGGAATATTCAATGGGTAATTTCTTCCACTTAACGAGATACTCTGAAATTAATCGATTTTGTAGTTGTCGATTTCTTATTGATGTAATTGTTTCAGGCTCAAATATGATTTTTCCTTCTTCGTCAAGTTCCAGAAACATTTTTTGAACTGGGATCTTGTCATTGATAACCTTCTTTAAGCATGAAACATAAAAAACTAGTTGTACTCAGGAAGATGCAGGAAGCTTCAATTTGTATGACATAGTATCAATCTCTTGCAACACCTTGTAAGGACCATAGTACTTGGGTGATAATTTATTATCCTTCTTAGCTTGCTTGAAGGACATTTGTTTGTATGGTTGTAGCCGTAAAAATACCCAGTCTCCTACATCAAAAATTCTTTCACTACGATGTTGATATTCATGTTGATTCATTTGATTCTGCGTGAGAGTGAGGTTGTCTTTTAAGAGTTGGAGAACTTCTTGTTGATGCTCAATGTGATCTTCCACCACTTGAACCTTGGAATTTTCTCTTGAATATTATGTGATGGATGGTGGGTGATATCCATAAAGTGCCATAAATGGGGTCTTTTTTGCTGCAATATGGAAGGAAGTGATAACCATTCATCTAGAGATAACCACTTGACGCATTGTTTTTGTTTATCAAATATATCCTTCCAAAATGTATTCACTATCTCAATTTTCCCATCAAATGGAGGATGATAAGATGAGATATGAGCTAATTGAGTATCAAGACAAGAAATTAATTTCTTCCAAAAATTTCCAATGAAAATGGGATCTCTATCACTTAAAATACTCTTTGGGTTTCCATGTAGCTTTTGAATTGTTTCCATAAATGCATTAGAAATTGTATTGGCTTTAAAAGGACGAGATAATTCAGAAAAGTTTGCATACTTGATAATTCTATCAGCTACCACCATGATGAAACTCTTTTCTTAAAACTTAGTTAAACCTATGATCAAATCCACTGAGACCTCCTGCCAACGTTAACTTGGAATGGATAAAGGTTGTAACGTACCCGAGGTCTTAATTGTCTCAACTTTCTTTTGTTGGAAAACCAAAAATTATGCCACAAACTTCTGATTATCATATTTGAGGCCTTCTCAGAATAAATCCTTCTTGACCATGTGGTAAGTTTTTAAAAATCTTGAGTAGCCTCCTAAGGGGGAGGTCTGAAATTCCAAAAGAATATTTTGTTTGAGTTGGGAATTCTTAAAAATATATAGGTTATATTTGTACCATAAGAATCTTCATCAAGTAGGTAAGAATTTATTTCTATCCTTCTTAACTTCATTAGCTTTCTTAGGTATACCTTTCTTTGGAATTTCTTATGGATGTTTTGTTGGAGGCTTAACTAGGGGGGGCTTGACTATTATATTTTTTCCTATCAGGTTATATTGTCTTTAAAAATTGGTGACAACATTATTGTAGACTTATTGATATACCTTTAATTCAACCATTAATTACAGGTCTTTTCTTGTGGCAATTGAGTTAATAGATCATGTTCTTATTTAGTTAAGTAGATCTGGTTATCATCCACATCAAGAAAATTTACTTATTCTTCGGCTTCCTCTACATTTTCTTCATCAACATAATTATGTGGGAAAGGAGGTCTCATGACCTATTGATCTTCAAGTCCTTTCTGATCTCTTTGACAAACTTGAGGGCCTTTAGGTATTCTGAAATTGGGATTTTGGATTTAAGGTTGAGGCTCACCATTAGGAGGATTTAACCTATCAAATAGTTTCTCCATTGTTCTCAGCATGCCATCATACTTGGTATATGTAGATGAAGAAGGTTCATCCTTAATTACTTTCCTTTTAGTCCTCATTTTCACCTTGTTGGCCAACAAATTATTTTCTACTCCTATGGAATTATTTTGTGTGTCTTCCAGTGTAATAGAATTCCTTTCTCTTAACTGAAAAGAAAACTCATCATTAAATGAATCCAGAAAATGGAGTAAAGCTAGTATAGGTGCGGGTTTAATATCAGCCGAAATTTCATTATATACCTTGTAAAACCTAGTAGAAAATTCCTGAATTGTTTCACTTATCCCTTCTCTTCAAATTATCATATTCATCCAAGATTTGTAAGGGATTTTTCTTATCCTCCCATCATGCAATAAAAAGCTACTCAAACTACTGAAAATTTGCAATACCTCCTGTTGGCAGTCCTCTGAACCACTTTTTCACCTCTCCTGTGAAGATTTGTGCAAACAGTCTCATCTTGACATCATCATCATCCACCTCTTCAAGATCTATAAAATCATTAAACTTATCAAAATGTTGTTGAGTAGTAAAATATCCCTGTCCATCAAACTGAATTAAGATTTGACCATAATTTTGAGGGAGGTCATGCAATTGACCTAGCAAAGCAACATGGGCATATCTAGCAACCATAATTATTTGAAATGGAGTTGAGGTAACTACAATTTTGGTGATTTGAATAGTAGATGAAAATGGTACAAAAATTGATGGAGTAGAAACTAATGAAATAGGGGTGTGAAATACAATATAAGTAGATGGAGTCGAAAAAGGTACAATAGAGAATGGGAAATTCACAGACTTGGATACAACCAACTGGAGCTCATGAACCAAATGTTCCAATCTTTCAAACTGGAGCCAAAATTCTTTGTCTTCTGGTGATAATTCTTAAAAAAAATAAGACAAACAAATTATGATAATAAAAAATCCCCTATACATTAATAAATTATAAATTATTTGTTTAAAAATAAGTACAAAATCCGAGAAGAATATGATATGGATCAATATTGCACATATTTAGAAAAGGGGTTTAAGGAAATAAATATTAGTGTTAATTTCCATGAATTTGTTGGGTGGTTCCTCGTTCTATTTTTAGTTCAAGCTCCCATTTGTTTTGTTAAAAAAGTTTATATGGAAGGAGCCTTGCACTTTGTACATGGGTATCAATGACGAGTTGAATTACAATGAAAATAATTGGGTAATATCTCCATTTTCTACAAAGGTTTTGGGAGGAAGTGGATTGGGAGAAAGTGGGTTAAACCATCATCATCTTTTGGCAGTCTGACTCTCTCCCTGTGGAGAGGAAAAAAGAAACCCTAAAGCTGAAAATGATCCAAATCAAATAAATATTTCACCTACTTGTTTAGATGTCAAAATTTAGCTAGTGGTTAAAATTATAAGGCCATAAATAACTGGTGAAATGGAGTTCTATTTAGTGGTTAAAATTAGAAGGCCATAACTAACTGGTGGAATGGAGTTCTATTTATTCGATAACTTTCTCTCTTCCTTCATGTGCACATGGATACAACGCTTGACATAATGTTATTGTTGGACACCTAATACGCTAAGGGTTAAGGTGTGGGAAATGGACAACCAAAGGAAGTCGAAGAGACCTTGGAATGTGGAATCCAAAGGTCACCCAATGTACTATAAAAGTATCTCATTGTGAATAATAAATGATCACATTCTCATCTTTCATTTCTTGTGTGTTTACATACCTGGGTTTAACATGGCATCAAAGCGGGCAATTGTTGGCCCTGCTCCAATCGTCCAAAATCTAGTTGTATTCTTTGTACTGTCTACAATCCAAAATAGAAAATGTGCAGTCTTTGTTGGTGATTCTATCCTCTAGATGCTCTACCTACATCTCTGTCATTGTCATACTATTCTTGTAGGGTCGTTTCTATGTTTGTAAGAGAAGTTTCTATTTTGGAAATCGGTTACCTCTCCCGAGTCATAGCGCCCTTCTATGGATTTTCCACCATGTTACAAACTATATGATTGATTCCCATACCACCATGCTCTTATTTCTGCATTAAAATCCCCTTGGCATCAGGACTCCTCCTGAGTTTGACTATTCTGGTTCACTTTGATCCCTTGACTATGCTACCACAACACCCTCAGCTCATACCCATGCAGTCCTCCAACAGACCCGTCATACCACTGTCATGGATCCCTCCTTCCACCTCCCACTGTGCATTATCACAGTGTCATACGCCATGGCCCCTCCACGCTCATTGCACTCAACTTGCATACCGACGCAGTACTAAAATATGCAATGGCGCCTCCAGCTTCCATACCACTCCTACACTGCTCCACCATTGTGGCATTAACTCATGGTTGCTCCACATCCCAGTTGACTCATCACCGTTGGTTCATCGCCCATATCATATTCGACTACTCACAGTACAATTGATCAGGAGATCATGTCCAAGTTATGCAAATTTCTCAAAAATTAAAGTGTTCAAAATTGGTTGCATTCTGAATAACGGAAAGGTCTCGTCGTTGCGATTCTGGCGCCGCGAACGGTTCTCAAAACCGAGGTCGTATGAAAAAGTTATTGAGGTTTGAAGTCTCGAGTAAACTTCAAAATTTAGTTGACCAAGTTTGACTTTTGTAATTTGGAAAAATTTAAAAAAGAATATTCCTCGGAATATTCCTTGAAATATTCCTTAGAATATTCCATTCGGGCCAATCTTATGATGACAAGTGGCATTAATCTGTTGGATGTCTGTTTGACTTTTGAGTTTTTAGGCCTATCATGGGTTGCCACGTGGCAAGCCCGGAGGCTGCCACGTGGCCCCAGGCCAAAAAAAAAGTGGTATGGAAAAATATTTGCAAGTTAACGGATTCGAACCCTCGTCTCCTGCCTACTAGCAATGCGACCCGACCAGTCAGGCTTCATGGTGTTTCTTAACACCCTTGGGAAACGATTTAGTTTTAAGGTTTGAATTGCAAACAGGCGGAAAAAAAACACCGTGCAGATGACTGTGACCTGGAGCCCAAGGGCTAACCACCCGGCGGTTACGGTGGCAGTTGGATCCACTTATGTGACTGCTCCCAACATTTATTGCCATGGTAACTTTGCGGAGCAGTTAGTTGTTACCCCGGTGGATAGGGTGGTGGTCCATGTGACCCCACCCACCATAAAATTTAATTTGACATTAACCTCTACCACCAAATTAGTGCGCAATCCGCCAATTCATTAAAGTACGCCGAATTTAGTTGGCTTAACTGGCAGTCCTCCACATTTAGTGGGGATTTTGGGGGACATTGGGAAGTTTTCTTTGGGAGGTCATAAATCTCTCATTATTGAACCAAATTGGATAAAATTTTAGTCAATTTTGGGTCTCTTCGACCTTATGAGAATTTTGGCACAGGTTTTAGGTCAAACAAAGGTCATCTTCAGCAGCTTTTTCTTCAGGGAAGATGAAGGAGCCATCAGGGCCACCATGAGACAAATTCAGTTTGAGGCCTAACCAGGGGAGTTAGAGTCCTTTTCCAGAGTTCCAATAGTCTAAATTGGATATTTCAGATGTTTTGAATATGATGAGATGATTTTTAGAGCTTTTAGAGAACGTTTGTAGGTGGAGAAGCTTCAGTAAAGTTCCAGGGGCCATTAATGCCATCTTTTGCCAGCAGCAATGCAGGGCTTAGCCAAAGCTGTTTGAGACCATATGAAGTGAACCAGTGGTAATTATTGACTGAAAAAATCATTATGAATATATTTACAGAGGTTTTATCAAGTGTTAAATACTTTTAGAGGTCGAAAACTCAGCAGATAAGTTTTCATTGACCTTAGTGCCAAGGGGTGCCAATAGGTGATTGAGGCGAAACCGGAGTAGCCGGAGGCCATTTTTGATGAATGAATAGTATATCTTGGATATTTCAGAAATTTTGGAAC
Organism: Pinus albicaulis; assembly: GCA_034641835.2. Taxonomy (NCBI): domain Eukaryota; kingdom Viridiplantae; phylum Streptophyta; class Pinopsida; order Pinales; family Pinaceae; genus Pinus; species Pinus albicaulis. The sequence goes on along the minus strand of CM076577.1, from coordinate 977,831,189 downwards.
CAATGGAAGTGGTTTCAGAACATTTTGAGAACTTATAGAGCTCAAGAAGCTAATGTGAAGTTTTGGGCGGCCTTGGGAAAACCGTGGAGGATAGCCTCTTTTGGGGATGCAGTGCTCGATTTGAGAAATTTATCAGTTGATATTTGATGTATGATGTGTATTGGATATAGAAGGATTTGTTTCAGTGACAGAAATAGAATTCTAAGAGAGTTTGTGTCATCTAGAAGCTCAGAGTAGCTTAGTGCACCGACAAAAGGAATCATGTTAACAAGAGCCTAAAGCTGTTTTTCAGAGTTTGGACAGCTAATTGAGGGATATTTATGGTATTTTCAGTCCTTTGTATCATTTTTTTATTCATTGGAATTAATTATTTTCTTGTAAAAACAAAACTTACCATAATCCCAAAGAGCTGAGTCATAATGACGAAGCTCAAAGGAGACGTAGCCCACGAGATTTTGGGTGAACTCCTAGATTAAAATTGCTATTGTGTTTAAATGATTATTTGATGCATTATTTTGTTTTCATACATGTTAAATTACAACAAGAACAAAAGAATTTAAGACACAAAAACAGTAAAAATTCTTACACCACTTTCAAGTAAATAATTCCACAAAATTGTCAAGTATAAGCTAGATCCTTTTAATTTAAACTGAGTGGTAGGTTCTTGAAATACATACAAGTTATCCAGAACATTTTCAGATCAATAACATTCATGGTATAACTGTTGTTCGACCCTAAGTTTCACGGTATATGTAATATCACTCTCCATATCACCGGTCTCTGATATGTAATACAATACATGGTATCATCGTTTCCATATAAATCCACCCTCTGCTACATACTGTCCCTAATTTTGATGCATTGGTCCTCTGCATTTTTTTGAAAACCATGGCTCCTAGATTTTTTTTAAAGACCGTATGATGGTTTGATCGATGGCGTAATACTTGGTTGAGCGTTGAGGAATTGTTTTTATGTTGTAGGGGGAGAGAGCTTGACGTCGATGCTTGAATGTTGGAGTATGGATATGTGATGGCCACGAGCTTGACATGGGGTCTTCATTGAGTTAGTGGAGGCCGTCGGGGTTGTTGGCCTACCGAGAAAAGAAAATGCAGAACATCACCATCGTCGTGGGTGGTAAGTATTCGTTGGAGCATGATTTGAAATTCAATGCATGTTGAACGTTGGTTCACTTCCTCTGTTTGCGGCATATCTATAAGTGTAACTGCATGGGAAAGGAATGCAACCCTTTTTGCATACATGTTGCCTACACCATAGTCGTTTTGTACATACATCTGGTTTTTTCATTTGCCTTATTTTACATAGCTCCATGTTGTTGGTTTAGAGGACATGTTGCTGCTTATTTTGCATGTAATATCCGCATCGTAGGAAATATAAATGCATGATGAATATATGTTATTTGAATTTTTATTAGGAAGGGATCTATCTGGCTACTATAGAAGAGATTTTTCCATTTGGGTTGTTAAGATCGGCATTTTAATTTGATACAATTTCTATGATGTGGATTCAATATTTCCATTGGATTTTAAAGTGGAGGAGAAGATTCTAATTCCATATTTATTCTCTGCTACTGTGTTATGTTCTTTTGCTCAACATGTTCATGGTCATCCTTAAAATATTCATCTCTTCGCCTCTCGACCCCTAGAGCTTCCCATGATTAGCACGGTTTCCTCTAACGTTATCTTCCGTTTGCATGACTATATTTTCTTTAACGTTCAAGATCTTCATATTCCCCCGAAATTTTTTTATTGTTGTTTCTAATTTGTGTTTTATTGTTTTAGAAATCATAGAATATAAGAAATCATACAAGAATATTGTTTATAAATCACATTTTTTCTCATTTCAAAACACATTGTGAGTGTATATATTATGCGCCTGGATGTACATTCTAGAGGTTTCACAATTGATTTTGTCAATTTAGCTGATTTCCTGAGGATTTTCTTTTAGTTTCCATTTCCATATAGTAACCAGTTCTTAAATATGTTCTTGTATAGAAGGAGAGCATAATTCATTTATGTCATTTGAAAATGCAGAGACAGAGTGCACTGTACTCAATCCATTTCCATTAAAAATGCAACTGCATTGATCAAGGATTACTGAGAGGGATTTCACCAGAGATAAAATATACTAGGTCAGTCTAGAAAGGGGATTCTTCTATTGATTCACCCAACAGTGGTGGATCTATATCAGAGGAGGACTCCTGGAATCGCCATATACAGATTTGATGGAGCTAATAGAGAAGGTATCAATGTTGTTGAGCCTATAGGAGGAAGTAGGTCACCACAATGTGACTATTCTTGCGCTCCAGAGTTCTTGCTTCGAAGGACCAACGAAACAAGAGAGCTTTAGGAGGTTTTTTATGGAGGCTGGGAACTTGAAGCTTCTACATAGATTGAACAACATCCATGTCATTCCCATGTGTATTAAGGGACACACTCTATCACTAGACCAACCACTTCTATTGACGCTCGTGATCAATCACAATAATATGGATCAATTTACTGTGCCAATCGATTCAGAAAAATCTTGTCAACAATAAGCGTTGCATAAAAGGGTGCTACTTGAAATCAATTAAATTCATGTTAAGTTCAACCATAAAATACTATGTAAACCATAACAATTCACATCTTACATAACAATCACCCCACTTCAATAAGTATTTTGACACCAAGTTTGATTTGTGGAATCACAACAGTTCCAAACTAAATATTTAAACAATAGGTAAGAAACATAAACACCTTGCCTCAATAGGTATTCTCAAAGTAAGCTCATTTTCTTTTGAATCGAATCGATTCCAAATAAAATACTTAAATATTAGGTAAGTCGCAAGGCCTTGGTGTGAAGAAATTTTTTTTACTTCCCCTACCCCACACAAAGCACAAAATCTTCCAAATAATTACAGATTCATTGAAACAATTTCATAACCCCAAGCACTTGTCCAAACTCCACTACCTCACGGATTGTGCGGATAACGTCACTAAGAAAGAACAACAACAATCCTAACAAAAGAAATAGATCTCCATTTCTCACCACATGATTCACAAGGTTTTAGAATCCATTTTCCATAAAAACTTTAAAGAAAAAATATTCGGCATTGTAAAATAACAACACGACAGTTGCATTTACCAAGTCTATATGCATATAAACTAATAAGATAAAACATGGGGGAGAATGAAAAAAATAACAAAATAAAAGCCATCTATAAAACACAAAACACATTACAAAACTGAAAAATAAGGCGAGAATAACATTATGTATTAGCGAAAACTCGTTGAGCGGGTGATGCAGCAACATCCACAACAGGGCGAGTACTACATGCAACTGCTGCATAACTCCGCTAAAAATAACTTCACCTCTTTATTTAAACCACCCGCTTAGCCCTCGGGGACGATATTCGATATTTCATCCCATTAAATCATCCATGGATCCACACAGATTCACACTCTGGATCTTATCATCAGCATTATCCCTGCCTCCCACTCCCGCAGCAACCTCAAACTCAACCCTACGGAAGAGCCTCGTCAGGCTTTAAACCCATAGAGTGACATCAGACATGGATTTTATTCTCCATATCCACTTCCGTAAGATATTTTAACCCACAACATGCAATAAATACGCAACTCGAATGACTTGCAATGATTCAACAAAACTAAATTCCATATTTGGTAGAGAAATAAATGATAGCGAGAGAGCAAAGTGTATTTTTGTTGGAAATGTATTTTTTTATTCGCTTTAATATTTCTTCACTTATTTTATATTTTATCTTCAAGCTGGCGTGCAGTTTTGCCCTGCCTGACATCTTAGTCAAAGCTCTTCGCCAGTAAATTTTATGCCACCAATTGCACGAATCACGGGGAAAATGGGACGTAGATTTTTTCAATTCCATGTGTCATATTTTTAGTTCGTCAGAGTATGATGAAAATGAAAGTTTCCTATTGACTGGGGTGAACAATGTCTGCTCCCTTCAAGCCTATAGAGAAAATTTATTTCAGCGTAAATATCCTAGATCAAAGGATTCACCATTGTGCAAAAAAGGAAATTTTTTACTAAATCAACCTTCATTCAAAAGGATTTTTTTCAATGAGTCGATCTCATCACTCTTTTGTTCTGGATTTACGTTGATTTAGTCTCATGGACACTTCGTTTTAAAACTTTGATTTAAAAATCCTATTAGGTTGTTTTGCGTTATTTTACTAATTTTATTAACATTTTATATTTTAATGTGTTTATTTTGGAATATTGTTTCTATTTTTTTTTTAATTATTCATAATTATTATTTATAGAATAAGATTTAAATTTTACTTAACATTTTTAGTAATATTCATGAATCAAAGGTTCGAGGGAGGTAGGAGTGGGAGGGGTTCTAATTATCACTGGAGAATGAATAACGTTCCAATTTACTTGGGGTCTTAGAATTTCAACGAACAAACTGAGTTTTTAGCATTATAGAAAGGGATTGAACTAACGTTGGCTAGGAAAATTCCAAAACTCATGGTTTGTGGCGAATAATTTCTTATTATTCACCAAGTATTGGGGAAAAAATGGTGATATTCATCCTATTCTGTAAAATATATCATTACTTAATTCTCAGTTTGAGAAACTGGAGTTTTTACATGTGTATGGGCATCTAAATGAGATGGTGGACAAGTTGGCTAAAAAGAGTTCTTCCTTAGGCCAAGGTAAAATCATTACAAATTTTAGAAATTCAAAATACTGCCACATCCCTTAATTATGGACATAACTTTGTGGTACACAAACGTCAGAAAGGCTATATCATACAAAAGGAATTTATGGCTCCTAGGATTGAGCACCCACATTAAGAATTCCAGGCTTATCATAGCTCAAACTCATAAGTTGATGGGATTGATGGCCTGGTTGTTAATCACCCCTCAGTCTTGATTTTTTAAATTTCATTCCTGGTGGCACATCCTTTATCACAAGTGGCAATTGATCATAAATTATATTTTTCTGATCAGGTACAACTATTCATCCATCCATTGGTTGGAGTGGGTGGGTCTTTATTTGAACGCACTAAAACATTCCTTAAGCAATGAATTGAAGTTAGTGGTGATTCTAGCTTCCCGCACTTCAGAGGATTTTGGCTATGCAATGGATTTTATGTATCAGTCAGGCTTGTGGCTCAACTACGAGTGTTATTTAATGGTATGTTGGGAATTCATTGACAAATATAAAAAAAAATTCATGCCCAGAGAGTACCACAAGGGTGGTGATCTTGATATCAGTTCTCTCTGGATGATCTTGACTATGGTGGAGCACCAGAATATTACAGACTATGACTTAGAGATAAGCACCCTGGATTGTATTTTGGATGTTGCAAAAGCTTTACTTGACACCTGTTAGAGGCGTGATGACATGGTCGATACACAATGTTAGATGTTTCAATTGTTAATGGAGGAGAAACTCCTTTTCTATCTCAACAATATGGAGAACTATTTGAATGTATTAAGGGAAGAGATCATGGATCTTCGTGCCCGTGTTGCTACACTGGAAAATATTATTGTTGGTAATTTGTAGTTTGGCTTGAATGGTACTAGCTCTAGACTGCCCCTATGAAGAAGACCCAACAATTGCGTGGGGAATATTACCTTGGAAAAGGGCAGAGTTGATGATGGATATTTTAGAGGTCTTTTTTGGTTGTTACATATATCTCCCTATTTTTATGTTATCATGCAAGTCTTGTTTGATATTGGGACCTTTTATCGTATGTAGAGTTCTAATGACTTTATAATATGTAAGAATAATGACAATTTTGATGTTTTTTTTAAGAATTGCTATAAAAAATATCAATGAGAAAAATCCAGTCAGTTTTTGTAAGGGTTCTAGCTCAAAATCCAGTTTTTATTAATATAAAACTCTAGCCGTCTTTCATACACACACACACACACACACACACACACACACACACAAATCAAAGGTTATTATTCATTTTAAAAGCAGTTATGTTGTTGAAATCATTTTAGTTAAATTAATTAATTAAAAAAAATTAGGGATATGACGCATGAGTTATGATTTGTTGGACATGTGTTATAGACAATTTGTGTATTGGCCCACGATATTATAACAAAACCTATTTAGAGGTTAAAAATATTCATGATTAAGTGGGATGAATCTCAATCATTTAAAATATATACATTTATAGAATACATTATGTGTACTAATGAATACACTAATCTATTAACAAAATAACTCAACAAAATATTTTAAATAGAAAAAATATTAGAAAATTTTCTAAAGAAGGGCATCTTCTATCACTCAAATCTCCTTGGTGTACTCCTTAAAGCATGTGCCCATTTCTAATTTCTTTGTAAGGCATGTTTTATCTATGATGGATTCTAGTTTCAAATTGGGATAGAATTGAACCTACATAATGCCCTCCTTGATATTGAATGAATCGTGACTAGAGAATGAAGGAGTGTGAGATCAAATTACCTCTTGTTGGAGGTTGAAAAAAACAACAATACAAGTTATCAACATGACTACTGATCGCAATTGTAGTTCCAAATCTAGATATTTTCTCCCATGTTTTTGCATGAACGCCCTCAACTCTCATTTTAGTTCATGTAGTCATTTTAATTGAGCAATGGTATCAACAACCTATCGGTCCCATTCTTGGATTTTAACCATCAATTTGTCTTCCCACACTTGATTTCAATGACTCTATGGGAGTGTTGAATTCACCACTAATTTCTAGGCATTTGTTACAACCTATTCACACTGGTTCACATTTCTTATGACCTCCACCAATATGCATAACACATGTTTTATGGATGAATTCCTTCTATGGAAAGAAGAAATATCCCTAGACCTAGTGACATGATCTAGAAACAACCATGACAAAATTTCTTTGCTTTCCTTAGAGAAGTTTAAAATATGGAAGAAAGACTTACTTGGAAGCCAATGTAAAATCGCTTCTTCTCCCCTCTTGCAAGCTTTAGCTCCAACTCCAGATGCTATAAGTGGAACCTGCAAAACATCTAAAACAAGCAAGAGATCCAAAACATACAAATAACATATACTAACATCTCTAATAAATAAGCCAAGGATTCATTGTTATACATATGCATAAATGATACATAATGAATAAGAAAACAAGTCATTTTTGTATTAATAAAAGTAGGAGAAGATTACAACCCTTGAAGACACAAATGGGCAGCATGAGGGCATAACTAAGGGTCTCCAAAATACAACCCAATCCTAATAGGAGGTAATGAATTTATAGGAGAAAGGGGGAGGTTGTAGATCCATAAACTAGGGTAAGATCCACTTTAGAAGGGGATAAGCTCCATGGGATAAGTGATAAGACCTCATTTGTAGGAAATCAAGCACATCTTTAATAGAGAATGGAAACTTCCACGATAGAAGCCTTTAAAAGCGGAAGCTTCAAAATTATATTTAATTTTTTGCTTGTTTCAAGGGTCATCGCACTTGCAGTGAAAGCAACCTATGTTGACCAACGCTTTTCCCTTTTATGCAACCCGCGTCATCTCACTGTCTGAACTAGGAAAGTGCAATGAGGACCTAAATTAGGGTTTTTATCTAATATAATGCAGAATTTTTTAAGCTTCTGGAAAGGGGATTCTTTTGTCTTTGTAGGGGATGATTGCAAGTTGTGAATGGATGATTATTGATCTACGTTCAAGGTCATTTGGTTGAATGTGACAAAATTTCCTGTAACAGATTTCCCCCTAAAGTACAAATTAAGAAGTAGTGGTTGAGGAATGAAATGCTATACCATATGAAAAGTTTGGATAAAGAATATATTGGTTGAGATCATCAATTGATTGTTACAATACATTATCATCATGATATCATTATTGAGGTAAGCATACCCATACTCAACATATAAGCTTGTTTACATGCACAATGATAAAATTCACATCCATAGATGGCATATTCTTGACCCATCCTTGGATGAATCTTTGCATGACTATGGCCACCATACCTTGTAGATATTGTATGAATCCTGAAATTGGAACATGGATGGATGAAACTAGATCTGGGGTCTTCTACCTCATGGCTCGATAGTACAAATCTAACCATGTGAATAGATGTGTTAGAGTTGAACATGGTAGACACCATCTAATTACCAGCCAATGATGAAATTCATTAATAGATGTGAGAGGAAACATCAATAATTATAATGTCTCTCAAGGTACTATAGCACAATTTATGAGGTGTGAATAAATGTGCTGAAGTTGAACACCACACAGAATCTCTCGGTTGAAGCCCAATGACGAGAACCTGACATTGAAAGTGAGGAGACTTGCTATTGAGGTATGCAAGTTCCAAGGCACTAAAGGGGGTTTCTAAGTCATCTTCCTAGATAATGTGTTGATGTCGATAGGAAGAGATCCATCGTAGGAGGGCCTTAATGCATCCATCATCAATGACACAAAATAGGTATCAAGATATGAGACAGAATGTGATGATTTAGTGTTGGTTCAGGGGTGATAGACATGAAATAAGGATTAAGGTATTGTAGCAGATATCAACTGAGGGTGGACTTCTCTTGAACATATCAGTGACACTTTATGGAGTTGGCGGCATTGACTCAAAGAACCGCCATGAAGGGTTTCACTATAATGTGTGATCAACAGAGAGGAAATAAGATTCCCCAACCAAAAATAGCCACAGAGGTAAGAGAGTGTCATGTTCAAGAGCGACTCGCTACCATAAATAGGTTTTAAGCACTGTTTTCCAAAATTCCAAACCATTTATGGCCAATACCTTTTTATTTTTTATAAGCTTAAGGAGGATAACATATGCTTGGCCTATAAGTTCATCCTTCGGATGATTCCTTATAAGTATTTTTAACGAACCTTGATAAGGAGAAGACCTTGAATCTAGTTTCCCCCATCTGATCTGACGAGGTACGATATGAAGAAACAAGAAGAACCTGAGAAGTATGAGCATCACTCTTTAATGGGAGATAGGGATCAAATTAAGGTGTAATCAAGTCGATCACTTTCTCAACCAATGGTTGGTTATAAACAGACTCATGGGATTCACGTTCAGAGAGAGTGTGATTGACTGTAATCGGGTCAATCACTTCATCAACTAATGGAGGATTGGGAGAAAGCTTTTGATATCTAGTTGGAAGTTGTTGCTGACAAGTAGTAAGGTTTTCTAACACTTTGGATGATTCATCCATATAAGTTAAAAGGTGAATTTGATGATTCCATTCACATAACCTACAGGTAAATTTAACTTTACCCTTCTTCCAGGGAACCTTATTATCACTAGTTGATGGTTCGTGACCAACATGATCTCCAGAGGCAGATGATAAGGGAATATGTGATTTTGAGAACCACACTTCTAATACATGTGGAATACCAGGGAAATCTATAAGAAGGTGGTCACCCTTATAATGATTGCAAGAGAATTTAACTTTACGGGGCTTGTTGGAAGATTTCTCAACATTAGTTGCATTCATAGAAATGGTTGCTTGGTTTCCCCCTTACTTATTTTTCTTCTTCTTCTTCATCATTTTATTCTTCTTCTTTGCCTCTTGGATACTAGCATTAATACTTTCACCAGGAGAGGAAGAAGAAAGGGAGGAAGATACATTGGGCGAAGAAGGAAAATTGTCAACTTGAGGATCAACGTGAGGTTGATGTTGTTCAGCCAGAGAACTTGGTTTTGGATAAGTTTGGACATTAAGAATAAAATATGTATAAAACAACCAAAATGGTAAACTTATGGTAAATCTGGGAAGGGAAAACATAGCCATATAAGGAGCACCAATATCTCCAAAAGAGGGGAAAGGACCAGGATTACCATTAGAGGGGTTTCCTTGAGTGTTAGACTCAGGAACTGTTACCATGATATTCAACCTAAGGTCTACTAAGGAGTATAAATTGAGTTAACTAATTGATTTTTAAAATTAAAAACACAAATAAAAATGAAGAGGGGTAGCTATGCATAAAATGATTACCAAGTCACTGTGAAATTCAATATACAGCTAAGTACGTGCAGGAAATGTCCCTTGTGTTCGGTGTATCATAGTTAACAAGGTGATCGACTCGGTAACCTATGGCAGGTTTTCAACCTAGTGGGAGCTTCCAAAATATACCCAAAGGTACGTGGAATCACAGTCTATAGTAGTGTTATCTAATGTGTAACTGTACGGTGGGGGCATTCTAATATACTCATTACACATGGAGAGTCTTCCTATATACCAAAAGGTATGTTGAAGAACGTTCCGATCTACTCTGATATGTAACGCTAACAAGTAACGACAACACCTATGTTTAGAGACGTTGGAACATGTCTTCTATCCTAGACCACTAAATGTGTCTTTAATGTTTCAAATTCTCCTTCGGTTAATTGATAAATTTTAATTTTGATCTTGATTAAATTTTTAGTTTCAAGGATCGAAACGAATTCACCTGAACTCCTATAATGCAACTATCATGATAAATAACTCTTTTTTATTTCATGAATATCTAACTAAAGAAGAGAAGAAGTTTCAAGAAATGATGCAGAAAATAAGATTTTCCAAACAAGATCTTCAAATTATAGTATTCCAATTCAAAAATTCAAAGCCCTAATTCATGAGAAAACAATTTTTTTTCTTTTCAATTTTCAAAACAAAGAAAAAAAATATGACAAGATTATTGAAACAGACAAAATGTAAACAGATTGAATTGTACTATGCAAAGTTCTTTAACAAATGAATAACCAAGTTAAGTGATAAAAACCCAGATTGACAAGAAAAAGCAACAAGACGCAAGCTCCTATCAAAAGGCAATCACAATCAATTTCAAACAAGTTATTAACACTTGGATAGACTAAAGATGCACAAAGATACAACAAATAAAAAGGATTCAAAGAAAGGCAAGTAAAATGCAATTTTTTTTGCATTTACAGGATCAACGTAGGTAATGTATGGACACCAATGCGATGGATTACTATTTAATCACATTTTACAATAAGGAAAAGTGATATAAGTCACACTTTTACACAAGGCAAAGTGATATTATTACGATGAGTAACACTTTTACAGAAGGACAAGTGATATGAGTCACATTGTCACAAAAGTAGAATTGCGATGGGGCGTATTTTTCTTAAAACATGCAAATCAAACCCTAACCAAGCTTGAAATCAATCTTTCCTAAGTCCAATAACAGTATGAATAAGTCAAATAGAGTCATTTTCATAGGTCCTAAAAGGATAGGAAAAGGAAACCACTAAATAACATCTCATTCCCCAATGGAGTCGCCAAGTTGTTTTATGGATGAATTCCTTCCGCGGACAGAAGTAATCTCCCTATACCTAATGGCCTGATCTAGAAACAACCAAGACAAAATTTCTTTGCTTTCCTTAGAGAAGCTTGAAATATGGAAGAAAGAATTACTTGGAAACCAATGTAAACTCTCTTCTTCTCCCCGCTTTAAGCTTTATCTCCAACTCCAAATGTTATACGTGGAACCTGCAAAACATCTAAAACAAGCAAGAGAAAAAAAACATACAAATAGAATATACAAACATCTCTAAACAATAAGCCAAGGATTCATTTTTCTACATATGCATAAATGAGACATAATGTATAGGAAAACAAGGCATTTTTGTATTAAAAAAAGTAGGAGAAATTTACAACCCTTGAAGACCTTAACCTTGTAGATCTCTCGTAGTTATCTTGTACTTCCTTTGTCACAATAACAAGCCTTCAATTACACCTCAATTACATGGATGGATTATGGACCTCACACAAATAGGTCGCATTAGAGTATAACTAAGAGTCTCCAAAATCCAACACATTCCTAATAGCAAGTAATGCATTTATAGGAGAAAGGAGGAGGTTGTAGATCCATTAAACTAGGGTAAGATCCACTTTAGAAGGGGATAAGCTCCATGGGATAAGTGATAAGACCTCATTTGTAGGAATTCGAGAACATATTTAACAAAGAATGGAAACTTCCACGATAGAAGCCTCTAGAAGTGGAAGCTTCGAAATTATATTTAATTTTTTCCTCGTTTCAAGGGTCATCGCACTTGCAGTGAAGGCAACCTACATTAACCAACACTTTTCCCTTTGATGCAACCTACGTCATCACACTGTTTGAACTAGGAAAGTGCGATGAGGACCTAAATTAGCATTTTTAGCCAATATAATGCAAAATGTTTAAAACTTCTAGAAAGGGGATGATTTTGTCTTTGTAGGGGATGATTGCAAGTTGTGAATGGAATATGATTGATTCGGGTTCAAGGTAATTTGGTTGAATGTGAAAAAATGGCATGTAATGATGCATATCACTATTTCCATATTGAACCATTTCTATCTAAATGAAAGCTATCTTTTGGGCCAAATGACTTTCCACTAGGATGTGAAACATCCTCCAAAAGACTACAATATGCCCCCTACCTCAATCCCTATTTTGAAGTGACTTGAGCAAGCCCCCAAGCTTAAGAGGAAAGGGGAATGCTACATTTCCAAACCACACATAGAGAGAATCCAAATCATAGGGCATCAACAATGGACTGCATTATAGATTATAGTGAAGCAAAGGCCAAACTCATTGCCCTTTTGAGCATGTAAAACAATATAGTGTGTGAAACTTCCATTGTTAACTTATTGCATTTAAATGTCATGGGAAAGGTATGAATTTGGGAGCCCTCCTCCTCCTTTTCTCTTCATATATATTTCTCTCATTCTTATCCCCTTACTAACGAAGTGATTTGCCTCTTTAGTATGAGTTCACAACATTAAGAAAAATGGCATTGCTTCAAAATGTTTGGCCAATTCTAAAATTCATTGAATCAAATGATATAAACAAAATTTTTAAAAGATATAATACTTCAAGAAAGACCTTATAATAATTGAAGAATCTCCAACTAACTTTATATGTTCCATCCCTTGCTCCTAGACCTTAGAATGCTATTATTCTTAGTTATTCAACATAGATTTTACACAATCTATTTCTACATTTTCTTTAACTTTACACAAAACCTATTTCTACATCTTCTTTAAGATTATATATATTCCTTAGCATTAACTATGGGGTACTAAAATTTCCCCATTCTATGTACATCAAAATTTAAGGAGTTTTAATTGCTTTTTAAAAAATTCGATTATCTGAAATGTCTTAAAATTTATTTAAACTTTCGAGAACAAAGTTCCTTCACATAGATGAAACTCTAAATTCTAATATAATTCATATAGAATTTGGAACCAATTTTACAATAAATATAAATGCCATTATCCCATAATTAATCCTTAACCCCTATCCCTACTTGCCTAACATATCATTAAAATGAAGATTAATAATAATTCATCCAAATAATAGATAATCCTTACCCTATCCCTACTTTCCATTGCATAAAATTTTAAAACTAAGATTAATGATGATTTGTCTCGAGAATAGATTCAATGTATGTCATCATTCAAAATGAAAATCAATAATAAAATTAACTTTTTTAAAATGTAATACCTTACGTCATGGAAATAAACCAATGCAACCCAATGACCAAGATAAGGTGCCATATTTTAGCACAAATTCGAACAATAAAGATGACAATGAAACTCTACTTTTTTTTCTCGGGGTATGAAATATTATCTTAAGATTGATGATATCAAATTAATGGACAACCTTAGTTTATCAAATATGTGAAACTCATAGACTTGAGCAAATGCCCAAATAAGAATTTTACACTGCAAACAAGAGACCAATAAAGAATCTAGAAAATATAAAATATGACTAACCAAATGGGTACGAGGGATCATTTTCATTACATTCGTGAAATAAATAAACAATTTATCTTTTGGGTGAAAGGGGAGATGCGTTCTTTTCTTTATCTTTGTTGAAAATAGAGACAAGAGACTTTGCTTTCTAATAAATGTAATGTGTCAGTTGGTGATTAATTTCCATAATCTATCAGATTGGTAGGTGGAACCTAGAAATGAGGAGTACTCTTGGTTGAAGCATTCCAACATTACAAGTAACAACCTTATCACCCATCACTTCATATCACGAGGATGAGCATGTGCATGACCATTCACAAGTGGCATGGTTGCGATTAATCAAATTCTATGAGGATGCTACAATGGTCCATGGAACATTCCAGGCACATTTGTAAATACTCTAAGACAATGTGGAATCTAGAGGCATCATCATTGACCTAACAAGCTGAAAAATGTTAAAAGCCAATGTATTACTACTTTTTTGAGATGGAGATGTTCGTCGTTAGAGATCCATTTCAAGGAATTGTAGCCTAAGACTAAGAGGTGGGCCATAATGTCATATTAAACATTTCAAGTGCACTAAGTATGTTGGCATGCAATGATGGTTTCCACTTGGTGCAGACTCATTATCTGAATATGGAAGACATCATAAAGGTGGAATGATCGAATCATTTGAAGCGCTGGCTAAATTATGAGGAGAAAATTGTGACTATTTTGGTGTATGTTGAAGTAGATCAAGTCTCAAGGGTTAGTTTAATCGGTCGAGTCCTCATTGTTAAAGAACTTTTGCTACAGTGAAAAGTTACATGTTCATTTATCTCAACACTATTGAATTCACGCTTTGTGGTTGAGCTCGTAAGAAGTGATCCCTTCGATTGGAACTTCTTAGTACAAATATTCCATAGACGTAGAATTCACCAATCTTTAGGGTTCGTGAACCACATTATATATATATATATATATATATATATATACCATGAACTTGTGTCCACTTACATGGATTGTGAAGTGGTGAATGAGGCATCGAAGAAGAGTCACTCAATAGAAATATTAGAACTAAGTGAAGGTGTCCAAGTAAAGAACTAAGGAGGAATGAAAAGTTGGACTTGATTCTGACATAATTCTTGGGTTGGTGTTAGTTTAAGACTTGAAGCCTTAGAATGAGAAAGTCTAATAAGGATGATTTCTTAAGGAGTAAGGAGGCATACTAACTCTGGGACTTAGTGGGTTTTGAGAGAAGGTATAATTTTTAATAAGTAGAAAGAGAATGCTTTGGGGTGGATATAAGATAACAACTAGATTTCTTGAAATGAATATTGATGTTGAATTTTGTAGCTATGGTCAATATTAATATTCAAGTTTTATCTCTCCAAATATATAAGAAATGATAAATATATATGTGGATTCCAAGTTAGTTTCAAAAGAAGAAAAAATTGAATTTAAATTTTGAAAACTTGCCTCCAAATGTTAGGTCGTCTTCAAGTTAGCCCCAATGCAGGGACACACCAATTCGACTCATTCAACATCTATATGTTGGCATTCATCCTATTCATTTATGCAACCAATTTGGATCACTTATGTTCACACATGGAGTTTTTTTGAGGTATATGAAGGACGAATTTGAGGCATGATATGAGAGCTATTTTAGGCAGCAAACCAAATTTTTTGGGCAATTTTTTGTGGCCAATTTGACCATGTTTGATTTGGGTTGGTTACTAGTCAATTTGACTTTATTTGACTAGAAAATTCAAATTATATCTCTTGTTGAATTGGACAATTTCTCTAATAAAAGGTTGTTTGGTTTTTTCCTAGTTAGGGTTTTCATAGGATAAATTTTGTGTCTCTTATGTTTAGCTGTGTGATGTTCCTACTTAGCATTTTTTCTAAGTAGTCATGATTTTGCACAATTTTGAGTTTTTCTGAGTTAGGAAAAGTGGGTTAAGAGGACCTCACTTGAAATTTTTGGCTAAGGGAAGCTCCAACATAGGAGAAGGGAGACAAATCTAAAATCTAGTGGATGGTGGGGGCCACCCTAAGAGGAATACACACCCCTTAGAGTAACGCGCACTCTTGGAGGGAGAGAGACAAGAGGGGGTCAATGCATGGGACCCACATAGAGAGAATGGAGCTCAATGATAAATAGGAGGAGCATGCATCATTTTGGGGCTTTTGATCATTTGAAAAATAAACTCTCATGTACGCTTGAGTTGTTGGGCCAAGTCTACAAAGTGTTGTTCAGTACACGAGATTTTCGAGGGGAGATATCACCTCTTTGGTGGACTTCGATTGCCACCCTAGGGGGAGCCATCGCTACACTTGGGAGCTATTCTGGGAGATACTACAGGGAAATTTGAGCTATACTTGGAGCACACGGTGCACAGAAAGGAGCCACACATTCTTGTGGAGAGATCGCTTTATGGAAGAGTTGGTTCTGGATTTTTAGGGGCACATTTCCTTGGCATTTAGCAACATTTTTACAGTGGTTTGGTGGGTTGATTTGGTGGCCATCCTTCAGGTTGAATTATTTCCTTTTGGGCATGCGCAGATGGGGTTTGACTGGCCTGCACAGATACTTGAGGAGTACACTTATTATGGGAGGCTTGACTGAGAGTTGAGGTTGAGTTTTTCCAGGGGTAATAAAGAGAATTGTTGGAGGGATTTCCCAACATTTTGGGGGTCTTTAGGTAGTAGATAAACAGGGGGTGTGAATACCTAGTTGGAGGAGGAACTCACACTATTTGGGGGTATTTCTGGAAGGTTGGAATGAGTCCAAACCCTTTTTGGGTCATTGTGGGTTTGGTGAGAAGAGCCCACAGTTAATTTTCAGAATGTTTTGAGCACTCTAGAGGGGTCAAAATCTAGTTCCTTTCCATCCAGAAACAACATAATTTTTGGGCTAGCACAAGGGTTGAAGGTGAAGTACTTATTATCATTAGGGAAATACATTTTATCACCTGGGACTTGTCTAGATTTATTTTTCAAGAAAGGGTGCACCTACCCCATACATCACTAGTACATATGGTCAATTTTCTAACACTTTAGTTATGACACTTTTGACATATAGTCAGAAAGTTCCAAAAAAATTTGTCAATATTTTTAATCCCTCCAACAAGTGTGACGCTTAGGGAGTATCATTGAAATAGCGACGTTTAGGGGTATCGTCAGAATAGCAACGTTTCGGGACAAAGAGTCGAAAGTGTGATGCTTAGGAACAAAGTGTTAGAAGTGCAACAGTCGAGTCGAGTTGTGCCGTGTGAAGGCGCCTAAGCAAACGCATTGTTCAGATGGGGCGGATCGGATCAGGTTGGGTGATGGCGCCCAAGGAACGTGTCTGGGTCAGGTCGTGACGGGTCATGTGAGGGCACCCAAGGAACGAGTCCAAGTTGGGTCGTGTGAAGGCGCCCAAGGAAACACATTCGCGCGGGTCGGCTTGGGTCTGGTCGAGTCGTGTCATGTGAGACCACGCAAGGAAACACGTTCGTACGGGTCAGGTTGAGTCGTGTGATGGCGCCCAAGGAAACGCATTCGAGTCGGGTCAAGTCGGGTCATACTGTACTGTGAGGGCGCCCAAGGAAACACGTTCGGGTGAGTTGGGTCGGGTCGGGTTTTGTGAGGGCGCCCAAGGAAAGTGTCTGGGTCGGGTCATGTCATGTAAGGTGTTAGCACTCATTAAGTTGTGAAACATTTCTTGATAGGGTCATATAGGTCACTCACCAAATGGATAAGGTCTCCTAAACCATTTCAATGTGGTATAGAAAATTTTTTGCATTTTTGAGCTTATCCTAAGTTTTATGATCACCTCCATTTATGCCATTTCAGTCAAATTAGTCCCATATCATGTCAGTTTTCATTCCCCATACATTTAAACTCAAAAGTGCACACATGTCAGTTTTTTAGATTTTCTGTTGTGAAACCAGCTCCAAAAAGAGAAGAAAATAGATATCAACGCCTTAGAAATAAGCCACTTCAAGGGGGCAACCTCCAATACATTACATGAATGAAAAATTCTTGGATGATTCAAATTACAAAACCTCCTTTCTATATATAGGAGTCCATGGGGCCACAATGTAAGCCTAGCCGACCTAACAATAATAATTTAAGGGAACAATAATAACAATATGGGGGCTACAAGGGTACAATATTAACAATAAGGGGGTTACACTAACAAAAATAAGGGACTATACTAGTAATATAGGGACCTAACATGCCCCTCTCCTTCAAAAAAGTGTTATCCTCAACGCTTGAGTAGCTCTGGGTGCTTCTGTAGAATCTTCAGTGGGTAAGTTCTTCCACTTGATAAGATACTCTGAAATTGATCGATTCCGTAGCTGTCGAGTTCTTGTTTCCATGACCACTTCAGGTTCCAATATGATTTTTCCTTCCTCATCAAGTTCTGGAAATATTGTTTGAACTAGAATATTTTCACCTATAACCTTCTTTAAACATGAAACATGGAAAAATGGATGCACTCGTGAAGAGTACCAATCTTTTGCAACACCTTTTAAAGACCATAGTACTTTGGCGATAATTTATTATCCTTCTTAGCTTGCTAGAGGGACATTTTTTTGTATGGTTTTAGCTGTAAAAATACCCAATCTCCTACATCAAAACTTCTCTCACTGCGATGTTGATCTACCTGTTGTTTCATTCGATTTTGTGCCAAATTCGGGTTATCCTTTAAGAGTTGGAGAACTTCTTGTTGATGCTCAATGTGATCTTCCACTGCTTGAACCTTCAAATTTTCTCTTAAAGATGATGTGATGGATGGTGGATGATATCCATAAAGTGCCATAAATGGGGTCATTTTTGTTGTAGTATGGAAGGAAGTGCTATACCACCATTCAGCTAGAGGTAACCACTTGCCCCATTGTGTTTTCTTATCAGATACAAAAAAACAAGGATATCCTTCCAAACATTTATTTACTATCTCAGTTTGACCATCGGATTGAGGATGATAAAATGAGTTATGAGCTAATTGAGTACCCAAAAAAGAAAATAACTCTGTCCAAAAATTTCCAGTAAAAATGGGATCTTTGTTGCTCACAATAATCCTTGGGTTTCCATGTAACTTTTGAATTGTGTTCATAAATATAGTAGAAACTGTACTTACTTTAAATGGATGAGATAATGCACAAAAGTGTGCATACTTGGTAAGTCTATCAACTACCACCATGATGACACTCTTTCCTTCAGACTTAGGTAAACCTGTGATAAAATCCATTAGAAATCTCCCCCCCAACGTTGACTTGGAATGGATAAAGGTTGTAGAAGACACGGGGTCTTAATTGTCGACTTTGATATATTTGAAATAGCATTCCCATACAAACTTTTTGAATATCAGATTTAAGGCCATCCCAAAAAAATTATTTCTTCACCCTGTGGTAAGTTTTTGAAAATTCTGAGTGTCCTCCTAAAGGGGAAGTGTGCAATTCCAAAAGATTTTTTTGTTTTAGTTGGGAATTCTTACAAAGAAATAAGTGATCTTTGTACCATAAGGAATCATTTTTCCAACTAAATGTATCATATGTACTAGGATCTTGCTGCAACTTTTGAATGAGTGTCCACACTTCTTCGTCCTCCTTCCATTCATCCCTTGCTTCAGTTATCCAATATGGTTGGATAATAGAAATGGAACAAAGCAATGATTCTACCTCTTCATTCTTTCTCGAGAGTGCCTCTGCAACAACATTTAGCTTCCCGTTTTTGTAGATGATTTCAAAACCCAACATCCTTGTGACCCATTTTTGCTGCTCTTCTGAAGATAGTCTTTGTTCCAAAAAGTGTTTAGGACCATCATGATCGATTTTTACCTTGAAGTGTCTTCCCATTAGGTAAGGTCACAATTTCCTTAGTGCATACGGTATTGCTAACATTTCCTTCTCATAAATAGGTTTTCGCCAATACTTTCCTTTGATTGGACGACTTTCAAAAGCAATGGGTCTTCCTTCTTGCATTAAAACAACACCAATTCCATTTCCTGAGGCATCACATTCCACAATAAAGGTTTTTGTGAAGTTTGGCATAGCTAATACTAGTACTAGGCACATTGCCTCTTTAAGATGTTCAAAGGCCTTAGTTTCTTCAGGAGTCCATGAAAATGCATCTTTCTTCAATAATGTTGTTAGAGGTGCTGCTATTATCCCATAATTCTTAAAAAACTTTCGATAATAACCCTCTTAACTCGAGAAATCCATGCAACTGCTTGATCGTTGTGGGGACTTTCCATTCCTTAATGGCTTTAATTTTGTTAGGGTCTACCTTAACACCCTCGTGAGATACAATATGACCCAGATATTCCACCTCTTGTACTCCAAAAAAAAATTTGGATGTTTTTGCATATAATTGTTTCTCCTACAATAGTTTGAGCACCCTGTCAACATGTTCAACATGATCCTTCCAAGACCTGTTGTAGATTAGTATATCATCAAAAAATACTAGCAAAAATTTTCTAAGGAAAGGTTTGAAAATGGAATTCATCAACCCTTGAAATGTAGAAGGTGCATTGGTAAGGCCAAAAGGCATGACCAAAAATTCATAATGACCCTCATGAGTTCGAAATGTTGTTTTCATAATATCTTCAGTCTTCATTCTAATTTGATGATACCCTGAACGAAGATCCAATTTGGTAAAATAAATTTCTCCATGTAATTCATCCAATAATTCATCAATCAAAGGAATGGGAACTTTATCTTTAATTGTGAGCTAATTGAGCTCCCTATAATCCAGACACGTGCACCATGATCCATCCTTCTTGTGTACCAATACTATAGGAGCAGAGAAAGAACTTTGACTAGGTTGAATTATACCCGCCTCTAACATTTCTGCAATCATACGTTCAATTTCGCTCTTTTGGACATAAGGATATCTATAAGGCCTGATGTTTGGAGGAACACTTCCTGGAATCAAATGAATAGCAGGATCATGATCATGAATAGGTGGGAGTCATTTTGGAGTTTCAAAAACCTTGGAATGATTGTCCAAGACTTTTTGGAGATCTGCAGAAATAGATGATTTTGATGTTGGAACTTCTAGTGAGCATAATTGTGCAATTATGCCTCGTTGTTATTTCTTTAGAAGCTTTTTCATGAAATTAGAGCTCATTATCTTTCCCGGCTTCCCTGCAATACCCCGTATTTCGACTTCCTTTCCTTCTGAAAAAAATTTCAAGAAAAGTTCTTGAAAATTAAAATCTACCGTCCCCAAAGATTGTAACCATTGTACTCCTAGTACAACATCAACACCTCCCATAGGAATGGAAAGCATTGGACTATTCAATACATATTCCCCCATGGTTAGCTTGATATTATGGCATTTTCCAGAGCAATTTATAGTATCTACATTTGCAACCATCACTTGACATTCTGGTGCTGGGTATAGGAAACAATTCAATTCCTTGGCTACCTTACAATGAATAAAATTATGGGTACTACCTGAATCTATCAACACTATTACCTTTTTCTTCTTGATATGTCCTTCTATCTTGAGAGTTTGAGGAGTGGTAATTCCTGCCAATGCATTACACGATATGGTCGGACTCATTTCTTCCTCTTCTTGGGTTGGTTCCCGGTGTATATCCTCTTCTTGTTCATTTTATTCTTCCTCTTCACAATCTATGTAAAATAATTTCTTCTCAGCACACTTATGACCTTTAGTGTTATTTCTATCACAACTGTAGCAAAGCCCTTTTGCTATTTTTTCTTCCAATTGTTGTGGTGTCAACCATGTAGGTTGTGGAAATCTAGGAGTAGCAACACTTCCCTCTTTATAGAAGTGAGTGGTAGGCTTCCTTGTCGCCATAATTTTACATTCAATTTTTCTTGCCAACCTGAATGCCTTCTCCAATGAATTAGGTTCCAAAACGCGAACTTCATGTTGGATGTTATCCTTTAAAGTACCTATGAAGAGATCAATCCTGTGTTCCTCTGGAATATCAGTTACCCTTATATTCAATTTTTGGAAGTCCTCAATGTGCTCCCCCATTAAACCCTTTTGTTTGAGATTTATCAATAGGCTAAAGAAGGTGTTGCTCTTTGTATCCTCATAATGTGCTATCATTTCCTCCGTAAAAATTGACCAAGTGACAATTTTTTTATGGGAGCAAAGCCATCGATACCATACAAATGTATTTTGTTCTAAATGTAAAGTTGCAATGCGCACCTTTTGTGTGTTTTGCACGTTATGGAGATCAAAATATTGCTCCATCTGTAGTATCCATGTTACAGGATCCTTTCCATCAAACTTCCTCATATCCATTTTTGGAATATGGTGGTTCTTCCCGCCAACATTAGATTTTATGAAATCATGATTAAAATTTATTTTGTTCTCATCATGAGTTTACTCTACTATCTTTTCACCATTAGGAAACATTTCTTGTATCAACTTTGTCAAACCTTCCATGTTTTCTTTTAGATCATTCTTCATGTTTTCCATTTTAGATTCCATGCTAGCTTCCATTCCATCTATCTTAGATTACATGCCATTCTTAAAACCATCCATCTTATATTCCACACATTTCTTCAAACCATCCATATTAGTTTCCACGCCTTTCTTCAAAACTTCCATGTCATTTTTTGTTGCTCTTTGTGAGAGTGAAATTTGTTGCACTTGCTCTTGTAATTTTGATATGTCATGTTGCCATTCTTCGTCTTCATGAGTCATAGTAGAGATTTTTAAAGGCTTAATGTGTGTTGAATTCTTTTTAGGGGCCATTTTAGAATCCAATACTGATATATATTCTACAATATGCCCTTTGAATCAATTCAACTTGATTCTTCAAACAAGACTTATGCAATTCGGAAAAAAAAATACACACCTTTTACTTGCTTTTGCAGAGCTCTATATTGAAATTGAATTATCTCTATAATTGAAGATCCTCAATATCTGAAATTTGGCTCTGTAGTAGTCTCTGAAGCTTCTTTCAAATGCCACAGGTTTGACTTGATTTTGATTCTTCAAGGCAAAGTCATGTCCAATGTCCCACCATGACCTAATTATGGACCTGGTTCAGTAGAGCAAACTTTTACGACTTTCCATGTGTCACTGTTTCCTCCTTTGGCTATGAAATTGATAGAAAAAAAACTAATGTCCGTGTGATTTTGGCCACTTTTTACGGCATTCCAATCCGATGGTCAGAGAGAGAGCTATGAATATTTTCCCACGATCACCTCTTTGAGATGAAATTTCGAAGTCTCATAAATCCCTAACGTCCACAGATCATATCTCGGAAAATATTGTGAACCAATATCTGAAATTTTTTGAAAAATGTTCCCTCGGATTGTCGCACTCTAAAATTTAACCTTCTGAAACTTCGTAGAAAAAAAGTTATTACGAAAATACCACGATGACCTGTTTAGGTTAAATTCAGGAGCCTGCAAAATGACCTAACTTGCACAGATTATATCTCCAAAAAATAGTGCGAACCAAGCTCTGAAATTTTGCGATGATGTTCATCAGGATTTTGGCTTTGCACTCTAAAAATTTCAGATTCTGAACCTTTGTAGAAAAAAATTTATAGTGAAAATTCCACGATGACCTGTTTGGAGCAGTGAAACCCTAGAATCTCAAAGCTCTGATACCAAATGTTGTGAAACCAGCTCCAAAAAGAGAAGAAAAGAGATATCAACGCCTTAGAAATAAGCCACTTTGAGGGGGAAACCTCCAATACATTACATGAATGAACAATTCTTAGATGATTCAAATTACAAAACCTCCTTTCTATATATAGGAGTCCATTGGGCCACACTGTAATCCTAGTGGAGCCACAATGTAATCCTATCCGACCTAACAATAATAATTTAAGGGCACAATAATAAAAATATGGGGGTTACAAGGGTAAAATAATAACAATAAGGGGGTTACACTAACAACAATAAGGGACTATACTATTAATATAGGGACCTAACATTTTCATAACGTTTTACACAGGAAAACAATAGATTTCGCTATGAAATTGCCTAATAGTTTCGTAGCGAATCTTTCAGAAGCATAACTATTTTCTCTACGAAAATACATTTTCTAACCTGGCTTGTCAGAGTTGTATGAGGTGTCATTTTCTGATTAGAGCAGTAAATGTGGAGGTCATTCAAAAATTTTATGGTAAAATTCAAATGTACATAACCGTGTTTGATGTCATCATTGCCCTTTTTGCTAGCATGTGTTATGATTGAAGCTCGAGCTGTCACTTAAACTTTTAAACCTCACCTCAATTAGCCTTTTGTCATATTGTGCTTTATCCTTGCATGTGAGTCGATTCCTAGAGAGCTGCTTCATCAAGCCAAGCAGGTTGCTGTCAAATTTGAATTCTGCAGGTGTCATCAACAAGTGAGGTAGTGAAGACTATAAAGCATCCATGGCTGCAAGAAAGAAAATGAATAAGGTCAGCCATTGTCATAGGTATGAGCCCATGGATATGAAATTACTCAATGAAGACCCTAGTACTATGGAGGTTTTCAGAAGGACTAGCTTCTTGCAATTCTTCCAGAGGTTGCAGGGCTTTCATTTACAGGTTTCTAAGGATTTTTCCACTAGCTTCACAAGAACAGCATCAAAGGTTGGAATCCTGAATCTTACAGTGACACCAGAGAGCATATCATCAGCTATAAGAATCCCTAGAGGTGGTGAACAGTGGTTTAAAGGTATCAAATTCACAATGTGTGATTGTAAAGAGTTTATCAAGCAAGAACACTGTGAAGTTGATTTGACAAATCATTAGGGAAATTTTGAGGTCTAAAATGGGCCTCCTAAGAAAAATGTACAATCAAAATTCACTTTATTAGAACCAATCACATTTTAGGGGATGCCATCATCCCTAATGGTTGAAGTGGCATTGCTTGAGTTAAAAGTACTTACTTGTCACCTTCTTAATGGTAGATAAAAACTCATTGTTAACCATGGTAGTACTCTAAGTAATTTTAAAGTCATAAATTAAAGTACTCATAATAAATGTCTTTCACACTTTTTGAATAAAATATTATTATTGTCATTTCATATTTTTTGAAAAAAACAATGCATATCCCTACATAATCTTCAAATATTTACACACTTTTCAGTAAATATTATATTTGTATATTTTCAAATATTTATTTATAAATGAAATCAATTCAATATGTAATACAAAATTCATACATAAAACAATATATTATATTATATTATTTTTATATAGTATATTAATTACATGTTATTATATAATATAAATAATATAAATTTTAACTAATAATATATTCTATAATTAAGAATTTATGAATTTATATTTATATTTTAATTTAATTTAGTTAAGTACAAAAGAAAAATGCATTAGTTGTGCAATGATAATGACTTTTTCTTGAAAATCTCATTCTTATTTATAGTCACATTAATACAATTTTTTTATTTTTATTTTTTATTTTGGTACAATTTTTGAATTGAATTTAACCATGGTTACATTGATTTTGGTGCAAAAAGTGAATTGCAAATTCATAAATATTATTTTATTGGTTTAGTTATTATTTTATTATTTCCTTAGAAGGCCCATTTTAGACCTCAAAATTTCCATAATGGCTATCCCTAGGATTTTTATGAAGGAGAATTATGCAAAATTGTTGATGGTCATTCAAAAATATTTTACATGTGAAGGAAGATTTCACATGGTCTACTCATACCATCTTAATCTTCTTCTAAATTTTGTAGGTAAGAGGTCACTTGACTTGCCTTTCTATTTATACAGAAGTCTATGGAAAATGTCAGATAAGGTTCAAGTCAAGACAGAAGGCAATGTGACATATTTTGTCATCATGGTCTAATTAAGCTGTTAGTGTTGGAATAGTTGAGAAGGTTAGATAGATATTAGATTTATTTCTTCTTCGTGAGTGGTTATGAAATTGATGTGGTGACTCCAAATAAAGCCTCAAAACATAGAACTACTTCATCACCAGTTGTGGCAGAAGAAGTTGAAGAAGAAAAAAGATCATCTCCTACATAACCAGTGGACATAGGAATAGAACCTTTGCAAGAGACTGACACCCCTCAAGTAGCACCTGCAAAACAATAGCATAGAGTCATAAAACAAGGCAGCAAGAGATTCACTAGAAGCCAGACATTGGCTAAAGGAAATCTGGAGGATATCCTTCATGCAATTGACATTGAAGAGTCACCCATTGTGAAAGTTCAAGACATTGAAGATGGAGGAAGAAAGGTAAGACTGCTAAGAAACTAGATTTTGAAGGTGATGACGTTGGTTTTATATTTCAACCAAGGAAGCCAATGACCAGACATGCTAAGAAGGCCATGGAGAGCAAGAAGATAGAAAAAATCAATGAAGTTTCTCAGTCAATAAGCATCATAGATTTGTCTCCATCAGCAAAGGAGGAAGTGGTTATCAAGAAGAAAAAGGGAAAAGAGATAATAGTTGAAAAATCATAGGTATAATCCCTCAAAGAAAAATTGAAGGAAGCAAGTAAAGAGATATTAGATTTGAAGTTAGAGGCAAAGAAGCACAGAATTGAGAAATTTCAATTTGAAGAGATGAGGAAAATATGGGATGAACAAGTCTCAAGTGTTTCAAAATCCTTGGACAATGCAGAAATGTTGTTGAAATGGAATCAACCATTAATATGGGAGGTAAAACATATTAGGAGGATGAACTTGCACTTACAATATGAAAACCGAGCATTAAAGAATCAATTGGAAGATCTCCAAGAGAAGCTAGACTTGATTCAAGTTGAGTTAGAAAAAAAAGTGTTGAAGATGAGGGTGGTAGAAGAACCCATCAGTCAATTAATTGTGAATGAAGAAGAAACAGCAGAAGAATGAAAATTTGAGTTGGAATATGTTTGACGATGTTCATGACTTAAAAAGAACCTAAATTTTAATTCTGGAGATCAATTTCTGAAGACAGCCTTAGACTTAGCAAATTCTATTTTTTTGGATAGTTTCATAGCGTGCTTCAGGCTTGAAGCTTGAAAAATGCTACGAAAATTCTGAAGGTGCATTTTTTCCTTAAAATTCAGTTTTTTCAAGTATTATGGAGGGAAATTGATTTTTTGCAAGATGTATTTCCATAGTAAATGTGTTTGAACAACAAAGGTGGCAAGGAGATAGGTGAAAAGGCAGGTTTTCATATGCTACGAAACTGCCTAAACTACCCTGTTTCGTAGCAAGGGGATTTTTGAATATTTTTGAGCATTCCAACAGCACATTAGCTAGCTGGAGACCTCCAACATGTCAATGGGCCATCTCAGCATAGATTCATCACTCAAAATAAGTGTCACACATCTAGCTCAACAGGTAGAACAATGATTAATTGTCCCTCAAACATGTGATATCTATTATTTAACTGGTCAAGAGAAAAAGGTTGGAGAATATTGCATCAAATTGCTTCTTGTATGTTTCTGTCCATTATTAGTAATATACAGTGACATTCTACTTCCAGACCTGAGATTCTCATGAGGTGTTTAATGTGTTATTGCTCCGTATCTTTATGTATAATCACTTATAGTGAATTTTATCTCTAATTACTCAGAATTCATACTATTATGCTCCGACTTCCTTTAAGGGTGAAATTACTGTGTTTTCCTTATGTTGTGTGTATGAATCATCTTGATTAAAGACCTCTATCTGCCTTAGCTTCCATGTGAAGAAAGAATGCCATTAAGAGTACTGATGTTCACTCCATAGCCCATTGGTAGCAAGCCTTCATTTTTCAATCTAAAATCATACAAAAACCAAGTCACAATTCATAGAGTTAGCCATCTGGTATTATTTCTATTAAAAATCATAAACCCCCTTTGAGAGATCCCTCTCAAAGTGAAGAGGCTAATATTCAATTAGAAGAGGTTTGAAAGAGTTACATTGAGTTGATTAATGAGCAGCCAATCAAGATCAATTTGGTGATAACATAAGGACCACACTTCAATGGTGCACGCCACGGTGAATGGCGCGCCCACCAGACGTTTGGGTGAGTTCGGGCACCATGCTACATTATTGGTGTTTTTTTGCATCATAAACGCATGGTAGAATGCATTGGTATTGAGCATGGTGATCGTGTGACGATACGGGTTCGAGTGGAGGAACGTCGCATCATAGCCGACATTGCCCGAGCGACGAAACCAACATTACGTCGCTTCATCACCAAGCTTACCCGACATGTTGGCGGAACAAACTCAATGTGCATAATGGTTCGGGTCGGCTCAGGCCCACCGAGCGCCCTGAACACCATTACACAACCGTGAACATGTTGTGTATAAATATTCCAACATATTAGAGGTCACACATCGAAGGAGAATTCAGATCTGAACTTAGAACGGGAAGGAAAAGAGCATTAACCTCTTGTTGATGTGAAGGAACCAAGTGGCAGCGACATGCATGCATACCAAGTCGAGTCGGGTCACATGTTCTAGTGTGAACCCATGGGTCAAGTCGGCCTCTGGTTACAGAGGTCTGAACTAGCTCGAGTGAAACATTGCAGACATAAATGTTGTAGCAGTGCGGGTGGAATCGGGTATCTTCCAGTAGCGTGTATTGGCGGTAACAATGTTCAAGCCAGCTCAGGTTTACAGTCGAAGTGCAGGCGCATTGTGGCAGTTGTGAAGCTTTGGTCAGAGTCAGGTTTAGCCTGACAAGTCGGCAAGTGCGTGCAGCGGTGTTGTGGTAGATCTTCAGTGCGAGTGGGAGTAGCAAGCAGAGTCGGGTGTCACATTGAACGCATTCAGGACATGACCCGATTGACCCGTGAGTTCGGGTAAGCGGTTAGGACGGGCACACAGTGACCCGAGTGACCCGTTGAACGTGTTTCGGGCAGCAAGTGCAGAAATTGTTTCGGTGGCTTAAATTTTGGGTTCTTGATGTATATTGGCATGTTTGATAATTAACAATAACTGTTAAGGTTTGGTCAAGAGGCATAAAATTGGAAAGAAGAATATGTTGGATTATGCAGGCTTGTATGTATGATTTTATGTAAGTTGTACTATTTTAGGAAAATTATTATCGAGTACACTTACTAACTGGGAGTTGCCCCTCCGTTGTATGTATGGGCGTACTTTTGGACATGATAATGTTTTTTATGTTCTATTCTGCATATTGGAATAACATTTGATTAATAATTAAACAAGTGTTGCTAAATGCATAGTCTACTTGTGGAGTATTTAAAAAAGGAAAAACAAGGTAGTGTCGCACTCATCTATAGAGTGTTTGGAATGCTACCAGAGGTATAGGGGCGTGACAAGTGGTATCAGAGCCAAAACACTTGTTGTTGCACATCAAGTGGGATCAGAGCCAACACACTTGTTGTTGCACATCAAGTAGTATCAGAACCAACACACTTGTTGTTGCACATCAAGTGGTATCAGATCTTACTGATCCCATCCTTTGGAGGCTGAAGATTAAAGAAAGCAGGGAAAACAAAGAGGTTGAAGATGAAACTTGGGTATCTTTGGTGGATTTGGCAAGTTTGACAAGGGCACTCGTAGGGCCAATTTTAACCGGGTTGCTACATGCTTTTGACCCGTTCTCAAGCAAGACAAATGGAGGGTGTTGTTGAAGAACCTCAAGTAGTTAAGGAGGCTCAAGCACTTCCTCAAGAATTCATCATGGAGAATTTGATTGAACATGTGGAAAGGCTCGGAAAAATTATTATGGACACATGAAAACTATGAAGTTATTTATGAGAAGAACATGACATCAAGGAAGAGCATGATGAATTGAAGACCAAGTACGATGCATTGGTTGTACACTTTGACTACAATGAATGGAAACTTGGGGAATGTATAAAGAAAATTGAAGACACTGATACATACAAGGATAGACTTGTGGATGAGCTATCTAAGGCTCACGAAAAGATCAAGGAGATGGAGTGTGAAATAGCTTTATTGAAAAGAGCTATGGGAAAAGGAACTTCTGGAGGGTCTGTCCATGTGAAAGTAAAAGAACCAAAATCATATGATGGAACAAGGAACGCAAAAACTATTGGTAACTTCTTATGTGATATGGAACAATAATTGGACCAGTTAGATATTCCTTAAGAAGAAACTAAGGTGAAAATTGTTGCACAATTCCTCACAGGGGATGCAAAGTTGTGGTGGAGAAGGAAACTTGATCAGATTTCACAGGGTGTTGGATCTGACATCACAACATGGGAAGAGATGAAACAGGCTTTGCAGGTTCACTTTAGTCCACAAGATGAGACATGGGATGCGATATATATTATTAAATACATTAAGCAGATAGGGAGTCTCCAACAATATCAAAGTGAGTTCCAAAGAGCTATCCTAGAACTACCTGACATGATCGAGAGGGAAAAGGTGTTTAACTTTGTTATTGTGTTGAAACATTGGGCTCGAGATGAGGTGAGGAGGAAATTTTCAAAAACTTTGGAAGAAGCTTTTGCCATGGTGGATAGGTTGATTGAACACTATGATGAGGGGGTCAAGAAGAAGAAGAAAAATACTTTTGAGAAAAG
Organism: Pinus albicaulis; assembly: GCA_034641835.2. Lineage (NCBI taxonomy): Eukaryota > Viridiplantae > Streptophyta > Pinopsida > Pinales > Pinaceae > Pinus > Pinus albicaulis. Next base: position 977,801,040 of record CM076577.1, on the reverse strand, counting down.
GAAGAAACACTAAAGAAGGAAGCTTCCAAGTCTAACAATGCACATGAAAAGTCGAAGACAAGGAAGCCCCTAAAGTGTTGGATTTTTTTTTAGGAACAGATGGTGAAGAATTGTTCTTCTAGACCAAAGTTGGTCACAACAGTACAAGCAGAGAAAAAGAAGGAACCCATAGTTGGGACTATGCAGGTTTTGGGAGTTGCAGAAACTTATGAAGTTGTCCCTAGATGTGATCCTGAGAGAAACAAACTTGAGTTTGTGAACATAAATATTGCGAAGGGAACACTTATTACCATGGTGGATCGTCGTGACACAAACAACTTCAATGTAGAGGATACTGCCAGGAAATTTGGATTGAGGTTCAAACCAATCCAAGCTCAGTTGAAAGCAATGAATTCACCTCCTGATTGTGTAGTTGGAGTTACGGAGAAAACATCAATTGAAATAGGGAATTGGCATGGGGATGTTGATTTCATGATTTTGAATATTGATGATTATGAGGTTGTGTTAAGCATGGAATTATTCAAATAATTTGAAGTTATGGTGGTCCCACATATGAGGAAGTTGTACATTTAAGATGGCAGATATGACCATCCTATTGGTATCCCAACCATAGGAGGAGATGCAGCCCATTGTAAACTAAAAACTATGAGTATGGAACACACAAAACTGCATGATGAACTCTAAGAAAGATTGACCATCATAGAGGGAAAAATTTGGGAGCAGGTATAGGAAATTATGGCATTTTCCAATAATCTCTTGCATGTGACAAGAATACTTGAGGCAATGGATGCAAAGGAAAATGCCTTCGGCCTTCACTTCCCCCTCTTTCTAGACCATGCATGGGGGATGAGGCTCATTGTCATCTTTTCAGGGCAAAGAGACCTCTAATTTCATGAGCAAGCTATGGAGCAAGATGGGCACTTGATAGTAGGATGTTTTGGCAGCCATGATGATGTAGGGAGCATATGTTCTTATGGAGGAGATGTTCAGTTGGATTAGCTACCCAACTTATCACCATCACAAGGGGATCTAGCACATGATTTCTTGCAGAGTTGTAGACATGTCTGAGGCATGTAGCAGGTCAAGGGTGTTCACATATGGATGTTAGTTTCATATATTTATAGCAGACTTGGAGACATGAACACATTTGGAGATGTTGGAGTCATTGACACTTTGCGACAATAGTTTTGACGATATTGTGCATATGGATGCGATAATATATCGTGCGACGACACTTTGCGACAAAATCTGCGACGATATTTTTCATATTATTTGCAACAATAGATCATGCAACGATGGGATGATGTTAGCAAGGGACGAAAACTTTTTGGAGTGGTGGAGGATGTAAGGACCACAATTCATGGGCGCGCACCATGATGACAGGTGCACCCACCAGAATTTTGGGTGAGTTCAGGCATCATGCATCATTATTGGTGTTTTGTCGCAATATAATCACATGGATGAATGCATTGGTATTGAGCGTGGTGACCGTGTGACGATACGGGTTTGAGCGGAGGAACTTCGCATCATAGCCGACATTGGCCGAGCGACGAAACCAGCATTAAATCGCTTCATCACCAAGCTTAGCCGACATGTTTTCAGAACAAACTGAACGTGCAGAATGGGTCGGGTCGGCTCGGGTCCACCAGGTGCCCCAAATTCCATTAAACAACTATGAACGTGTTGTGTATAAATATTCCAACATGATGGAGCATTAGATCATCATTAGAGGTTCACACATTAAAGGAGCATTTGGGTCTAAAATTAGAATAGGAAGGACAACAACATCAACCGCTTGTTGATGTGAAGGAACCAAGCAATAGCGATGTGCAGGCATACCAGGTCGAGTTGGGTCACACGTTCTGGTGTGAACCCACGGGTCGAGTCGGGCTTTGCTTGCGAAGGTTTGAACGCGCTCTGGTGAAACATTGCGGAAGCGGTGCTAGTGGAGTTGGGTATCTTCCGACAACACGTATTGGTAGTAACAGCATTCGGGTCAGCTCTAGTTTACAACCAAAGTGCGTGGGGGCTGTGGCAATTGCGGTGGTGCAGGTAGAGACGAGTTTAGCCCGACATGTCAGCAAGTGCGTGCAGTGGTGTTGCGGTGGCTCTGCAGTGCGAGTGGGATTAGTGGGCAAAGTCGGGTGTCATTCTTAACGCGTTCAACAGTGCATTTAGGATGTGACTCGACTGGCCCATGAGTTCGGGTAAGCGGTTAGGATGGGCACACAGTGACCCGAGTGACCCGTTGAACGTGTTTCGGGCAGCAAGTACAAAATTTGTTCTGGCGGATTAAATTTGGGGTTCTTGATGTATATTGGCATGTTTTATGATTGAAAAGCATTTTTAAGGCTTGGTCAAGAGGCATAACATTAGCAATAAGAATATGTTGGATTATCTAGGCTTGTATGTATGATTTTATGTAAATTGTAGTATTTTATGAAACTTATTATCGGACAGACTTACTAACAGGGAGTTTCCCCTCCCCTGTATGTATGGGCGTACTTGTGGACATGATAATGATGTTTATATTTTATTCCACATATTGAAAGAACATTTGATTAATAATTGAAAAGTGTTGCTAAAGGCGTAGTCTACTTGTGGAGTATTTGAAAAAAGAAAAAAAAGGTATTGTTGCACCTGTCTATAGAGTGGTTGGAAGACTACCATAGGTATAGGGGTGTGACATGTCAGGTCATGTGAGGGCGCCTAAGGAAACACATTTGGGCAGGTCGAGTTTGGTCTAGTTAGGTCGTTCCGTGTGAGGCCACCCAAGGAAACAAGTTCAAGTGGGTCGGGTCGGGTTGTGTGAGGGTGGTCGTATAAAAAATGCTAAGTTGTGACCGCCCATGTTGCTTGTGCATGTCTGTCTGATTTGTTTTCCATTTTCTCCCTTGTGCACCCTTCATGGAGGCAGGTTGGGTCATGCCATGTGAGGGCGCCACGGGAAACGTGTTCGGGTAGGATCGTGTGAGGGAGACCATATCAAAAATTCTAAGTTTTGACTGCCCATGTGCCTTGTGCACATTCATGTGACCCATTTTCCATTTTCTCCCTCATGCCTTCGACGTTCGGGTGGGTTAGGTCAGGTCGGGTCGTGTGATGGTGCCTAAGGAAATGCATTCAGGTCGGGCCATTCCATACTATGAGGGCATCCAAGGAAACACGTTCTGGTGGGTCGGGTCATGTGACGATGCCCAAGGAACAAGTCTGATTGGGTCAAGTCATGTCGAGTCATGTGAGGGAGCCCAAGGAAACATGTTCGGGCGGGTCGGGTTGGGTTCGATCTGGTTGTGCCATGTGAGGGTGCCCAAGGAAACACGTTCATGTAGTTCGGGTCATGTCCTATGAGGGCCCCCAAGGAAACGCACTAGAGTGGGTCAAGTCAGGTTGGGTCGTGTGAGGATGCCCAGGAAAACGCGTTCGGGCAGGTCAAGGCGTGTCGTGTGAGGGTGCCCAAGGAAATGCGTTCGGGCGGGTTGGGTTAGGTTAGGTTGTGTGAGGGTGCCTAAGGAATGCGTCTGGGTCGGGGCGTGTCTGGTCGTGCGAGGGCTCCTAAGGAAACGCGTTCGAGCGGGTCAGGGCGGGTTAGGTCGAGTCATGTGAGGGTTCCCAGGGAAACACATTCGGGTGGGCTGGGTCGTGTGATGGTGCCCATGGAAACGCGTTCGGGTCGGGTCAGGTAGGGTCGAGTCATGTGAGAGTGGTCGTATCAAAAATGCTTAGTTGTGACTACCCGTGTGCCTTGTGCACATTCGTGCGACTCATTTTCCCTTTGCTCCCATGTGCCTTCGATGTTCAGGCGGGTCAAGTCAGGTCATGTAAGGGTGGTTGTATCAAAGCGTCGGAAGTGTGACATTTAGCAAAAGCATTGGAAGTGCGAAGTTTAGGAACAAAGCGTCGAAAGTGCGATGTTTAGGAGCAAAGCTTCGAAAGTGCAATGGTTATGAACAAAGTGTCAGAAGTGCGACGTGTAGGAACAAAGTGTCAGAAGTGTGATGTTTAGGCACAAAGCATCGAAATAGATACGTTTTCATGTGATGGCACCCAAGTAAATGCATTCGGGTTAGGTCGGGTCATGTTGTGTGAGGGCACACAAGGAAACACGTCGTTCAGGCGGGTCGGGTCAAGTCGGGTCGTGTGAGTGCGCCCAAGGAATGCGTCCGAGTTGGGTCATGTCGAGTCATGTGAGGGTGGCCAAGGAACACGTCTGGGTCGGGCCGTGTGAGGATGCCCAAGGAAACGCGTTCATGCGGGTCGGGTTGGGTCTGGTTGAGTCGTGTCGTGTGAGGCCGCCCAAAGAAACGCGTTCATACGGGTCGAGTCGAGTTGTGTGATGGCACCCAAGGAAACGCATTCGGGTCGGGTTAGGTCAGGTCATGTCGTACTGTGAGGGTGCCCAAGGAAACACATTCAAGCGGGTCGGGTCGGGTCGGGTCGTGTGAGGGTGCCCAAGGAATGCATTTAGGTCGGGTCATGTCGGGTCATCTGGGGGCGCCTAAGGAAATGTGTTCGGGTGGGTCAGGGCCAATCCAGTCAGGTCATTCCATGTGAGGCCGCCTAAGGAAACACGTTCGGGCGGGTCGGGTCGGGTCATGTGAGTGTGGTAATATCAAAAATGCTAATTTGTGACTGCCCATTTTTCTTGTGCACGTTTGTGCGATCCATTTCCATATTCTCCGTTGTGCGCCCTTCGTTCGGGCGGTTCGGGTCGTGCCACGTGAGGGCACCACAGGAAACGCGTTTGGGTTAGATCGTATGAGGGAGGCCATATAAAAAATTCTAAGTTGTGACTTCGCATGTGCCTTGTGCACATTCATGCGACCTGTTTTCTGTTTTCTCCCTTGTCCCTTTGATGTTCGGGCAGGACGGGTCGAGTCGAGTCATGTGATGGCGCCCAATGAAATGCGTTCGGTTCGGGTCAGGTCGAGTCATTCTGTACTGGGAGGGCACTGAAGGAAACGCATCCGGGCGGGTTGGGTCAGGTCAGGTCATGTGAGGGCACCTAAGGAACGTGTCTAGCTTGGTCGAGTCGTGAGGGGTCGTGTGAGGGCACATAAGGAAATGCGTTCGGGTGGGTTGGGTCTAGTCGGTCTAGTTGTGTCATGTGAGGGCGCCTAAGGAAATGTGTTCGAGTGGGTCAGGTCATGTCGTGTGAGGGCACCCAAGGAAACGCGTTCGAGCGGGTCGAGTCAGGCCAGGTCGTGTGAGGGCACCCAGGAAAACGCGTTCGAGTGGGTCAGGTCAGGCCGGGTCGTGTGAGGACGCCCAGGGAAACACGTTCGGGCGAGTCAGGTCTGGTCGAGTCATGTGATGGTGCCCACGAGAACGCGTTCTGGTCGGGTTAGGTTGGGTCCTATGAGGGTGGTCATATCAAAAATGCTAAGTTGTGACCGTCTGTGTGCCTTGTGCACTTTTGTGCAACCCATTTTTCATTTTCTCCCTAATGCCTTCGATGTTCAGGCGAGTCGAGCCGAGTTGGGTCGTGTAAGGGTCGTCTTATTAAAAATGCTAAGTTTTGATCGCCCATGTCATGTTGAGTCAGGTCCGGTCGTGTCATTTGAGGTCGCCCAAGGAAACACATTCAAGCAGGTCGGGTCATGTCATGTGAGGGCACCCAGGAAAATGTGTTCGGGCGGGTCGGGTCGGGTTGGGTCATGTGAGGGCGCCCAAGGAAATGCGTTCATGCAGGTCAAGTCTTGTTGTGTGAGGGCACCAAAGGAAACATGTTTGGGTGGGTCGGGTCGGGTCGGGTCATGTGAGGGCGCCTATGGAAACGTGTTTGGGCAAGTTGGGTCAGGTCGTGTGAAGGCACCCAGGGAAACGCATTAGGGTGGGTCAGGTCGAGTTGGGTCATGTGAGGGTGCCCAAGGAAACACGTTCAGGTGGCTCAAGTTGGGTCATGTGAGGGTGCCCAAGGAAACACGTTCAGGTGGGTCGGGTCGGGTCATGTCGTGTGGGGCACCCAAGGAAATGTGTTCGATCAGGTTGGGTCGTGTGAGGGCGCCCAAGGAAACGTGTACGGGCAAGTCGGGTCATGCGAGGGCGCCCAACGAAACGCGTTCGAGCGAGTCACGGGGTCGGGTGTGTGAGGGAGGTTGTATCAAAAATGCTAAGTTATGATTGCCCATGTTCCTTGTGCACATTCGTGCGACATTTTTTCTGTTTTCTCCCCTATGCCTTCGTTTGGGTGGGTCAAGTCGCGTCATGTGAGGGCGCCCAAGGAAATGCATTCGGGTTGGGTACTTAGGTTGGGTCGGGTTGTGTGAGGGAGGTCGTATCAAAAATTAAAAGTTGTGACATCCCATGTGCCTTGTGGCGCACGTTCGTGTGACACATTTTCTTTTTGCTCCCTTGTGCCTTCGTTTCGGTGGGTCGGGTAGGGTCGTGTTAGGGCAACCAAGGAAACACATTTGGGTTGGGTCCGGTCGTGTGAGGGTGCCCAAGGAAACACATTCAAGGTTGGTCGAGTCGAGTCAGGTTGTGTGAGCGGGCCCAAGGAAACTTGTTCGGGTCAGGTCGGGTAGGGTTGTGCCGTGTGAGGGCACCCATGGAAACACATTCTGTTAGGTCCCTATATCACTAGTATAGCCCCTTATTATTGTTAGTGTAAACCCCTTATTGTTATTGTTGTACCCTTGTAACCCCCATTTTATTATTATTGTGCCCTTAAATTATTATTGTTAGGTCGGCTAGGATTACATTGTGGCCCACTAGGATTACATTATGGCCCCATGGACTCCTATATATAAAAAGGAGGTTTTGTGAATTGTATCATCCAAGAATTGTTCATTCATGTAATGTATTGGAGGTTTCCCCCTCGAAGTGGCTTATTTCTAAGGCGTTGATATCTCTTTTCTTCTCTTTTTGGAGTTGGTTACACAACATTTGGTATCAGAGCCTTGGGATTCTAGGGTTTGGCTTTGCTCCAAACGGGTCATGGTGGCATTTTCGCTATAGAATTTTTTTTTAAAGGTTTCGGAAGCTGAAATTTTTAGGGTGCGAAGCTGAAATCCTGAGGAAGATTGCCTAAAAATTTCAGAGCTTGGTTCGCAATATTTTCGGAGATATCATCTGTGGAAGTTAGGCCTTTTTTCAAGCTCCTAAACAGGTCATCGTGGCATTTTCGCTATAAAAATTTTTCTACGAAGGTTCAGAATCTAAAATTCATATGGTGCGAAGCTGAAATCTTGAGGAAATTCGTCAAAACATTTCAGAGCTTGGTTCGCAATATTTTTGGAGATATGATCTGTGGAAGGTAGTGCTTTTTCAGGCTCCTGAATTTCATCTCAAAGAGGTGATCGTGGGAAAAGTTCAATAACTCTCTCTCTGGAGATTGGATTGGAGTGCCGTCAAAAGTGGTCGCAATTACACGGCCTGTAGTTTCTTGGATATCAATTTCAGAGACAAAGAACAAAACAGTGACACGTGGAAAGTCGTACAAGTTCGCTCTACTGAACCAGTCCAAAATTAGGTCATTGTGGGAGATTGGACACAAAATTGTCTTGGAGAATCCAAATTAGGTCAGACCTGTGGCATTTGAAAGAAGCTTCAGAGGGCTACTATAGGGCTGAATTTGAGATGTCGAAGATTTTCAATTACAGAGATAATTCAATTTCAATATCGAGCTCCTAAAAGCTAGTAAAAGGTGTGTATTTTTTTTCCGAATTACATAAGTCTTGTTGGAAGAATCAAGTTGAATTGATTCCAAGGGAAACTTGTAGAATAGATATCAATATTGGATTTTAAATGGCCCCTAAAAAGAATTCAACACCCATTAAGCCTTCAGAAGGCTCTACTATGACTCATGAAGATGAAGAATTGCAACATGATCTATCAAAATTACAAGAGCAAATGCAACAATTTTCACTCTCGCAAAGAGCAACAAAAAATGAAATGGAAGTTTTGAAGAAAGGCATGGAAGTGAAGATGGACGGTTTGAAGAAAGGCATGGAAGCTAAGATGGATGACATGAAAGACAACATGGAAAACATGAAGAGTGATCTAAAAGCATACATGGAAGGCTTGATGACAAGCTTAAAACCGGAAATGATTCCTAATGGCGGAAATATAGGAGAAGAACCTCATGATGAGAACAAAATAAATGTTAATCGTGATTTCATAAACTCGAATGTTGGTGGGAAGAACCACCATATTCCAAAAATGGATATGAGGAAGTTTGATGGAAAGGATCCTGTAACATGGATACTACAGATGGAGCAATATTTTGATCTCCATAACGTGCAAAACACACAAAAGGTGCGCATTGCAACTTTACATTTAGAACAAAATACATTTGTATGGTATCGATGGCTTTGCTCCCGTAAAAAAATTGTCACTTGGTCAATTTTTACGGAGAAAATGATAGCACATTATGAGGATACAAAGAGCAACACCTTCTTTAGCCAATTGATAAATCTCAAACAAAAGGGTTTAGTGGGGCGGCACATTAAGGACTTCCAAAAATTGAATATAAGGGTAACTGATATTCCAGAGGAACACAGGATTGATCTCTTCATAGGCACTTTAAAGGATAACATCCAACATGAAGTTCATGTTTTGGAACCTGATTCATTGGAGAAAGCATTCAGGTTGGCAAGAAAAATTGAATGTAAAATTATGGCGACAAGGAAGCCTACCACTCACTTCTATAAAGAGGGAAGTGTTGCTACTCCTAGATTTCCACAACCTACAAGGTTGACACCACAACAATTCGAAGAAAAAAGAGCAAAATGGATTTGCTACAGTTGTGATAGAAAATACACTAAAGGTCATAAGTGTCTTGAGAAGAAATTATTTTACATAGATTGTGAAGAGGAAGAAGAAAATGAACAAGAAGAGGATATACACCAGGAACCAACCCTAGAAGAGGAAGAAATGAATCTGACCATATCGTGTAATGCAATGGCAGGAATTACCACTCCTCAAACTCTCAAGATACAAGGACAAATCAAGAAGAAAAAGGTAATAGTGTTGATTGATTCAGGTAGCACCCATAATTTTATTCATTGTAAGGTAGCCAAGGAATTAAATTGTTTCCTATACCCAACACCCGAATGTCAAGTGATGGTTGCAAATGGAGGAACTATAAATTGCTCTGGAAAATGCCATAATATCAAGCTAACCATGGGGGAATATGTATTGACTAGTCCAATGCTTGCCATTCTTATGGGAGGTGTTGACGTTGTACTAGGAGTACAATGGTTACAATCTTTGGGGACGGTAGCTTTTAATTTTCAAGAACTTTTCTTGAATTTTTTTTCAGAAGGAAAGGAAGTCGAATTACGGGGTATTGCGGGGAAGCCAGAAAGGATAATAAGCTCTAATGTCATGACAAAGATTCTAAAGAAAGAACAGCGAGGCGTAATTGCACAATTATGCTCACTAGAAGTTCCAACATCAAAATCATCTATTTCTGCAGATCTCCAACAAGTCTTGGACAATCATTCCAAGGTGTTTGAAACTCCCAAAGGACTCCCACCTATTAGTGATCATGATCATGCTATTCATTTGATTCCAGGAAGTGTTCCTCCAAACATCAGGCCTTATAGATATCCTTACTTCCAAAAGAGCGAAATTGAACGTATGATTGCAGAAATGTTAGAGGCAGGTATAGTTCAACCTAGTCAAAGTTCTTTCTCTGCTCCTCTAGTATTGGTACACAAGAAGAATGGATCATGGTGAATGTGTCCGAATTATAGGGAGCTCAATAAGCTCACCATAAAAGACAAATTTCCCATTCTTGTGATTGATGAATTATTGGATGAATTACATGGAGCAATTTATTTTACCAAGTTGGATCTTCGTTCAGGATATCATCAAATTAGAATGAAGACTGAAGATATTCCAAAAACAGCATTTCGAACTCATGAGGTCATTATGAATTTTTGGTCATGCCTTTTGGCCTTACCAATGCACCTTCTACATTTCAAGGGTTGATGAATTCCATTTTCAAACCCTTCCTTAGAAAATTTGTGCTAGTATTTTTGATGATATACTAATCTACAACAGGTCTTGGAAGGATCATGTTGAACATGTTGACAGGGTGCTCAAACTATTGTAGGAGAAACAATTATATGCAAAAACATCCAAATGTTTCTTTGGAGTACAAGAGGTGGAATATCCGGGTCATATTGTATCTCACGAGGGTGTTAAAGTAGACCCTAACAAAATTAAAGCCATTAAGGAATGGAAAGTCCCCACAACCATAAAGCAGTTGCGAGGATTTCTCGGGTTAACAGGGTATTATCGCAAGTTTATTAAGAATTATGGGAGAATAGCAGCACCTCTAACAACATTATTGAAGAAAGATGCATTTTCATGGACTCCTGAAGCAACTAAGGCCTTTGAACGTCTTAAAGAGCCAATGTGCCTAGCACCGGTCTTAGCTACACCAGACTTCACAAAAACCTTTATTGTGGAATGTGATGCCTCAGGAAATGGAATTGGTGCATTTTTAATGTAGGAAGGAAGACCCATTGCTTTTGAAAGTCGTCCAATCAAAGGAAAGTATTTACAGAAACCTATTTATGAGAAGGAAATGTTAGCAATACTACATGCACTAAAGAAATGGCGAACTTACCTAATGGGAAGACACTTCAAGGTAAAAACTGATCATGATAGTCTTAAACACTTTTGGAACAAATACTATCTTCAGAAGAGAAGAAAAAATGGGTCACAAAGATGTTGGGTTATGACTTTGAAATAATCTACAAAAAAGGAAAGCTTAATGTTGTTGCAGATGCACTCTCAAGAAAGAATGAAGAGGTGGAAGCATTGCTTTCTGCCATTTCTATTATCCAACCAAATTGGATAACCGAAGCAAGAGATGAATGGAAGAAGGACAAAGATGTATGGACACTCATTCAAAAGTTGCAGCAAGATCCTAGTACATCTGATACATTTAGTTGGAAAAATGATTCCTTATGGTACAAAGATCGCTTATATATTTGTAAAAATTCCCAACTAAAACAAAAGATTCTTCTGGAATTGCACACTTCTCCTTTAGGAGGACACTCAGGATTTTTAAAAACTTACCACAGGGTGAAGAAAGATTTTTTTGGGATGGCCTTAAATCTGATATTCAAAATTTTGTGGCGGAATGTTTGGTTTGCCAGCAGAATAAAGTTGAGACAATTAAGACCTCGGGTCTTCTACAACCTTTATCCATTCCAAGTCAACGTTGGGAGGAAATTTCAATGGATTTTATCATAGGTTTACCTAAGTCCGAAGGAAAGAGTGTCATCATGGTGGTAGTTGATAGACTTACCAAGTATGCACACTTTTGTGCATTATCTCATCCATTTAAAGCAAGTACGGTTGCTACTACATTTATGGACAGAATTCAAAAGCTACATGGAAGCCCAAGGGTTATTGTGAGCGACAGAGATCCCATTTTTACTGGAATTTTTTGGACGGAGTTATTTTCTTGTTTGGGTACTCAATTAGCTCATAGCTCATCTTATCATCCTCAATCTGATGGTCAAACTGAGATAGTAAATAAATGTTTGGAAGGATATCTTCGTTGTTTTGTATCTGATAAACAAACACAATAGGTCAAGTGGTTACCTCTTACTAAATGGTGGTATAACACTTCCTTCCATACTGCAGCAAAAATGACCCCATTTATGGCACTTTATGGATATCATCCACCATCCATCACATCATCTTTAAGGGAAAATTCGAAGGTTCAAGCAGTGGAAGATCACATCGAGCATCAGCAAGAAGTTCTCCAACTCTTAAAGGATAACCTGAATTTGGCACAAAATCGAATGAAACAACGGGCAGATCAACATCGCAGCGAGAGAAGTTTTGATGTAGGAGATTGGGTATTTTTACGGCTACAACCATATAAACAAATGTCCCTCAAGCAAGCCAAGAAGGATAATAAATTATCGCCAAAGTACTATGGTCCTTACAAGGTGTTGCAAAAGATTGGTACTATGGCATACAAATTGGAGCTTCCTGCTTCTTCGCGAGTACATCCAGTTTTCCATGTTTCGTGCTTAAAGAAGGTTATAGGTGAAAATCTTCCGGTTCAAACAATATTGCCAGAACTTGATGAGGAAGGAAAAATCATATTGGAATCGGAAGCGGTCACGGAAACAAGAACTCGACAACTACGGAATCGATCAATTTCAGAGTATCTCATCAAGTGGAAGAACTTACCCACTGAAGATTCTACATGGGAGGATGAGAATTTTATACGAAAGCACCCAGAGCTACTCAAGCGTTGAGGACAACACTTTTTTTGAAGGAGAGGGGCATGTTAGGTCCCTATATTACTAGTATAGTCCCTTATTGTTGTTAGTGTAACCCCCTTATTGTTATTATTGTACCCTTGTAACCCCCATTTTGTTATTGTTGTGCCCTTAAATTATTATTGTTAGGTCGGCTAGGATTACATTGTGGCCCACTAGGATTACATTGTGGCCCCATGGACTCCTATATATAGAAAGGAGATTTTGTAATTTGAATCATCCAAAAATTGTTCATTCATGTAATGTATTGGAGGTTGCCCCCTCGAAGTGGCTTATTTCTAAGGCGTTGATATCTCTTTTCTTCTCTTTTTGGAGTTGGTTACACAACACATTCGGGTCAGGTCGTGTGAGGAAGGTCGTATCAAAAATGCTAAGTTGTGATTGCCCGTGTGTGTTGTGCATGTTCATGTGACCCATTTGTCGTTTTCCCCCCTGTACCTTCATTTGGGCAGGTCAGGTCAGGTCGAGTTGTGTGAGGGCACCCAAGGAAATGCGTTCGGGTCAGGTTGGGTCGGGTCGTGTCGTGTGAGGGCACCTACGAAAATTCGTTTGGGTGGTTTAGGTCAGGTCATGTCATGTGAGGGCGCCGAAGGAAACGCGTTCAAGTTGGTCGGGTTCATCGGGTCGTGTGAGGGCGCCTAGGGAAACGAGTTTGGGTTGGTCAGGTTGGGTCGAGTCATGCGAGGGCGCCCAACAAAATGCGTTTGGGCGGGTCGTGGGGTCAGGTCGTGTGAGGGCAGCCATATAAAAAATGCTAAGTTGTGACCGCCCATGTGCCTTGGGCACGTTCATGTGACCTGTTTTCCATTTTCTCCCTTGATCCTTCGTTCTGGCGGGTCAGGTCGTATCATGTGATGGCGCCCAAGAAAATGCGTTCGGGTCGGGTCGTATCATGTGATGGCGCCCAAGAAAATGCGTTCGGGTCGGGTACTTAGGTCGGGTCAAGTCGTGTGAGGGAGACCGTATAAAAAATTCTAAGTTGTGACATCCCATGTGCCTTGTCGTGCACGTTCCTGTGATTTGTTTGCCTTTTTCTCCCTTGTGCCTTCATTCAGGCAGGTCGGGTAGGGTCGTGTGAGGGTGCCCAAGGAAACGCGAACGGGTCGGATTGGGTCATGCAAGGGCACCCAAAGAAACGCACTTGGGCAGTTCGGGTTGTGTCGTGTGAGGGAACCCAAGGAAATGCATTCGATCAGGTCGGTTCGGGCCGGGTTATGTGAGAGCACCCAGGAAAATGCATTCGGGAGGGTTCGATCGGGTCGGGTCATGTGAGGGTGGCCAGGGAAACACGTTTTGGCGGGTCGGGTCGGGTCATGTGAGTGTGGTCGTATCAAAAATACTAAGTTGTGACTACCCGTGTGCCTTGTGCACATTTGTTCGACCCATTTTTCATTTACTCGTTCATGCCTTCGACGTTTAGGCGGGTTGGGTCAGGTCGGGTCGGGTCTTATGAGGGTGGTCATATAAAAAATGATAAGTTTTGATCGCCTGTGTCATGTTGAGTCCGGTCTGGTCATGTCCTATCAGGCCAACCAAGGAAACGCATTCGAGCAGGTCAAGTCAGGTCGTGTCGTGTCCTGTGAGGGTGTCCAGGAAAATGTGTTCAGGCGGGTCAGGTCAGGTTGGGTCGTGTGAGGGCGCCCAACAAAACGCATTCATGCGAGTCGGGTCATGTTGTGTGAGGGCACCTAAGGGAACGCGTTCGGGCGGGTCGGGGCGGGTCGGGTCAGGTCGTGTGAGGGTGCCTAGGGAAATGTGTTCGGGCTGGTCGAGTCAGGTCAGGTTGTGTGAGTGTCCCAAGGGAAATGCGTTTGGGCGGATCGGCTCGGGTCGAGTCGAGTGGGATCAGGTCAGGTCATGTGATGGTGGTCGTATCAAAAATACTAATTTATGGCCATCTGTGTGCCTTGTATTTCACGTTTTTGTGACTTGTTTTCCGTTTTCTCCATCGTGCCTTCGATATTCGGGTGGATCGGGTTGGGTCAGGTCATGTGATGGCGCCCAAGGAAATGCATTCAGGTCGGGTCGGGTCAGGTCATGCTGTACTGTGAGGGCACCCAAGGAAACATATTCGGGCGAGTCGGGTAGGGTCGGTGTTTGGTCAATTTAGTGTGTCCTAAATTGCTACATTAATTTGTCAATCCGGGATTCGTAAGTTGACGAAGTGTGGCACACTATATGTGCAAGATAACCTATCTCTTACTTTTTGTCGTTTTTGGGTTTTTTATTTATCTTGGGGGTTTTTATCTTGGTTGGTTTCCTAATGTGAGATGGAAATTCTAAAAGACAAGTATGGATATAAATGTTCAAGGCAATGATGTCCTTTATAATGATTTCCAAAACTTCAAACTTCAAAAGGGTTTTAAAACATGCAATGACAAAATTAATTCCTAAAAGAAAATGAAAATGTGCCACTATACTAGTCAAACAAACAGTGAACTATTGATCATGAAACCCATTACCCTTGCTGCTGTCTAAATACAAAAGAAACTGTGCTAAAAGAAATCCAAGAATTGCAAGCAAAGTAAAGCTAAAATCAAATTACATCAACTCATATTCTGACCCCTCACCATTAGTCTCGCTATGGCTTTCGGAGGTAATCATAAACAACTTGAGCAATCTGATATCTAATTTGCGGAAAAATAAACTAATATCAAATTACACACTCATACTTCAATCCCTCACCATTAGTCTCGCTATGGCTTTCGGAGGTAACTGATAATGACATGAGTAATTTAATATCTAACTTGCAGAAAAATAAACTAATATCAAACTACACACTCATACTTCAATCCCTCACCATTAGTCTCGCTATGGCTTTCAGAGGTAACTGATAATGACATGAGTAATTTAATATCTAATCTAACTAATAAAGAAAATGTACAAAGCTGAAATAAATAAAACAGTGCTAGAATTAAAAGCTAAGAAAAATAAATCAGCAGAAGGACAAGACTAATTCCATGTCATTAGTCATTGTAAAACTATGTGCAAATGCCCGGGCTGCCTACTGTAATCTGGAACAAAAACACTGATCAGTTAACAACAGTATAAAGCATGAAGAATTATGGACAGAAATAAAACGTTAATACCATAAGAGATGTAATATATACACGTGAATAACTATGGCATAATGAACGTAAGGAAATAAAGCATGAAACTATACAGCAATAAACAAAACCTCGGCGTGTGTAGGGGCCTCTGCACAATCCTCGGGGAATAGCTATCAACCACGAATTATGCTTATGAATAGAGTCTTCTCATGTATTCAAAACGCAGTCATAACAAGGAAATAATGTCACGGCACAGTGGGCTTTCTTTTCAGCAAAATTACATTACAGAAGCTAGCTACTATGCGTATGAGAACGCATTATTTATAATAGAGGATGACATAACTACTTTCCTACAATCTGCGCTGATAAAAGACACGTGAACAACCACGTCCAGAAATCTAGCATTATGGCTGCCGTGAAGATTAAATCTATGGAGGGTGGCCGTTGGATTCGGCTTATGGAGTAGTTCACAGGTGTTGATATGTCCCCTGAGATTTAGGAACGGCCACGCAAGTCTTCACGTGGTGAAAAACTGAGTTCTGTCACCGTAGGACTCTTAGGTTGACCACCGCTTGACTACCTTTGACCACGGCCTTCTTTGGTGAATTCGACTGAGCCAATAGGACTCGGTCCATATCCATGTCATTTCCAACTTGCCCATGTGGCTTGATTTGCCTGAAGACACATGCAATATAGACTTTAACAAAATGGTTGCGGAAAGTTGAAGCAGCTGCGGAAAGTGACAAGATTCCACAGCTCAATGAGCAAAAATCTAATTCAAACAGAAGACACAAAACATAGTTAAAAACCACTTTAAATGCTCTTTTATGATTAATATGCAATGATGTTGATGACTTAGGAGGTCCAGGTAAATGGAAAAAGTCTAGAAAGGTGTATAGGAAAGATGCAAGTTTAGGACTCAACATACCCCCACTGTGAAGGTGTTGCATGTCCCCATGCAACCAAAATTTTGATCATCCTCCTTCAATTCATATGCCCTGATACCTCTGCCAGTACATCCAGTCCTCTTCTCCTCTTTCTTGGTGCTGCGAACATCCTGGGCTTCTTCATCAAGCATCTGAATTTGAGATTAATCAGTGCTCTACTTATCTTTTTGCATTTCTTCTTCAATTTCATGTTCTTTTTGTGCCACAGTCCCAGATGTAGCATAGTGTTGTCATGAATGATCTTGTCCAATCTTCTTTGCTCCTTTAATGCTTCATTTTCATTTTTAATATGTCTATTTAAAACCTCCAACTCAAAGACTTCTTGTTTCAACGATTGGACTAGAGCTTCTTGTGTTGTGTGAGGCTGAGTGGATGAAGTGCTGGGACCCGTGGCTGTTCTTTCTAAGGATTCTATGTAATCATACACCTCTTGCTGCTTTGGATCTATCTCGGGTGTCGTTTTCCTTGGGCTATCCCCAAAATGCTGTGGAGGAGAATTGACTTCAAAATCTGGCCGAAAAGGACACATGTCAACATCTTGAGGACTAGTTTCAACGTTTGGTTGAGAATGAGGTGGACTACGGCCAGCTGAAGTTTGTTCAGGTGTTCCTCCTCCCAAATCAATAAAATGGAGTCCTTTTTTTTGTGCTTTCCTCCACTTTCCTTTAAGCCTGGTGCTTCTTCTTACATGTTGTGGACTACTGTCTTTTTCCTTCTGTTTTTCTTTTCCTTTCTTTTTGGCCATAGCTGACTGTTCCTAAAGGTGAACTAGTCTCTCAGACAATACTTGATGGTCTTCTTCTGAGGAAGGGGTTTGATGCACAGCCTCAATGCTTCTTTTCTCTTTTGATTTTTTTGGCTTTTTACCCTCAGTCTTTTCCTTCCTCCTTTTAGACAGTCTTTCTTCTCTACTAGTTCTTTCAACTGTGTTAGTAGGAGTGCTTTGAGTTTTATCACATGTTATTTTTCTTCTACTTCTTTTTGATGTATTGCCTTCAGGGGTTTCTTGGGGTTATTCAAAGAAATTTCTAATTAAAAACTGCTCCCAGGTGTCCTTTTTCTCTTTTAATTGTTTTTCTATCAAGATTTTCACGAGACCATGGTGATACAAATGTGGTTCTATGTCCCCCAGATGCTTTTGGACGGTTACAGACATCTTTTTCAAACTGTTTAGTAAAAATTATGGCAGATTGAGGGTCTGGTTGTCTAGGAAATTCATCAACAGTCGGGTATGATACACGTACATTGATCCAAAACGTCCCTTACAGGTGATAAACTTTTGAATAACCAATAGTAAACTGGCCCACTCTTCTTTTAAAGCATGGACAGGAATTCCCTTTTTGAAAATGGTGACATCCATACCTGGGTTACGTAGGATCACTCTCCAGGCTTCCTCACCAATGCTCTTGTTCTTGAACCAGCGTTCACCTTCTTGAGGGAATTCTGTAGCAGCTGCTATGGATGCCTCAGTCACTGTAAATTTGAGGTCCCCAATTTCCACCTCCAGACCGTTGAAAGACCTCGCAAAAGCTTTTGTTACCTCCTTATTGTAGCCTTTAAACTTTTGAATAAACCGAAGCCATTTTGCCTTTTTCAATATGTCTTTGACTTGCAGGTATCCTTCCATAAATTTGGGTCCCTCTGGTTCTGCCCTCAACAACCGACCCATCCTTCCTTCTGTTCTTTAAAACTCGTCTGCGTGAGGAGGGTTTAGCGGAAGTAAGACGGTTGAATTAGCAGAAATGAACAGGGTTTATGAAGGAGACCAGTAACTGTAAGAGGATATCATAGAATTGGTACACGGAATGAAGCGGAACAGAGAACAAAATGGGGTGAAGGCTTATGTGAACACGGTGGAAATGCAGCCGTGAGGTCAATAGAACAGTAGGGGGAGTAAAGTGCATCCGGCAGTTTTTAAAATTGGGTGGCTGCAGAGTAGACACAAGCACGTTTATGAAACGGCTGCGGATTTTGTGCGGCTGAGAGAAGCCGTAGTCAAATCAACCACGTTCCACAATTACAGGTGGAGTATCAAAGTATAGCCGAACACGAGTGAAGACCGGAGGCTTGATTATGAGGCCGTTTAAAAATGAATGCAAGGATTGTGGGTAAATCGTATAGAGATCGTGGAACGGTTATGGAGTTATCAACGCAATCATTTCATATAATGGAGTTATGGTTTATAACTATGTAAAAATGTGCTTGAATGTCATTTGAAATAAATTTCTACTCATACCTTGGAATTCTTGCCATTTTTCATTAGTCTTCAATCATTTTCTCCTCATTGATGCTTTTGAATGCCTCGTGTCTTCATAATATGTCCTCATACCTGCATTTGATTTCATGATTGTTGAACTAACATCTGACTGTAAATTTTTGAAAAACAGAGTGGTGGCTGCAGAAACTGCTTCTGGCTGCTCCTTGAATTCCAGGAATCTTAAGGCTAGGGGTAGATGGTGGTGAATCTTGTCTATTCCTTGAAGAAGATGGAGTTGTGAAAATCGAACTCTTGGCTCTAGCTATAAACCTTCCCCTAGAATCTCTTGCTCTATGCATGTCATTTTTTTTTATTTTTAAGTTGGGCTAATAATTCTCTTTCTGATCTTCCAGGTCACACTAGGTGCAAGAAGAGAGCATACTTAAGAAATTATTGAACCAATAACTCTCTTTTCTGATCCTCCAGATCACACTAGGTGCAAGAGGAGAGCATACTTCAAGAAGTTATCAATTTTTCCCTTCTTTTTATTGTTTTTTTTTAAGAAATTGGCTACCTAGTTACACTTCCCCGGAAACGGCGCCAAAATGTTTGGTCAATTTAGTGTGTCCTAAATTGCTACATTAATTTGTCAATCTGGGATTCGTAAGCTAACGAAGTGTGGCGCACTATATGTGCAAGATAACCTATCTCTTACCTTTTGTCGTTTTTGGGTTTTTTATTTATCTTGGGGGTTTTTATCTTGGTTGGTTTCCTAATGTGAGATGGAAATTCTAAAAGAAAAGTATGGATATAAATGTTCAAGGCAATGATGTCCTTTATAATGATTTCCCAAACTTCAAAAGGGTTTTAAAACATGCAATGACAAAATTAATTCCTAAAAGAAAATGAAAATGTGCCACTATACTAGTCAAACAAACAGTGAACTATTGATCATGAAACCCATTACCCTTGCTGCTGTCTAAATACAAAAGAAATTGTGCTCAAAGAAATCCAAGAATTGCAAGAAAAGTAAAGCTAAAATCAAATTACATCAACTCATATTCTGACCCCTCACCATTAGTCTCGCTATGGCTTTCGGAGGTAATCATAAACAACTTGAGCAATCTGATATCTAATTTGCAGAGAAATAAACTAATATCAAATTACACACTCATACTTCAATCCCTCACCATTAGTCTCGCTATGGCTTTCGGAGGTAACTGATAATGACATGAGCAATTTAATATCTAACTTGCAGAAAAATAAACTAATATCAAACTACACACTCATACTTCAATCCCTCACCATTAGTCTCGCTATGGTTTTCAGAGGTAATTGATAATGACATGAGTAATTTAATATCTAATCTAACTAATAAAGCAAATGTACAAAACTGAAATAAATAAAACAGTGCTGGAATTAAAAGCTAAGAAAAATAAATCAGCAGAAGGACAAGACTGATTCCATGTCATTAGTCATTGTAAAACTATGTGCAAATGCACGGGCTGCCTACTGTAATCTGGAACAAAAACACTGATCAGTTAACAGCAGTATAAAGCATGAAGAATTATGGACAGAAATAAAACGTTAATACCATAAGAGATGTAATATATACACGTGAATAACTATGGCATAATGAACGTAAGGAAATAAAGCATGAAACTATACAGCAATAAACAAAACCTCGACGTGTGCAGGGGCCCTCTGCACAATCCTCGGGCAACAACTATCAACCACAAATTATGCTTATGAACAGAGTCTTCTCATGTATTCAAAACGCAGTCATAACAAGGAAATAATGTCACGGCACAGTGGGCTTTCTTTTCAGCAAAATTACATTACAGAAGCTAGCTACTATGCGTATGAGAACACATTATTTATAATAGAGGATGACATAACTACTTTCCTACAATCTGCGCTGATAAAAGACACGTGAACAACCACGTCCAGAAATCTAGCATTATGGTTGCCGTGAAGATTAAATCTATGGAGGGTGGTCGTTGGATTCGGCTTATGGAGCAGTTCACAGGTGTTGATATGTCCCCTGAGATTTAGGAACGGCCACACAAGTCTTCACATGGTGAAAAATGGAGTTTTGTCACCGTAGGACTCTTAGGTTGACCACCGCTTGACTACCTTTGACCACGACCTTCTTTGGTGAATTCGACTAAGCCAATAGGACTCGGTCCATATCCATGTCATTTCCAACTTGCCCATGTGGCTTGATTTTCCTGAAGACACCTGCAATATAGACTTTAACAAAATGGCTGCGGAAAGTTGAAGCAGCTGCGGAAAGTGACAAGATTCCGCAACTCAATGAGCAAAAATCTAATTCAAACAGCAGACACAAAACATAGTTAAAAACCACTTTAAATGCTCTTTTATGATTAATATGCAATGATGTTGATGACTTAGGAGGTCCAGGTAAATGGAAAAAGTCTAGAAAGGTGTATAGGAAAGATGCAAGTTTGGGACACAACAGTCGGGTCGTGTGAGGGCGCCTAAGGAACACATCTTGGTCGGGTCATGTGAGGGCACCCAAGGAAATGTGTTCGAGTGGGTCCGGTTCAGTCCGGTCGAGTCGTGTCATGTAAGGCCGCCCAAGGAAACGTCTTCGGGCGGGTCGTCACGGGTCAAGTCAGGTCGTGTGAGGGTGGTCATATAAAAGATGCAAAGTTGTGACCGCACGTGTTCCGTGTGCATGTTTGTTCGATATATTTTCTGTTTGCTCCCTCTAGTGCCCTTCATTCGGGTGGGTCGGGTCGTGCTCTATGAGGGTGCCACAAGAAACACGTTCGGGTCGGATTGTGTGAGGGAGGCCGTATCAAAAATGCTAAGTTGTGATCCCCCGTGTGCCTTGTGCATGTTCGTGTGACCCGTTTTCTATTTTCTCCCTCGTGCCTTCGACCTTTGGGCGGGTCAGGTCATGTAATGTCGCCCAAGGAAACGCGTTTGGCTCAAGTCAGGTCGGGTCATGGTGTACTAAGAGGGCACCCAAGGAAATGTGTTCGGGCGGGTTGGGTCAGGTTGGGTTGTCTAAGGGCACCCAAGGAAAATGTCTAGGTCGGGTCGTGTGAGGGCGGGTCGGGTCATGTGAGGGTTTCCGTATAAAAAATGCTAATTTTTGACCACCCGTGTTCCTTGTGCATGTTTGTGCGATGTGTTTTCTATTTTCTCCCTCGTGCCTTCATTTGGTCGGGTCGGGTCATGTAGTGTGAGGGTACGATAGGAAATGTGTTCGTGTCAGACTGTCATGTGAGGGTGATCGTATAAAAAATGCTAAGTTGTGACCACCTGTCTGCCTTGTGCACGTTCGCGCGACTCGTTTGTCGTTTCCTCCCTCGTGCCATACTGGCCATTTACAAATGGATTAAGTTGACATAAATTGAAGATTCCTTTATGTGAGTTCATGATATGGCAATTTAGTAGAACAAAAATGGGAATATGACAGACTCAAGGGTTTCCTTCGGCGCCCTCACATGACATGGCCTGACCCAACCCGACCCGCCCGAACATGTTTCCCTGGGCACCCTCACACGACCCGACCTGCCCAAACGCGTTTCCTTGGGCGCCCTGACACGTTGACAAAGACCGTTCACAAAACATCGAAATAGCAACATGGATAGAAAACGTCAAAAGTGTGACATAGGCTATTGAGTTCGTCGGAATAGCAACGATATGAAAATATTGTTTACAAAGCGTCAGAATAGTGACGACGTGAGGCTTGTTAATGATTTAATATATTATTTCATATATTAGTGTAGTAATTTTATTTTCATATATTAAATATAATAACTTAATAAATTATTGTTTTCGTATATTAGTGTGGTAATTTTGTTTTCATATATTAAATATAATATTGTTTCAATATTAAATAATGTATTGTATATTATTATTTAATAATTTAATTAAATTAATTTTTTTTCATATATAATTTAATTCTGGTACATAATTTGATTAGTTTTTAATATATGATTAATGTAGTTTAAATTGATTTAATCAATTGTAATTATAATTAAATTAATAATTTGTAATTCATTCTTTCCCCTGCCAATGTTTCACTGAGACCAACCATTATAATGTCCAAGATTCGATACCAACTGCAGCCATGTTGTTGTATTCGGGTCAGGTTGGGTCGGGTCGTGTCGAGTCGAGTCATGTGAGGGCACCCAAGGAAACACGTTCCAGTGGGTTGGGTCGGGTCGTGCCGTGTGACAGCGCCAAAGGAAATGTGTTTGAACGGGTCGGGTCGTGTGAGGGTGCACAAGAAAACGCGTTCGGGCGGGTCGGGTTAGGTCGGGTCATGTGAGGGCACCCAGGGAAACGTGTTCAGGCAAGTTGGGTCGGGCCATGTGAGGGCGCCCAGGGAAATGTGTACAGGTGGGTTGGGTCGGGTTGGGTCATGTGAGGGCGCCTAAGGAAACGCGTTCGGATGGGTTGAGTCAGGTCGTTTCGTGTGAGGGTTCCCAAGGAAACGTGTTCAATCAGGTCAGGTCATGTGAGGGCGCCCAAGGAAACGTGTACGGGTAGGTCGGGTCGGGTCAGGTCATGCGAGGGTGCCCAACGAAACATGTTCAGGTGGGTCGTGGAGTCGGGTCATGTGAGGGAAATCATATCAAAAATGCTAAGTTATGATCGCCCGTGTGCCTTGTGCACGTTCATGCGACTCGTTTTCTGTTTGCTCCCTTGTGCCTTTGTTCGGGTGGGTCAGGTCATGTCATGTGAGGGTGCCCAAGGAAACGCGTTGGGGTCGGGTACTCGGGTTGGGTCGGGTCGTGTGAGGGAGGTCGTATAAAAAATGCAAAGTTGTGACATCCTGTGTGCCTTGTGGCACACGTTCGTGTGACCCATTTTCCTTTTGCTCTCTTATGCCTTCGTTCGGGTGGGTCGGGTAGGGTCGTGTGAGGGCGCCCAAGGAAACATGTTTGGGTTAGGTCGAGTCGTGTGAGGGCACCCAAGGAACCGCATTCAGGGCTGGTTGGGTCAAGTCGGGTCGTGTGAGGGCGCCCAAGGAAACGCGTTCGAGTCAGGTCAGGTCAGGTCCTAACATGTGAGGGCGCCCAAAAAAAAGCGTTCGGGACAGGTCGTGTGAGGGAGGTTGTATAAAAAATGCTAAGTTGTGATTTCCCATGTGTCTTGTGCATGTTCGTGTGACCCATTTTCCGTTTCCCCCCTGTGCCTTCGTTCGGGCAAAGAGACCTCTAATTTCATGAACAGGCTATGGAGAAAGATGGGCACTTGATAGTAGGATGTTTTGGTAGTCATGATGATGTAGGGAGCATATGTTCTTACGGAGGAGATGTTCGGTTGGATTAGCTACCCAACTTATCACC
Organism: Pinus albicaulis; assembly: GCA_034641835.2. Lineage (NCBI taxonomy): Eukaryota > Viridiplantae > Streptophyta > Pinopsida > Pinales > Pinaceae > Pinus > Pinus albicaulis. The sequence goes on along the minus strand of CM076577.1, from coordinate 977,777,253 downwards.
ATCACAAGGGGATCTAGCACATGATTTCTTGCAGAGTTGTAGACATGTCTGAGGCATGTAGCAGGTCAAGGGTGTTCACATATGGATGTTAGTTTCATATATTTATAGCAGAGTTGGAGACATGAACACATTTGGAGATGTTGGAGTCATTGACACTTTGCGACAATATCTCTGACGATATTGTGCATATGGATGCGACAATATATCGTGCGATGACACTCTGCGACAAAATTTGCAACGATATTTTGCATATGATTTGCAACAATAGATCATGCAACGATGGGATGATGTTATCAAGGGACGAAAACTTTTTGGAGTGGTGGAGGATGTAAGGACCACACTTCATGGGCGCACGCCATGGTGACAGGTGCACCCACCAGAATTTTGGGTGATTTCAGGCATCATGCATAATTATTGGTGTTTTGTCACATCATAACCGCATGGCCGAACGCATTGGTATTGAGCGTGGTGATCATGTGACGATAGGGGTTCGAGCGGAGGAAAATCACATCATAGCCAACATTGGCTGAGAGAAAAAACTGGCATTAAATCACTTCATCACCAAGCTTAGCCGCCATGTTGTCAGAACAAACTGAACTTGCAGAATGGGTCGGGTCGGCTTAGGTCCACCAGGCACCCCAAACGCCATTAAACAACCGTGAATGTGTTGTGTATAAATATTCCAACATGATGGAGCATTGGATCATCATTAGAGGTTCAATAATTGAAGGAGCATTCAGGTCTAAACTTAGAATAGGAAGGACAACAACATCAACCGCTTGTTGATGTGAAGGAACCAAGCGGAAACGACGTGCAGGCATACGAGGTCGAGTAGGGTAACACGTTCTAGTGTGAACCCGCTGGTCGAGTCGGGCTCTAGTTGCAGAGGTCTAAACACGCTTGAGTGAAACATTACGGAAGCAGTGCTAGTGGATTTGGGTATCTTCTAATAGCGCGTATTGGCAGTAACAGCATTCAAATCAGCTCTGGTTTACAACCAAAGTGCGTGGGGACTGTGGCAATTGCGGAGGTGCGGGTAGAGTTGGGTTTAGCTGGACATGTCAGCAAGTGAGTGCAGCGGTGTTGCGGTAGCTCTGTGGTGCGAGTGGGATCAGCAGGCAGAGTCGGGTGTCATGTTGAACGAGTTCAGTAGTCCATTCAGGATGTGACTCGACTGGCCCATGAGTTCGGGTAAGCAGTTAGGACGGGCACACGGTGACCCGTTGAACGTGTTTCAGGCAGCAAGTGCAAAATTTGTTCTGGCGGCTTAAATTTGGGGTTCTTGATGTATATTGGCATGTTTGATGATTGAAAAGCATTGTTAAGGCTTGTTCAAGAGGCATAACATTAGTAAGAAGCATATGTTGGATTATGTAGGCTTGTATGTATGATTTTATGTAAATTGTAGTATTTTATGAAACTTATTATCAGGTAGACTTACTAATAGGGAGTTTCCCTTGCCTTGTATGTATGGGCGTACTTGTGGACATGATAATTATGTTTATATTTTATTCCGCATATTGAAAGAACATTTGATTAATAATTGAAAAGTGTTGCTAAAGGTGTAGTCTACTTGTGGAGTATTTGAAAAAAGAAAAAAAAGTTATTGTCACACCTATCTATAGAGTGGTTGGAAGACTACCATAGGTATAGGGGCGTGACATGTCAAGTCGTGTGAGGGTGCCTAAGGAAACACATTTGGGCGGGTCGAGGTTGGTCTAGTCAGGTCGTTCCGTGTGAGGCCACCCAAGGAAACACGTTCAGGCGGGTCGGGTTGGGTCGTGTGAGGGTGATCGTATAAAAAATGCTAAGTTGTGACCACCTGTGTTGCTTGTGCACGTTTGTGTGATCTGTTTTTTGTTTGCTCCCTCGTGCGCCCTTCGTGGAGGCGATTCGGGTCATGCCATGTGAAGGCGCCATGGGAAACGCATTCGAGTAGGATCGTGTGAGGGACACCATATCAAAAATTCTAAGTTGTGAGCGCCCATGTGCCTTGTGCACATTCGTTTGACCCATTTTCAATTTTATCCCGCATGCCTTCGACGTTCGGGTGGGTCAGGTTAGGTCGGGTCATGTGATGGCACCCAAGGAAACACATTGAGGTCGAGTCGTTCCATACTATGAGGGCATCCAAGGAAACGCGTTCGGGCGGGTTGCGTCATGTGACAATGCCCAAGGAATGCGTCTGACTGGGTCAAGTCATTTCGAGTCGTGTGAGGGAGCCCAAGGAAACATGTTTGGGTGGGTTGAGTTGGGTTCGATCTGGTCGTGCCATGTGAGGGTGCCCAAGGAAACGCGTTCGGGTAGGTCGGGTCATGTCTTATGAGGGCCCCCAAGGAAATGCGCTAGAGCAGGTCGAGTCAGGTCGGGTCGTGTGAGGATGCCCAGGAAAACACGTTCGGGCAGGTCAGGTCATGTCATGTGAGGGTGCGCGAGGAAATGCATTCAGGCAAGTCGGGTCAGCTTAGGTTGTTTGAGGGTGACTAAGGAATGCGTCTAGGTCGGGTCATGTTTGGTCATGTGATTGCGCCCAAGGAAATGCGTTCGGGCGGGTCAAGGCGGGTCAGGTCGGGTCATGTGAGGGATCCAAAGGAAACACATTCGGGTGGGTCGGGTTGAGTCAGGTCGTGTGATGGTGCCCATGGAAACGCATTCGGGTCGAGTCGGGTAGGGTCAGGTCATGTGAGAGTGGTTGTATCAAAAATGCTTAGTTGTGACTGCTCGTGTGCCTTGTGCATGTTCGTGCGACTCATTTTCCATTTTCTCCCATGTGCCTTCGATGTTCAGGCGGGTCGGATCATGTCATGTAAGGGTGGTCGTATCAAAGCGTCGAAAGTGTGACATTTAGGAAAAGCATCAGAAGTGCGAAGTTTAGGAACAAAGCATCGGAAGTGCGACGTTTAGGAGCAAAGCATTGGAAGTGCAACGGTTATGAACAAAGCGTCGGAAGTGCGACGTGTAGGAACAAAGCGTCATAAGTGTGACGTTTAGGCACAAAGCATCGAAATAGAGACGGTTTCGTGTGATGGCACCCAAGTAAACACATTCGGGTCAGGTCAGGTCATGTTGTGTGAGGGCGCACAAGGAAACATGTCGTTCGGGCAAGTCGGGTTAGGTTGGGTTGTGTGAGTGCGCCCAAGGAATGCGTCCGGGTCAGGTCATGTCGAGTCATGTGAGGGTGGCCAAGGAACACGTCTAGGTCAGGTCGTGTGAGGGTGCCCAAGGAAACGCGTTCATGTGGGTCGGGTTGGGTCTGGTCAGGTCATGTCGTGTGATGCCGCCCAAGGAAACGCGTTCATACAGGTCGGGGCGAGTTGTGTGATGGCACTCAAGGAAACACGCTCGGGTCGGGTCAGGTCAGGTCATGTCGTACTATGAGGGTGCCCAAGGAAACACATTCAAGTTGGTCGGGTCCGGTCGGGTCATGTGAGGGTGCCCAAGGAATGCATTCAGGTCGGGTCGTGTCGGGTCATGTGAGGGTGCCTAAGGAAATGCATTCGGGTGGGTCAGGGTCAGTCCAGTCAGGTAATTCCATGTGAGGCCACCCAAGGAAACACATTTGGGTAGGTCGGGTCGGGTTGTGTGAGGGTGGTAGTATCAAAAATGCTAATTTGTGACTGCTCATTTTTCTTGTGCACATTTGTGATATCCATTTTCTATATGCTCCGTTGTGTGTCCTTCGTTCGAGCGGTTCGGTTCATGCCATGTGAGGGCACCACAAGAAACGCATTCGGGTTAGATTGTGTGAGGGAGGCCGTATAAAAAATTCTAAGTTGTGACTTCCCATGTGCCTTGTGCACATTTTTGCGACCCGTTTTCTGTTTTCTCCCTCGTCCCTTTGACGTTCGGGTAGGATGGATCGAGTCGAGGCATGTGATGGTGCCCAAGGAAATGCATTCGGTTTGGGTCAGGGCGAGTCGTTCCGTACTAGGAGGGCATCGAAGGAAACACATCCGGGTGGGTCGAGTCAGGTCAGGTCATGTGAGGGCACCTAAGGAACATGTCCGACTTGGTCGAGTCATGTCAGGTCGTGTGAGGGCGCATAAGGAAACACATTCAGGTGGGTTCGGTCTGGTCGGTCTAGTTGTGTCATGTGAGGGCGCCCAAGGAAATGTGTTCGAGCGGGTCAGGTCGTGTCGCGTGAGGGTGCCCAAGGAAATGCGTTAGAGCAAGTCGGGTCACACTAGGTCGTGTGAGGGCACCCAATAAAACACGTTCGAGTGGTTTGGGTTGGGTCGGGTTGTGTGAGGGCGCCCAGGGAAACACGTTCGGGCTGGTCGGGTCTGGTCGGGTCGCGTGATGGTGCCCACGAGAACGCGTTCCGATCGGGTTGGGTCGGGTCCTGTGAGGGTGGTCATATAAAAAATGCTAAGTTGTGACTATCTGTGTGCCTTGTGCACATTTGTGCGACCCATTTTTCGTTTTCTCCCTCATGCCTTCGATGTTCAGGTGGGTCGAGTTGATTCGGGTCGTGTAAGGGTCGTCGTATCAAAAATGCTAATTTTGATCGCCCGTGTTGTGTCATGTCGGGTCGGTCATGTCGTTTGAGGCCGCCCAAGGAAACACATTCAGGTGGGTTGGGACATGTCGTGTGAGGGCGCCCAGGAAAACGTGTTCGGGCGAGTCGGGTCGGGTTGGGTCGTGTGAGGGTGCCCAAGGAAAGGCGTTCATGCGGGTCGAGTCCTGTCATATGAGGGCACCAAAGTAAACGCATTTGGGCAGGTCGGGTCGGGTCGGGTCATGTGGGGGAACCTAGGGAAACGTGTTCGTGCAAGTTGGGTCAGGTCGTGTGAGGGCGCCCAGGGAAATGCATTCAGGTGGGTCGGGTTGAGATGGCTCATGTGAGGGCACCCAAGGAAATGCGTTTAGGTGGGTCTATTCAGGTCGTGTCGTGTGGGGCGCCCAAGGAAATGTGTTCGATCGGGTTGGGTCGTGTGAGGGCGCCCAAGGAAATGTGTACAAGCAGGTCAGGTCATGCGAGGGCGCCCAATGAAACGCGTTCAGGCGAGTCATAGGGTCGGGTGTGTGAGGGCGGTTGTATAAGAAATGATAAGTTATGACCACCCGTGTGCCTTGCACACATTCGTGTGACATGTTTTCCATTTTCTCCCTTGTGCCTTCGTTCAGGCGGGTCAGGTCGTGTCATGTGAGGGCGCCCAAGGAAATGCGTTCAGGTCGGGTACTCGGGTTGGGTCGGGTCGTGTGAAGGAGGCCATATCAAAAATTAAAAGTTGTGACATCCCATGTGCCTTGTGGCGCACGTTCGTGTGACCCATTTTCCTTTTTCTCCCTTGTGACTTCGTTTTGGTCAGTCGGGTAGGGTCGTGTTAGGGCACCTAAGAAAACGCATTCGGGTCGGGTCGGGTCGTGTGAAGGCGCCCAAGGAAATGCATTAAGGGCTGGTTAGGTCGAGTCAGGTTGTGTGAGGGCACCCAAGGAAATTTGTTCGGGTCAAGTCGGGTAGGGTTTTTCCGTGTGAGGGCACCCATGGAAACGCATTCGGGTCAGGTCATGTGAGGAAGGCCATATCAAAAATGCTAAGTTGCGATCGGCCGTGTGTCTTGTGCATGTTCATGTGACCCATTTTTCATTTTCCCCCCTATACCTTCGTTTGGGCGGGTCGGGTTGGGTCGGGTTGTGTGAGGGCACCCAAGGAAATGCGTTTGGGTCGGGTTTAGTAGGGTCATGTCGTGTGAGGGTGCCCAAGAAAATGCATTCGGGCGGGTCAGGTCGGGTCATGTCATGTGAGGGCGCCAAAGGAAACATGTTCAATCTGGTTGGGTTCGTCGAGTCGTGTGAGGGTGCCCAGGGAAACACGTTTGGGCTGGTCAGGTCGGGTTGAGTCATGCGAGGGCGCCCAACAAAACACGTTCGGGCAGGTCGCGGGGTCGGGTCGTGTTAGGGCGGCCATATCAAAAATGCTAAGTTGTGACTACCCATGTGCCTTAGGCATGTTCGTGTGACCTGTTTTCCATTTTCTCCCTTGATCCTTTGTTATGGCGGGTTGGGTCGTATCATGTGATGACTCCCAAGAAAACGCGTTCGGGTCGGGTACTTAGGTCGGGTCAAGTCATGTAAGGGAGAAAGTATAAAAAATTCTAAGTTGTGACATCCCATGTGCCTTGTGGTGCACGTCTGTGTGATCTGTTTTCCTTTTTCTCCATTGTGCCTTTATTCAGGCGGGTCGGGCTTGTGAGGGTGCCCAAGGAAACGCGTTCGGGTCGGATCGGGTCATGTGAGGGAGCCCAAGGAAATGCACTTGGGCGGGTCAGGTCATGTCGTGTGAGGGCACCCAAGGAAATGCATTCGGTGGGGTCGGGTCGAGCCAGGTCGTGTGAGAGCACCCACGAAAATGCATTCGGGAGAGTTCGGTCCGATCGGGTCGTGTGAGGGCGCCCAGGGAAACACGTTCGAGTGGGTTGGGTCGGGTCATGTGAGGGTGGTCGTATCAAAAATGCTAATTTGTGACTACCCGTGTGCCTTGTGCACGTTTTTTCGACCCATATTTTGTTTACTCCCTCATGCCTTCGACGTTTAGGCGGGTTGAGTTGGGTTGGGTCGGGTCGGGTCGTGTGAGGGTGGTCGTATAAAAAATGCTAAGTTTTGATCGCCTGTGTCATGTCGGGTCAATTCCAGTCATGTCGTATGAGGCCAACCAAGGAAACGCATTCGAGCAGGTCAGGTCAGGTCATGTCGTGACGTGTGAGGGCCCCCAGGAAAATGTGTTCGGGCGGGTCGGGTCAGGTTGGGTCATGTGAGGGCGCCGAATGAAATGCGTTCGTGCAAGTTGGGTTGTGTTGTGTGAGGGCACCTAAGGGAACGCATTCGGGCGAGTCAAGGCGAGTCCGTTCGGGTCGTGTGAGGGTGCCCAAGGAAACGCGTTCGGGTGGGTCGGGTCGAGTCAGGTCATGTGAGTGCCCCAAGGGAAATGCGTTCAAGTGGATCGAGTCGGGTCGAGTCAAGTGGGATCGAGTGAGGTCGTGTGATGGTGGCCGTATCAAAAATACTAAGTTATGGCCATCTGTGTGCCTTGTATTGCACGTTTGTGTGAACTATTTTCCGTTTGCTCCATTGTGCCTTCAATATTTGGGCAGGTTGGGTCAGGTCAAGTCATGTGATGGCACCCAAGGAAATGTGTTCGGGTCTGGTCGGGTCAGGTCGTGCCGTACTATGAGGGCACCCAAGGAAACACATTCGGGTGGGTCGAGTAGGATTGGGTCATGTGAGGGGGCCTAAGGAATGCATCCTGGTTAGGTCATGTGAAGGCACCCAAGGAAATGCGTTCGGGTGGGTCTGGTCTGGTCCGATCGAGTCGTGTCATGTAAGGCCGCCCAAGGAAACGTGTTCGGGCGGGTCGTCTTGGGTCGGGTCAGGTCATCTCGGGTCGGGTCAGGTCATGTGAGGGTGGTCGTATAAAAACTGCAAAGTTTTGACCACGTGTGTTCCTTCTGCACATTTGTGCGATCTATTTTCTGTTTGCTCCCTCTTGCGCCCTTCATTCGGGTGGGTCGGGTCGTGCTGTGTGAGGGCGCCATAGGAAACGCATTCGGGTCGGATTGTGTGAGGGAGGCCGTATCAAAAATGCTAAGTTGTGACTGCCCATGTGCCTTGTGCATGTTCATGTGACCCATTTTCTATTTTCTCCCTCGTGCCTTCAACGTTTGGGTGGGTCGGGTCGTGTAATGTCGCCCAAGGAAACGCGTTTGACTCAGGTCGGTTCGGGTCATGCTGTACTAAGAGGGCACCCAAGGAAATGCGTTCGGGTGGGTCGAGTCGGGTTGGGTCATCTAAGGGCGCCCAAGGAAGACGTCTAGGTCAGGTCGTGTGAGGGCAGGTCGGGGTGGGTTAGGTCATGTGAGGGTTTCCATATAAAAAATGCTAAGTTGTGACCACCCATTTTCCTTGTGCATGTTTGTGCGATGTGTTTTCTATTTGCTCCCTTGTGCCTTCGTTTGGGCGAGTTGGGTCGTGTAGTGTGAGGGCGCGATGGGAAACGTGTTCGGGTCAGACCGTCATGTGAGGGTGATTGTATAAAAAATGCTAAGTTGTGACCACCCGTCTGCCTTGTGCACGTTCGCGCGACCTATTTTTCATTTCCTTCCTCGTTCCATACTGGCCATTTACAAATGGAGTGTGTTGACATAAATTGAAGATTCCTTGATGTGAGTTCATGATATGGCAATTTAGTAGAACAAAAATGGGAATATTACAGACTCAAGTGTTTCCTTCAGTGCCCTCACATGACACGACCCAACCCAACCTGACCTGCCCAAACGTGTTTCCTTGGGCACCCTCACATGACCCGACCCGCACAAACGCGTTTCCTTGGGTGCCTTGACACGTTCACAAAGATCGTTCACAAAACGTCAGAAAAGCAACATGGATAGAAAACGTCAAAAGCGCGACATAGGCTATTGATATCGTCAGAATAGCAACTATATGAAAATATTTTTTACAAAGCGTCGGAATAGCGAGGACATGAGGCTTGTTAATGATTTAATATATTATTTCATATATTAGTGTAGTAATTTTCTTTTCATATATTAAATATAATAACTTAATAAACTATTGTTTTCATATATTAGTGTGGTAATTTTGTTTTCATATATTAAATATAATATTGTTTCAATATTAAATAATGTATTTCATATTATTATTTAATAATTGAATTAAATTAAATTTTTTTCATATATAATTTAATTAATTTTTAATATATGATTAATGTAGTTTAAATTGATTTAATCAATTGTAATTATAATTAAATTAATAATTTGTTATTCATTCTTTCCCCTGCCAATGTTTCACTAATACCAACCAATATAATGTCCAAGATTCAATACCAACTGCAGCCATGTCGTTGTATTCGGGTCAGGTCAGTTCGGGTCGAGTCGGGTCGTGTGAGGGCACCCAAGGAAACGCATTTCGGCGGGCTGGGTCGGGTCGTGTCGTGTGAGAGCACAAAAGGAAATGTGTTCGGGTGGGTCAGGTCATGTGAGGGTGGCCAAGGAAACATGTTCAGGTGGGTTGAGTCAGGTCGGGTTGTGTGAGGGCGCCCAGGGAAACATGTTCGGGCGAGTTAGGTCAGGTCATGTGAGGGCGCCCAGGGAAACATGTTCGGGCGAGTTAGGTCAGGTCATGTGAGGGCGCCCAAGGAAACGCGTTCGGGTGGGTTGAGTCAGGTCGTTTCATGTGGGGGCTCCCAAGGAAAAGCATTTAATTGGGTCAGGTCATGTGAGGGTGCCCAAGGAAACGCGTACGAGCAGGTCGGGTTAGGTTGGGTCATGCGAGGGTGCCCAACGAAACATGTTCAGGTGGGTCGTGGAGTCGGGTCATGTGAGGGTAGTCATATCAAAAATGCTAAGTTATGACCTCCTGTGTGCCTTGTGCAGGTTCATGCGACCTATTTTCCGTTTGCTCCCTTGTGCCTTCGTTCGGGTGGGTCGGGTCGTGTCATGTGAGGGCGCCCAAGGAAATGCGTTGGGGTCGGGTCGTGTGAGGGAGGTCGTATCAAAAATGTAAAGTTGTGATATCTCGTGTGCCTTGTGTCGCACGTTCGTGTGACCCGTTTGCCTTTTTCTCCCTTGTGCCTTCGTTCGTGTGGGTTGGGTAGGGTCATGTGAGGGCACCCAAGGAAACGCGTTCAAGTCGAGTCGAGTCGGGTCGTGTGACAGCGCCCAAGGAAACGTGTTCGGGTCAGGTCAGGTCAAGTCCTGCCGTGTGAGGGCACCCAAGGAAACGCGTTTGGGTCAAGTCGTGTGAGGGAGGTCATATAAAAAATTCTAAGTTGTGATCGCCCATGTGTCTTGTGCATGTTCGTGTGACCCATTTTCCGTTTCCCACCTGTGCCTTCATTCGGGAGGGTCGAGTCAGGTCGGGTGGTGTGAGGGCACCCAAGGAAACACGTTTGGGTCGGGTCGGGTCGGGTCGTGTGAGGGTGGTCGTATCAAAAATGCTATGTTGTGACAGCCCGTGCGCCTTGTGCACATTCATGCGACCCGTTTGCCGTTAGCTCCCTTGTGCCTTCATTCAGGCAAGTCGGGTCATGCTGTGTGAGGGTGCCCAAGGAAACACGTTTGGGTTGGATCGGGTCGGGTCATGTGGTGGTGGTCGTATCAAAAATTCTAAGTTGTGGCCGCCTGTCTGCTTTGTGCATGTTCATGCAACCCATTTTCCATTTTGAACTCCTTTGTGCCTTCGTTCAGGCGGGTCGGGTCGTGTCATGTGAGGGTGCCCAAGGAAACACGTTCGGGTCTAGTTGGGTCGGGTCATGTGAGGGAATTCGTATAAAAAATGCTAAGTTGTGACTACCTGCATCCCTTAATGTGCACGTTCGTGCGACCCATTTTCCGTTTGCTCCCTTGTGCCTTAGTTCGTGCAGGTCAAGTCATGTTGTGTGAGGGCGCCCAAGGAAACGTGTTCGGGTCGAGTTAGGGTTGGGAAGGGTCATGTGTGTGGAAATTTGTAAGTTTTACATATTAAATAATTTATATACACCTTAATATCTTATTTATTTATATTCAATTTTAATTTAATACTTTATATAAAAAAAATTGAATGTTATTATTCACATTTAATTTTTTATTTTTTATTTTTTATTTTAATTCCAATTTCTGCCTCAAAAAAAATTCATCCATCCACCCAGCCTCCCTACTCCCCCTTGCAAAAAATACACCCTTCGAATCACTGTTCCAAACGCGTTGTCACTGTTTTGCGCGCAGACTCAGGTTGAACCCGACTCGACCCTGCCAAACTGCCCGATGCCCTGTGCAACCCGACTCGCCCTGAACGTTGAACGTTGAACGCCCATTCCCTAACACATCTTGTTGTTTCCTTAGTTCTTCCCCACTAATGATTAAAGCCATCGGTCCAAGATTCAAATCAAAGGGAGTTCTAGGCGTTGGATTGATGTGAAGAGCTCTTCATCACTGAAGATTCTGAAGATTTAGCATATTCAGATTGTTCAGTATTCGGCCCCTGTGGAAAGGCCATCTAAGTTAAGCCCTAATCTGAAATTGCATTTTTATAGTGAGATTTTATTCAAGTTGATCAGAGAACCATGATAGAGATCTTATTGAAGTTCTGAAGCCAAAACCTAATACTGTCAGTCAAATTTATTTGAATATTTCAACTAGAAAACATGTCGCAAATCTTTTTTATTTTTCCTTCTGGAGCAGACCTACTTATGAATCATATCTTGTTGTATCCACTAGAAGAACTAGGGCTTATTAAAGACCTACACATTGTTTTTTCTCTGAGAAGGTTGGTTGATTAGTAATCAAGCGAACGTCTGATCTGTTGGTGTGATCAATCACGACAGCATTTATAAGTTGTATGGGCAGTGTGAAATGCGGATTGATTTAGGATTCCTAATTGATCGGAGCAATTTTCGTGATATTTGTTTTTATGTGATGATGTCGATATAATAATTCTGTATATAAGCAATTCACTTCCCCTGTCCAACCCAATTCAAAGGTCAAGCCCTCTCCCTATCAACTGAGTATCATGAACTGGGAACGGTTCCGCCTACTTGTTACATCTTCTATCTTAATGGGGTGGTGGTGGCATCACAACTAACTCCATCTTACAAGCTCATCGTCCTGAAAACTAGTTAGTTGAAAAACCAGGAGTTGATGGGTGTGTGACAGACTTTGGCAAAGAAAACTGATAGGCTTCTCTGACATTGTAAATCTGTGATTCAAAAAACTGTGAGCTTATAGGGGTGTATGGTCAAATTTAAAAATGGTTTAGTCAAAATAATTTTAGGCTTTTTTGTTTCATGTCCCGTGTTAAATTGTTTTAACTTTTTCTTTATTTTTACAAAAACAAACCATGATATTAAAGAAATGGGATAATGATTTTAGAGAAATGGACCGCAATAAACATAGTGCTTCTTGGAAAAATGGTTGTGGCCCTAGAAATGGAAATGGTGGTAGAAAATGGTGTTTTCTATCATGTTCTGCTTTTAGGTTGTTTTCTTGCAGGAGCTCCCATAATGAATGCACATCTTTTGTACGAACATATCAGTTTCACCCAGTAGTCATAGGAAGTAATATGCAGTTGAGTACCTAGCATGTGTAATATTCCTAATTATCTTTTAGCTAGTTGGAATATTAATTTTTTCTTTTATTCATAACTTAGATGAATAGGTGGGTAGAGACACCCTTAAATCTCTTTAGTAGGAATAAAACCACTTCTAGTGTGAAGGTGGATCAATGTAGCTAGCTGAAATAAAAAAACCCTTGGTGTGAATGGGGTCAATGCACATGGATGGGTTCAAGGTTGACCAAATCAACAACACTGTCATGGAGGGAGTGGAGATAGTGGAGGACAACGCAGTTATGGTGGAGGAGTGTATGCATGGGAGTAGCATCTTTAATGATTGGGACCAAGCGTGAGGAAGCTCACAAAGCATATAAGGAAGGGGATGGCAGCAATAGAAGGAATTTTGATTATTGTTCATGTCTTGGTATTTTATGACTTTCTGCACGCTTCAGTTGTTTAGCAGAGTTTGTTGTGCTGTTACCCACAAGGGTATTTCTGGGGGGAAATACCACTCTCAAACTTGGGGGACTTCAAGTGCCCACTCATGAGAGTTTCATTTGAGCTTCATTCCACCATCCGACATCATTCCAAGCTTTATCCATCTACCACAGTGTAGTCTCCTTCAAAAACTGTGTTATTTTGTAGGGCAATTGCACTGTAGGGTTGAAAAACCCAGTTTGTGAGCTAGTTTCCTAGTGGAGGGAGCAGCCCTTCATCCTGAATGCTATAAGGGAGGAGTATCAGTTATTTTCTTGTCATAACAGACATATCCCTATAATTATTGAGTTTCAGAGTGTAATTCAGCCCTAGGGCTACATTTTTCACACGGTGTATTTCCGAAAACCCTTTCTGGGTTGCCTTGGAATTGTGCTAGAGAGCCTAGATCTCTGATCCCATCATTTTCTGAGCACTATATCATCAGCTCTTTGTATTTATATACTCCAGCTGTAGTTATTCTCACTTGTACGTGCAGTCATGGCATTCCAACATTTTTTGTATTAGCAGTATTTCACATTTTGGTGTATTGGACCATGGGAGGCTTGTTTGCCTAGCTTGAGTGAATTTTTCCTCAAGACATTGTACTTATTTTTTGCTATTATACATAATGGAAAGGCTCTATGATTTTATCTTGATTTGATGTATTGATATTATTTATATTTATGGAAATTTCCATTTTTATGTTCAATATTCTTGTTTTTCCTGTTTTGGAATATTACAGTGGTATCAGAGCATAATCTTGGCCCAGCCTGTGGGGCACTACATCTATAACATCTGGATCAATGGATGAAAGAGAGATTCCAAAACTTCTTCTTTGGACTATGCAAGATATTTCCAAAGAAATCAAGGAGATGGGGGTAGAAAGACAGAAGGAATCCCTTAGAGGGTTTCAACATGGAGAGAGTTATGGCACCTCACATTATTGGTGTGAGCAACCAACATTATAGCTAGTTTCACAATGCTCAACCATGCCTACATTCCTAGCAATAGGAAATGAGGAAGGAGGACCACAAGAGGTGGAGACACTTGGTGGTTATTTCCTAGAATATGAATCTCAATCCCACAGGTTCAAGGAGCACCTAAACTTCCAAGAGTTTTGTCGGATCAAGGATAATAGAAGACCCATAAATCACAATAGAGGTGTAGGGTAAATGCAAAACAATGATCTGCAGTGTATTATGGGTAGATTCTTTCTGCCCACTTTTGATGGGTCACCCAAGTGCACGGCCAAGGCTTGGGTAGAGAAAGTGGATATCTATTTCCAGCTGAACCGAGTTTCAGAAATAGAGGCCATTAAAATGGTAGCACTGTACCTTGAAGGTGAAGCACATGAGTGGTGGTTTCATGGTCTATCTACACTAGGGCATGCTAGTGTCACTACTTATGCAAAATTTACCCGGAGGTTGGTGGAAATATTTGACCACAGAAATCTAGAAGCACATTTTGTTGAGCTAGCTAAGCTCAAGAAAATAGGAGATCCAGAGACTTATATCTTCGAATTTCTAAAACTATCAGTTATGGTGTCTGATCTATCTGTGGCTAGAAGAGTATATATTTTTATTGATGGACTATCAAAGACTTTGCATGGGTTGGTAAAATCCACTAGACCAACTACACTTCAAGAGGCTATTGAGAGGGCTAGAGATTTGCGACATGATTTGCCAAGGGAAAGAGCCCCATTTTAGTAAAAATTCTCCTCTCAAGCAAAGGGGAAAGATGTGAAGGTTCCTCCATTAAAGGAAAACCAAGAAAATGGATCTCTTAGTGATGATGTCTATGGAGATCTAAGGAGGAGAAAACTTTGCTTCACTTGCCAAGAGCCATGGGCACCAGGGCATTAGTGTGTTGTTGGAAAGGCATTTTGAGGTATTTTCTGATGATGAAGAGGAGGGATTAGAGGAATTAAAAGGGGATACCATTGTTTTAGCATCATGAGGAGGTCCACCACCACCAGGAGGTGGGAAGGGATCATTTTCTCCAACTGGAGGAGCCCTTGCAGCCTTGCAGGGAGTTCCCAAGTATCTAACATTGAGGGTCTGAGGTATTGTTCAAGGGCAGCGGGTGTCAAGATTAATAGACAGTGGTGCTACCCACAACTTTATTGATACTCAGCTAGTGTAGAGGAGAGGCATTCCCACAGATTATTTTAAGGGATTCTCAGTCTTGGTTCCAGGAGCTAGAACCATGCAGTGTGTCAAGTATGTTCCGGCACTGACTATCACTTTGGGTACTTACACATTGAAATACCACTTCTTTGTGGTTGATACTACAAACGCCAATGTGATATTGGGAATTTAGTGGTTGATCACTTTGGAGAAGGTCACCATGGATTGGGAGACCTTGGAGATGGAATGGACAGATAATGAGAGTGGTAAGCACCAAAAGATCAGGGGAATGCACACCTATCCACCATAGATTGTCTAAGCACATATGATGGAGGTTGATTTGTGAATAGGATACATAGAGTGGGTAGTGGAACTACGTATGTCAGAGGTAGGAGGTAACGGTGCACAAGTACACCCGGATGTGTAGTCTATTCTAGACCGTTATTCCACAGTATTTTGGGACATACCACCAGGAAGGCCACCAGACCGGGGGTTTGAGTACACTATTGAGTTGGAGAAGGGGATCCAAGCAGTGATCACCACACCCTATAGGCATCCCAAAGCCTACAGAGATGAGTTTGAAAAATCCATTCAAGAGCTCTTGGCTTTAGGACATATCCAACCAAGCACCAGTCCTTTTTCTTCTTATGTGGCCTTGGTGAAGAAGAAGGATGGCACATTGAGGATGTGCATTGACTATAGAGCTTTGAACAAGAAAAAAAAGAAGAATAGGTACCCGATTCCCAAGATCGATGAGCCGATGGATGAGCTAAAGGGATCAAAGTATTTCTCAAAGATTGATTTGAGGTCAGGATACCATCAGATCAAGGTGAGGGATCAAGATATCCCCAAGCCTACATTTAGATGCCATTATGGTCACTTTGAGTTCTTGGTGATGCCCTTTGGTTTAACCAATACTCCAGCTACTTTTCAGTCTTGCATGAACCACATATTCTGTGGTCAATTGAGGAAGTTTATGTTGGTATTCTTTGATGACATTATTATTTATAGCTGCACATGGGAGGAGCACCTGCAGTATATTGAGACAATATTAGGCATTCTTGAGGAGCAGCAATTCTATGCTAAGCTCTCCAAGTGTGAATTTGGGCTCACAGAGATGCCCTATTTGGGCCACATCATTGGAGTGGATGGAGTGAGAGTTCATGAGGAGAAGACCCATGATATTCGATATTGGCATGAGCCAAAGAATGTAACAAAATTGAGGTGGTTTATAGGCATCTGCACCTACTACCAAAAATTTTTCAAAGGGTTCTCTCAACTAGCAACACCACTCACAGATTTGACCAAGAAGGGAGCCTTTAGTTGGACAGACACAACACATAGGGCCTTTTATAGGCTCAAGAAGGTGATGAACAGTTTCCCAGTGTTGGTATTGCCTGATTTTACCCAACCCTTTGTGCTGGAATGTGATTCTTCAGGGGAGGGCATTGGCGCAGTCTTGATGTAGGGGGGGCACCCCATAGCTTTTGATAGTCAGAATTTGTTGCCTCATGAGAGGTTGTACTCTATATATGATAAGGAATGTTGGCTATCATGCATGCATTAGCCAAGTTCTGGCAGTATTTGGTGCGCAACAGGTTCCGAGTGAAGACTAATCACAATAGTCTTTGGTTTTTCCTTGAACAGAAGCAGCTGCAAGAGAGGCAGCAGAAATGGGTTAGTAAAATCTAGGCATATGAATTTGACATTGAATATGTCAAGGGGGAGAGTAATGTGGTAGTGGATTCCCTATCACGAAGACCAACAACGCTTTCATTGATGAGTGTGGATTCAGATTAGAAGGCCTAGATGTTAGTAGAGTATTCCAAAGATCGATTTGCATGTGTGATCCTAGATGGAAAGGTGACTGATGAAAGGTTTAGAGTGATGGATGAGATCATTTATTACTGGGACCAAATATTCTTGGCTAGATATTCTAGGCTCAAGGAGAAAATTTTGCATGCGGCACATGATTCAACACTTTCCAGCCATCAAGGATTCACTAAGACATATTGGGCCATTCGGGAGAGATTCTCATGGAAGGGTCTCAAGGAGGATGTGCTTCAACACATCAAGGAGTGCATATTTTTCTAGCATAAGAAAGGAGATAAAAACCATCCTGCAGGGTTGTTGCAGCCACTCCCTATTCCGAAAGGAAAATGGGAGAGTATTTCCATGGAATTCATCACCAGTTTACCTGCAGTACAGGGTAAGGATTGTATCTTTGTAGTTGTTGATAGACTAACAAATTATTCACATTTATTTTCTATTTTGGCATGATATACTACTTCACAGGTAGCCGAGCTCTTCTTTAGAGATTTTTTCAAACTTCATGGTCTTTTTAAGACCATAGTCAGTGATCTAGATAGCCACTTCATGGGTGGCTTTTGGTAGGATATTTTTCGCTTGGTGGGTACCGATTGACATGGATTTCCACTTATCACCCTCAAACCAATGGACATGTAGAGATAGTAAAAAAATGGTTGGAAGGCTACTTGTGAAACTATGTTTCAGGGCAGCAAAGAGCATGGCTGTGCTGGCTCCACTTGGGAGAGTATTTCTACAATACGACATTTCATATGTCAATCGGTATGTCTCCATTTTGGGCTCTATATGGGTATGATACTTTATCATATGTTGATGTGATGGTTGGAGAAAGAAATGCTCCTAGAGCCAAGGAGTGGAACCAAGAGAGTTAGGACATACTCCGTGCTCTCAAGGACAACATTGCTACAGCCCAGAATCAACAGAAGTTGTATGCAGACCATGGTGGGATAGAGAGGCAGTTTGAGGAGGATGACTTGGTCTATCTTTGTCTTCAGTCTTACAGTCAGTCTACACTGAAGGAGAAGGGGGCTAAGAATCTTAAGCCCTAGTTCTATGGGCCATACAGGGTGATCCTTTGTGTTGGGGAAGTAGCATATGAGTTGGAGCTCCCTGTTGGGAGTAAGATCCATAATATTTTTCATGTCTCATGCCTCAAGAAGGCCATTGGACAACATGTGGTTGCCACCATGGATCTCCCACCTATTGATGATGAGGGTCATATGGTTTTATGACCATAATCTATCTTGGACACTCGGGAGAGGAAACTAAGGAGTAGAGTGATTAAAGAATATATGATTCTATGGAGGAATCTACCAGATGAGGATGCCACTTGGGAAGGAGAGAAGATTTTGCAGCATTCATATTTGCAGTTGCTTGAGGACAAGAAACATTTGGGAGGGGAGAACTGTAATATTCCTAATTATCTTTTAGCTAGGTGGAATATTAAATTTTTCTTTTTTTCATAACTTAGATGAATAAGTGGGTAGAGAGACCCTTAAATCTCTTTAGTAGGAATAAAACCACTTCTAGTGTGAAGGTGGATCAAGGTATCTAGCTAAAATAAGGCAACCCTTGGTGTGAATGGGGTCAATGCATGTGGATGGGGTCAAGGTTGACCAAATCAACAACACTATCATGGAGGGAATGGAGATAGTGGAGGACAACACAGTTATGGTGGAGGAGTGTATGCATGCAAAGTAACATCTTTAATGAGTGGGACCAAGGGCGAGGAAGCTCAAAAATCATATAAGGAAGGGGATGATATCCATAGAAAGCATTATAATTATTGTTTATTTCTTGTTCTTTTATGACTTTCCACACGCTTTAGCTGTTTAATGGAGTGTGTTGTGCTGTTTAGCACAAGGGTGTTTCCAAGCAGAAATTCCACCCTCATCCTTGGGGGAATTTGAGTGCCCACTCAGGAGAGGTTCATTTAAGCTTCATTACACCATCCGGAATCATTCCAAGCTTCATCCATCTACCATAGCACAGTCTCCTTTAGAAATTGTGTTATTTTGCAGGGCAGTTGTAGTGGAAGGTTGAAAAACCCAGTTTATGAGCTAGTTTCCTAGTGGAGGGAGCAACCCTTCATCTGGAAAGCTAGAAGGGAGGAGTATCAGCTATTTTATTTTTGTATCAGTTATCTCCCTATAGATATTGAGTTTTAGAGCGTAATTCAGCCCTAGGGCTACATTTTTCACATAGTGTATTTCCGAAAACCCTTTCTAGGTTGTCTTGGAATTGTGCTAGAGAGCCTAGATCTCTGATCCTGAGATTTTCTAAGCACTATATCATCAGCTATTTTTATTTCTATTCTCCAGATATAGTTGTTCTCACTTGGAATGTGCATTCATGGCATTCCGGCATTTTGTGTATTAGCAGTATTTCACATTTTCGTGTACTGGATCATGGGAGGCTTGTTTGCCTAGCTTGAGTGACTTTTTCCTCAAGACATTGTACTTATTTTCTACTATTATGCATAATGGAATGGCTCTATTATTTTCACATGATTTTATGTATTGATATTTACGGAAATTTCTAGCTTTATGTTCAATATTCATGTTTTTCCTGTTTTGGAATATTATAGTTTTGTACGAACATATCGGTTTCCCCTAGTAGTCATAGGAAGTAATATGCAGTTGAGTACCTAGAATTTCCATAAGAATCTATTGCATTGATCAGTAATGTCATTCCTAAATCATCTATTCATATTATGACTTCCATGAACTCTTATTGGATGAGTGAGATGTGTATATGGAAACCCACACCTCAAGACTACAGTGGAGAATTTTTGAATATATAAATATGGGATTTTGAGCTTAGGTATTAAAAATATTGGGTACATTATGAGTGGAATAGCCACCTGAATGTGAGGAAGGCACTTCCCATGAAACAATTCAGAATGAGATGAGTCAGATCATCTCATTTTTCTTTGATGATGCACATGATCTTTTTCATGTGAAACATTATCAAAATTCGATGTTTCTATATTGAAATGGTGGTTGTTGTAGCTTTAGCTTTGAGATGCCCCTTAAACAAGCGTTACTACTGAGAGGTAAGATTCTGAATCAACAGAAAAATATTATTAAGAAATAATGAAGAGAGATGATTAAAATTTTAATATGATATACTGGCATAATACTAGATATTGACATCATCCACAACGTTATCTATTCTCTACAAAATTACACTAAAGCTGGGATAATTTTGCATTGTAGCCTAGTTTTGGAGTACAAATAAAGCATAATGAAGCCCTACATGATCCAGGACTCGTAAAAAAAGTCCATACAAGCATTTTCTAGTGGCAAGTGCGAACATGGAAACAACGATGAACATGTTCAAAAACTGGTGGACTCAATACATGTGCTAGTGCAGTTCTCATTTTCCATGATGAAAACAATTTATGAGATCTAAAAGAGATGATGCATAAATTTTTACATGGAAATTTGTGGCTAGACAAAACTGAGACTTATCTTGATCTTCAAAGATGAAATTTCATGCTAACAATAATCAACTTAAAATTGTATGTAATAATCATTTGAGTTGTATCTTCAGGTCCTTTTCTTACTGAGCTGACAAAACAAGTATTGTCTGATCTTTCTGTTCACAATTTGTATCTATCTCAGTAACTGCAGATTCTAACCCTCTTACTCAGTGAACTTCTAGTTTAGTCCTTTGGATAAGTTTTAGACCTTGAATTTCATCATCAGAGCTTTGGATTACTTCGGTTTTGTCACGTATGCTTAACCCTCTTGCACAGGAGATTCTGAGGAGGAGAAATTTTGCACAGTTAACTCTTTACTCAATTATCCTTATAGCAGGTTCATTCTATTTCACTTTCAATTCAACCATGGTTTCAATCATTTTACTTCTGATTACTCCATAGCTATAACAATCTCTGGGGAGAACAATCTTTACAACATTGTCTAGTTCTGATATGTGTTTTATGGCCAAACTCGTGATTCAGTTAGGTGCCAACAGATTGTCACAAACCATCACTGTTGAAACCCATGTTGTATACAATTCTCGACTCTATTATTTACAAACCATGTCACAAATAAAAAAGAATATAATTCCCACTATAGCATAAAGCACTGACTCAGACCATTTAACATTAAACACAAAAAGAATCTTGAAAACAAAGGGCAGTGATATAAACTCACTCAATGGGGGTTTACTAAGGAAGAAGTTTGTTTGCGAACATTGTCAAGTATTTTTTCCTTAGAAATGAAGAAGATCCAACATCCCAATTCCCAATGAATGAAAACCAAGAACTAGCAGTGTCTAAAGAGATACAAAAATAGTAATCTCTTAAGCAAAAAAAAGTTCCAAAAGTTTGGAATCAAGTTTAAAAGTTAATGGTCTTGAAGCATGATTCTTATTGGGCCTAGGATATGCCCACAATTTAATATTAGGAGACATGGTAAATAAGGATGATATTCAAGTCACAAAAACACCACATTTTTATTAAGTAGAATCGGGGGATGGAAAAGTAATCCACTGTAAACTCTTAACTCACCAAACAATTCCATAAACAGTCTCAAAATATAGTTTCTTTCAGAAAATATGGATTAGTTGGTGCATATATTATTGGTTTCCTATTGTACAGGTATGATTTGGTGTTTTTAACTTTTTATATTGTGTAAATGTTGCGAGTTTCTCAGAATTTGATCTACAAAATTTGTAGCTGATAATATATTTGCATTTTATGTATTGTTGTGGGGTGTTGTATTTTGCCTAGGGGCACTCCTATAGCTAGTATCACTGATTGAACTTCACTGAAGCAAGGTTCCAGACGTTTTAAGTGCATTTCACTCAAAACTCAAACATGTGTTTCTTTGCCCAGCTACCCACAAACCTGACCCGACCCGACCCAACCCGCCTGACCCGACTCACCCCGACCCGAAAGTAATGTCATTCCTATATCATCTATTCATATTATGACTGCCATGAACTCTTACTGGATGAATGAGATGTGCATATGGAAACCCACACCTAAAGGCTCTTGTGGAAATTTTTTTAATATATAAATATGGGATTTTGAGCTTAGGTATGAAAAATATTGGGTACATAATGAGTGGAATAGCCACCTGAATGTGAGGAAGGAACTTCCCATGAAACAATGGAGAATGAGATGAGTCAGATCATCGCATTTTTCTTTGATGAAGCACATGCTCTTTTTCATGTGAAACATCATCACAATTCGGTGTTTCTATATTGAAATCGTGGTCGATGTAGCTTTAGGTTTGAGATGCCCCTTAAACAAGTGTTATTGTTGAGAGGTAAGATTCTAAATCAATAGAAAAAGGTTATTAAGAAACAATGAAGACAAATGGTTAAAATTTTAATATGATATATTGGCATAATACTAGATATTGACATCATCCACAATGTTATCTATTATCTACAACATTACACTTAAGTTGGGATAGTTTTGCATTGTAGCCTAGTTGTGGAGTACAACTGAAGCACAATGAAGCCCTACATGATCCAGGACTCATAACAAAAGTCCATCCAAGCATGTTCTAGTGGCAAGTGTGAACATGGAAATAATGATGAATAGGTTCAAAAACTGGTGGACTCAATACATGTGCTAGTGCAGTTCTCATTTTCCATGTTGAAAACAATTTATGAGATCTAAAAGAGATGATGCATAAATTTGTACATAGAAAGTTATGGCTAGACTAAATCGAGATTTATCTTGATCTTCAAATATGAAATTTCATGCTAACAATAATCAACTTAAAATTGTATATAATAATCATTTGAGTTGTCTCTTCAGGTCGTTATCTTGCTGAGCTGACAAAACAAGTATTGTCTGATCTGGAGGCAAGTAAATATCAGGTTGATTTTTCTTCCAAAGAACAATCCTTTAGTGCTTTTCTGAGGAACATATCCATTAAAACTTTTATGTATTTGCATGGAAACTCTAAATTTATCATTATAGGCTAACGATTGCATTTAGTTCAGTGAAATTTCATGTTTTTTCCTAGTACATTTTTATTTTATTCCTCTCTTTTCCTTCACCCGAGCCCTCTCAGCCACAACTGAAAGCATCTAACTATTCCTTAGAATTAAGAACTGACACAATTATTCATTAAATGTTGGTTGGAGAATTCATTACAAGGCAATCCATTCAAAGCAATTCACAATTAGACCCTAACCATTCATTCAAGAATTACTAAAATTGAACAATGTCATGAATTAAAATAGAATTATAAGCCAAACCATAACTATTCATTCAACATTGGTGAAAGTAAACAGTGTTGAGGAAATCAAAATCATTATAGGGCTAAAAAGAATATATGAGTTGCTTAATGTAAACAACGGAAGAAACCACGCTGAAAAATGCAGTCACACAACACAATGTGACATGAACATTGAAAACATATGCAACGCGTACATTCATCACCTTACCTCCTTGAATGGGCCCCTGCACAAAGAGTGTTGAATCGATCAATCAAAACAGTAACTCAAAGATACTATGGAATTTTTTTCATTAATTAAAAAGTTGGAATTACAAATACTGTGTAGCTTATAGCTCAAACACTGCTAGACTGGAAGAAAAACTAACCTAAATCAAGTTTTCTATACACCTATAAATAGTGGTAAGTTCTTGAATCCCTCAAACGGATCCCAGGGAATCCCAAGACTTCCCTTAACTATATTTTCATTAAGAATCACATAATCTCTCTTGTTGGTTACAAGAAGTGTTGGGTAGTTGATTAACCCACTCTTGAACTCCATTATACTAATTTCTCCCACGAATATGGTTTAATTAACAATTTTGTAAGTTGTTATGTTTCATTACGGAGTTTGGCATACTTTGACAATTTGCTTCTTGGGCTGCGGAGTTGAAGAGAACACTTAAGCCTATGTTGGTTAAGGCAAGTGCTAACTTAACATGATTTTGATCATTCTTCGTTTTAATGAGTAAAGAAAACTCTACAACACTCATGAGAAGGACTATGTAGCATATCATAAGTTCTCACAAAGACAATGAAAATCATTGGTAATCATTCTGCATCATATCTATTTAACACATTTATATCAAATAACACATGTAACCCAAGTATTCCATCATAGTTCCATCATTTTGATCATTCTTATGTTTTGTGGTATAGTAAATGGAACAATATCATGGCTAAAAAACACAACTCCTTTCTAAAGAAAAATACTTCAGAGTTGGATCCTTACCCAAAACAGAAGAATGTGGGAAAATGTAACTGGGTCTACAGAACTAGGGTCACTTCATATGGTGTTATGAAGAGAATGCAAAGCAAAGCACCTGAAGAAGCCTTTTGACATTTGTGATCCATACAGTAATCCATAGACACAGGAATTAATGCAGTTATTGCCACATCTAGAATGGGAAGTCCATGGCTATCCCTCCAAGAGTGGAGAAGGATGGATTGGTGACCCTGGAACTTGGGAGCTAGATATTGGAGGCCTCTCCAGCCAATTATACTTCTATCAAGTAATTCCTTTGTTTTATTGTACTAGTAGATTTTATCTAAAGTATCAATCACTATTATTTCTTACCACCACTTAATTAAGTCCACTTTTATTAGCCAGTTACATGTTGGCTTCTATTTTTTTCTTAAATCAGATCCAAATTAAATTCTCTATATTTGGCTTATGAATGCGTTGATGGGTGTGGTGTTATAGGATCGAGGGATGAAACCTGCAAGGAGAATATGGTCTTCGATTAATGTTGGCACTGAAATATATGTGACTGACAAGGTTGAAACCACATAATGGACTGTTAGTGACTTTGATGTTGTTATTCCAGTGAAAAATAAAGACTAAGAATCAGTCAACATCATGAAGATGAGGCATTCTAAATTAATAAATCCAACAGACCTCTGGACTAAATCAAACTATTTCATTTAGTCATTACGATGGGCAAAATTAATGAAGTGAAGATCTTGATAATTGAGATATTCCTTCCAGTCTTCCTATGAATGTGGATGAATCTCTACTCTTGTAGGGAAGCCAAGGGTAGCTTAAAAAACTCTACACGGAGATCATTCAAGATAAAAAACTGAATTTTCTCTTTAGGTCACTCAATTATTTCATAAGCATATCCTAATGTAGGTTCAAAACCTCTTCCCAAGTCCATGGCCCGACGATTTTTCTGGAATTTGATCATTTTCATTTGAATACACGGTTATTTGACTTTTATAGCTTTCCTTATGAAATGATTGTATATCCATGTTTGACACACAAAGCACAAAGGTAGAGAAAACCTGTGGCTATAATTTCGTCATTGGTAATCTGATCCAAAGCAGCAGCACCGTCAAACATTTATTACAGTCAAAGTAGTATATTTGGTTGAATGCATGTATTTTCTTTTCCTTGACATTCCTGCAACTGTGTTTTCTTTTTTGCTTTGATCCATTGAAACAGGAACTATCCAGGTCATGCCTGAAGATGTCCTCGTGAAAGCAGGGTTTCCATTAGCATGATCAACATTTCAGTAGATGGATCATCATTACATTGAATTAGTTAGTTTTGATTTCAAAAGTGTGCTTTGATGTCATTTCCTTTTCATATGAGCCTTTGAATGGGGAGCTTATAGAGATTATACGTTTTGTGCCTTTGCCTTCTTATTGCAATTAACGGCTTCTATGTATTTGGAATCCTTCTCCAGATATTCTCCTTGTGGTAGTATATGGCCCTTCATAATGTAAGAATGTTTGAAAGAACCCTGCGGAAATCTCACTCACAGGGGCTAGTTCCCCATTTTTTTTCCATATACGTTTTTTTTGTCGAGCGACAGAAATTTGTAAACATCGGAAGAGCGACGGAAATTATAAACATCGGAAGACTGATGGCCATTTGTAAACGTCTGAAGCATGATGTAAATTTGTAAACTTTGGAAGAGCGACAAAAATTTGTAAACGTCGGAAGAGCAATGGCAATTTGTAAACGTTGGAAGAGTGACGGAAATTTGTAAGTGTCGGAAGAGCGACGACAACTTGCAAACTTTGAAAGAGCGAAAAAACTTGGAAACATCGAATTTGTGACACTGGAAAAAAAACTTTGGAGTTAGTGTCACTCTACCGATGGTTATTAGAAGTTTCAGAAGTGCGACGAGACAAGAAACAATGTCTTGCCCCACCTCAAAGTGTCGCCCTTGGGACGTGTATGTGTCGCAAGAGCGAAATTTTGGTCATCGAAAATTGGGCCAAATGTGTTAGTGCATCTTTGTACTCTCCTTGATATAGTAACAAAATGGATCAGCTTAACACAGTTTTGGGAAATTTTTGGGTGTATAATTGCATGTTTGAATTTTTGTCTTACATATGGTGTTTTTATTTTATTATCACTATTAAATTCCTAATAGGAATATTATAGTGGTATCAGAGCATAGTATTGGCTCAATCGTTGGGGGAATATTTTATGACCACAAAAGATAAGCAAAAAATTTCCTACAGAAAGCATAGATACAGGAGTCGAGAGAGGGAATTCAAGATCACACCTGATACTAAGACCCTTGAATAGGAGGTAGTGGAACCAAACCTGGTGGAACTAACAAGAAAAGAGGAGGCAACATTCAATAGCCTCTTGAAGGATTTGAATGACTTAGCAAAAGGGAAGAAATAAATGTTGGAGGAGATTAAGTAGCAAAACCGTGACAAGAGTGTCCATTGGAATTTCATGTTTAGGGATACCTCAGGGACTTCCCACCAGTACGCCACCATTCTCCTTTGACTCACCCACTCACTTTCAGTGGGCCAACCAGAACCTCATATCCCACATTTTTACTCTTAGGATCTGGTGAGAAATTATGACAAGATGAGATGCCCATGGGGGAGTATTTCTAGGAATGGAAGTCGATGGGTGAAGAGATTTGAACTGCATTAAATTTTTGAGATTTCTACCAGCTCAAGCAGAATGATAAGGGAAAGGGTGTAGGAAGTTTAGGCACGTAGAACTCACAGTTATAGTGTACCATTGGGAGGATACACCTCCCCACATTTTATGGCTTATCCAAGTGCACAACTAGGGCATGGGTGGATAAGTTAGACACATATTTTCAAATCAGCTAGATGACTAAGGTGGAAGCCATTAAAATGGCTACCTTGGACTTAGAGGGGGAGGCCCACGATTAGTGGTTCCATGGGTTGACCATGCTAGGGAATTCCAGTGTGACTTCAATGAGGAATTCACACGAAGGGTTATGGACTATTTTGATAGGAGGGATCCAAAGGCACTAATAAGGAGATCAATTCATATGCTCAAAAATGAAAGTGCTTGAAACAGGTCTGAACCTGAGTGACCGAAAAGGTCTCGTTGTTGCGATTTCGGCACTATGAACAGTTCAAAAAACCGATGTCGTATGAGCAAGATATCGTATTCTATTCTTTTTCCCAAACAACAAAATTTTGGTGACTAGATGCCCATTCAGCTTGCAGGTACAGTCAACAGAATATTCTTGGAATATTCCATTTTCTTCTGAGCCAATGGGATGGCGCCGCGTGGCACATTGTGGGCCATTGGATGTTGATGGTACGAATTCGTTTTCTGGACGTTGGATGTGATTATGGATGAACCAATGGTTGAGTGACACATGGCAATCCCACAGGCTGCCACGTGTCCTCACAAGGGTGGAGTAAAATTTATGTGGATTCGATGGGGGTCAAACCCGTGACCTCCTGTCTGCACGCAAGTCCTCTTACCAATCTGCCTACGGGGTGTTTCTTACCCCTATAGGCTGCCACCTGTATTTTATTGTTAACAGTTTCAGCGTTGAGGTTTGAGGAGGCCAACCCTGAAGGACTAGCCCCCCTCTCATGTGACCATAGCACCAGAACCATGGCTTTTATGTTAACCGTGGCATTAACCATAACGACGATGACTCTGATCACATGATGGTTGTAGAACGGTTTGATGGGATGGTTGTATAACCGTAACTCCTGGCGGGTTTTGTAACCTTTTTACATGTGGAAATGTAATGGTAAGTGGGACAGTTTAATGTTATGGAACCCCGTAACTCCCAGTTCCAACCTTTATGGCGGGTTTTATCAAACAGTTAGCAGAGGTTACGACGGGGGTGGCATGTGACCACCCCGACACTCACACTTAATGGAAAACTAAACTTCCCGACATATTTGGAGCTTGCCCCTAAATTTGGGGTTAAACCATTATTTTATCTTTAGTTAACTGCCTGTCTCCACATTTAGTGGAGCTTTTCTAGCTGTCATTGGGAAAAATGCATTGGGAGGTCAATTTTCGACCAATTTTGGTGAAACAAGAGTCTACCTAGACTAATTTGAGCATTCTGGAGCCATTGGTGTAGAGAAAACAACCATTAGAGGCCTGAAAACATATCTAATTTTTAATTTTGAGCATAATGACTAAGAGGGACATGACATCAGGAGTTGGACCAGTAGATGTAGCCCAGGAGGGGTGAACTGCTTCATCATGCCTACTGTATAAAACTTATGTGTGAATTGTTTTCTCTGTTTTGCACTATTGTTCAGTGTTTTTAAGGCTTATTTACATGCTTAAAGTTCACTAATTTATCTAATTTTCATGGTTAAAACTCTCATACCTTAAGCAAACTTATGGAGACAATTTGTACATGTTTATTTAACTGAAAGGACACTTAGCATAACATAACTAATACACTCCTTTCAGATCAAGTTGGTATCAGAGTTAGAGTTTTATTTCTGGTGTTTTTATGTGCAAGGATTTGTTAACTGTTTTCAAGGGTTTTCATGCTTACTAGGCTCAAGATTAAGAGAGGAGAAGGAAAATTGGTGGAAGCAATGGTTCTCAACGTGAGCCACAACAAAGGAGGGCAAGATTTCCACATTCTCCACCACCTATTTAACCTCCAAGAGAAGCAGAAGTAGCATCAAGCATGCCTCCAGGAGAAGAAGAAAAATATGAAGAGGTGGATCCCAAAGAGGAAGAAAGAGTGTTCAGGAAAGCATTCCTTGACATGACTAAAATGGTGAAAGTCCTTTATCAAGAAAGGAATGAAATAATAGAAGAAGAAGTATCCAAACTTCACAACGAAGGTCAGGGATCATCAGGAGGTCACGATGATGAAGACAAATCAAGGAAGGGAAATGGAGGAAATGGAGGTAGTGGAAATCACCATCTTGGCCCTCATCATCATCATCCTCTACTTCATCTTCAATACACCAGTCACACAAGTCAAAGAACAGTGGTAAAAGTTATTTTCTAAAACTTGATTATAAGTTTGAATTGCCAATATTTAATGGTGAATTCAATGCAAAAAATCTTGATAATTGGATTATGCAATTGGATGTTTATTTGAGAATTCAGAACCTTCATGATGATGACACAAAAATCCAACTATGAACATGTTGGATGGAAGGTGCAGCTCTTGTTTGGTGGGAAACCAAGACAAAGGAGGAGATCAAAAAACATGGCAAGATTATTCTATCATGGACTGCTTTCATTACTGCAATAAAACAACAGTTTTATCGATTAGCTCACATGAAGAAAGCCATAATGAACTGGCAAAATTTTACACAATTGAAAGGAAAAAATTTACGCTTGGCTTTCATATATGATTCCCTTTCATTTGGGTGCTGCTGTGAGGTTGGTTCAATTGATTCAAATATGTCACTAACATAAAAGTTTCTAAGTATATTCAATTTCGAGCCTTAAATTTTGTTCAAAATTTCAATTCTAGCTTTTTACATTGTAGTACATGAGTTTCCAATGAACTAGGAATTGGACACTCATGTGTTTCACAGTTCTCAATGCATGATACACTTTATATGTCAGCCATGGAGGCCCTCGTGATAGGAGCTACTTTATTCTCTATTCTAAATGTCTGAGGTTATGCTTATAGCAATGAAGGAGAGGTAGTTGACTATGTTTCAAGCATGATGTCGCTACTTGCATCCTCAACCATTTTGGATGGCATCCAAGGTGTTATATCAGGTAGAAAATATTTCCGATAGATTTATTCAGATCTGGAATAGTCTAGAATCACACTCACCCCCACACACCTACCTCAGAGATAATGTTTTCTAAAATTTCAACACCTTTGTAAGTATTTCTAGAGGATGTGGATGGAAAAAGTTAGGTGCCTATGCAAATCTTGAGCATACTATGTGGTTAGCATTCCAATTACAGTCATTTTTTCCTTTGTACTCTATCTTGGTGGTAGGGCCATTTTTATACTTTTATGCTTGATTCAATTTCTCCTTCCAATGTAAATAAGTGGAGTACATATGCAAAGGTTACTCAAATTTAAACTCCTTGTTGACAGATGAGTAAAATCATACTTTCTAGGAATGAGAGAATAAATGAAACGTTAATTTTATTATGAGAGTCTCGTTGTTTTCATCAAATTTCTATTTTCCATAACCCATAGATATAATATATTATATGATTGATGAGATTTCAACTCTCCCTGTCATGAAATTAGTTTCTCAACCTCCAAAACGAATGCCTAATATCACCTAATATTGAGAGCTACTATGGTTGGATGCTCTGTTTTTTTCTCCCAATTTTGTGGTGTGGATATATATGTAAATTGTTTGAAACTCGAAATAAATTGTAAAATTGTAAAATGAAATGGCTATGCATCATTTATAGATGTTTTTGTTACTAATTTAGAGTCATGGTTGTGTGCAGGTTAGCATATTTACATGAAGCATTGGATCCCAAGGTCATTCATAAAGATATAAAACCTAGCAACATTCTCCTGGATAAGCAATCAAATGCTAAGGTTTCATATTTTAGGTTGGCCAAGTTCCTTGGATATAAGAAAAGCTATGTCAAAACACGGGTAAGGGGAGATTTTGGGTAAATATTGATCCCTATCATGCTATCTATTTTCAAGGCCCAGTCTCTCGTACTAAACCTCTCAAATGTTTTATCATTTTGCTAGATTATTGGCCTACAAACTGAGGGGAATCATTAGCTTTGGTGCAAGAAAGAATCAAGTTTATGCATTTTTTTCTCTTTTATTATGTTGTTAGAGCATCCCAATCTACGGGACTGGGAAAAATTTAGACTTGATGAGATGTTGTGGGAGGTATTAGGGACCTCTCTTGTTATTCATCTTGCTAGCATTTCATGGTGTTTTGTGATTCAGTTTTTCTTGTATATGTTTTGCATTTTGTTGTATTACTGGCCTAGAACCAATGAAAACCGTTAGCTTTTGTCAAGGAAAGAATCATGTTTGTGTAGTATTTCACTTTTATTATGCAGTTAGACCATACTGATCCGTTGGACTGAGAAGTTAATAGGATATTGGGTATTTGGGATTGTTGTTATTCGATTAATGGTGTTTTATGGTGCCTTGTATATTTAGCTACATTGCACTGGATTATGTTGGTACATGAATGCTAAATGAGAGAAGTGATGTCTACAGATTTGTGGTACTTATCATGGAGATTATTTTTGGAAGAATCCATGTTTATTATGGGAGAGGGTGGGTTAGAATATCCAGTTCCCTTCAATCCATTTCTAGATTTCTTCAGTACTTACATGTAAGCTTCAATCCATTGGTTAATTTCTTTAATACTTTAATTTAAATTAACCGAGGCATAAATTTAAGGTCTCAAAGAGGAATGAATCTATTTGGATTTGAATATATGGAGGTAAACTTGGTAGAATGGCTTAAAATGATGGTGGTGAGCCAAAAGCCTTAGGAATTAGTAGGTCCATTGCTCGAGGTTAAACCCTCATACAAGGCACTGAAATGAGAATTTTTGTCATCCCTGCGTTGCGTGGATCCAGCTTCTACCAAGAGGCCAAAGATGGGACATGCCATACACATGTTGGAGGCAGATGAATTCCTATTTTGTGATGTATGTTTTTTATTTGAAACACTATCCATGTCGCTCCAAAGAACCAATGACAGTATAAGTTTATATATAAATGAGAAAAAACCATCTAATATATATGTATACACATATTTAATGGTGTTTACAGTATATCTATACTTTGTTTACTTGCATTGATACATGGTTTCTCAATTCTTATTATTGTCATTGTAGGCATTCCATAGTAATATAATTTGAAACTTGGATTTTGTTTGGGCAATATCGAAGCCTAGGTCGTGAGGCTGCTACCCGAGCACATTGTGAGCACTTAGAATCTAGCGAATGACAGAATCTCGAATCCAAAAAGTGACAACACTAGCGAAGGTGAAGATAGCATCCCTAGTCACATAGCAGCTCTGGTCATAGAACGAGGAGGGGATTGTGATGATAATCATGAGAATTTTCTTAATTTCACCACAAATTTTTTTCAGCCTCATGTGCCTATGCTCCCTCAAAAGTAGACCAAGATAGTTTTTTGATCATATTTAGCTGATATATTATATCATAATTATGGTGCGCATTTGTTAATTGAAGGCCCTGTTACCTATGACCAACCAGAAACACATGAAATGTGCCTTCGTAAAAGCCTATTGTTGGTAGAGGCTTGAAGGTGGGCTGAATAGACCACAACTGATGATCTATTGTCTCCCTAGCCTTCCAAGAGATGAAATTATTCTTCTTCCTCATGAAATTGTTCGTCTTTGGTGCACGCGACTAATGAATCAATGACCCAACATCAAAAAATTCAACAAAATCGCTGATGGATTATAAATAGAGTAAAAATGCACAACCTGCCAACAAATTTCTGGATGACATGAGAATAAGGGGGTGTTGACGGGAAAATCTGTCCGGCCAACAGTAGGGGATCTCCCTGGTAGAAAGTCCCAATTAGACCTTGAACCGTTTGGAGTAGGGATCCTGTCCGGGGTGTGGGTCCGGCTACCGCTTAAGACGCCTTCCCTTCGGTCTCAAAAGAACCTGATTGAACCTGCGGACACACACTTATTCACATGATATAAAATACATGATTGATGCATTAAAAACGAATAAAACACTATGTGTAGCGAGGCAATAAATAAAGCATGTACGCCCAAGGAGGTGTCATTAGCAACACATCTTTGGGGTAATGCTTGTAAGGTAGTCTGACCACAATAGAAATAGTTCTTTATGGCAAGATATCCCTTTACTTTCTGAAAGATAAAACGAAATGCTAATAAAATAGTTCATTAACATTCATTAAGAGAGCAAATGGTAAACTGAACATCATCAACACAAACACAGATAGCCATGATGCATAAATGATGCTATTAAGAGTGCAGCTTCATTAATCAAAAGATGTTTTGAAACTGTATAAGAAAATACACATAGTGTTTGCACAGCAAAACACATCATCCAACAAAGGGGTTTTAACAAGTGTTTGTATTCATATGCACAAGAATATGATCTTTCAATACAATGCTATGTAGCTCTTGAGTTTTCAAAAGAAAAAGCCCTATTACAAGCTCCCGAAGGAGTATTTATAGAGCAAAGCCTGCCCTTTGGGCTCTCTGACTTTTCGTCTTTTCGACTCTTGAGCTGCCTTGCGACCCAGTCCATTCTGCGACTTGCGACCTGGAGAAATGGTTGTGACCTGTGACCTAGTCGCTGGGTCGCTGGGTCACGCCGTCGAGCCTTTACCAAGGGGTGCGACTTAGCGACCTGGCGACCTCCGCGACTTGCGACCTCGGAAAATATGCAACTTGCGACCTCAGGAGATGTGCGACCTTGCGACCTAGGCATATGTGCGACCTTGCGGCCTCCTTGAACTTGCGACCTGCGACCTGCGACCTCCATCCATTAGTGAATTTTGTAGCAGTATTCCTCATCTCACATTCCCTGCCTTGAAAACCGATCCTCTTGCTTGCTAGGAGAACCATTGTTCATTGCGCAGAACAGCAACTTCCACCTACAGTCACATGACTTAGGTTACATGTCTTCATTTACGAATCATAATGTTAAGGGCCTATTTAATCAACTGCAAAAATGAAAATAATAACATAGACCCCTGTGTGGTCAGGTGTTATGCTGCAGCGTGGTCTTCACTGAGCTCTACATGTTTGCAGCGGAAACAATTGATAAGATGAACGATCTTGTGTTTGTGCCACCCGTGTAGAATGTGACAAGTTTAACATGAGACTTTGGATGGGCCTTCGCATTGGGTGCCCCATAGTGTTTATTTAGTGTTGGCTCAAGCAATGTCCTGGCATAGAAAGGAGGCTTTTGCATGTATAGACGGACAACATCTTTGCCAAGTGCGTAAACCAACAGCATCCCTGAAACACGAGCCTATACCCTTGATGTATCTCGAATCAACCTATTTGCAATTACAATACCACTTTGCGGGAAGCAAAGGGTACCAGTCACTATCAAGGCATAAGGGCTGAGGTGTTCTTATTAATAGGCCTGTAGGAGTATATGCACTTTAAATGTACAACGCGGAAGGGTATTGACACAAATGAATTTTCCCTTTTATTGTCAACGCTTGCAAGCTTTCCTTCACTTCCTTGTATACTCCACGCACAGCTAAAACGTGGCGCATAATTATATTTTGATGAGGCTGATATATTGTGTGCGCACATTTTTTGACATATTGCTGGAGTTCTCACAATATCGTTTCACTCCCTTTTCAAGACACTTACCACCTCTTCATAGTTTCATGTCTGGGATCTAAAAGGATGCCACTCACCATGTCACTTCTCCACAACATCATTGGAAAAAACTCACGCAACGCAGGAGATTCATAGGTCGCATGGTCACCATTACCACCAAGTCGCAATTTTTTTTGGCTGCATGGGTCTGCGACCCAGCGACTCGAGGGTCACGCGACTTCATTCTTCACAAGTCGCAGGTCGCTAAAATTACCAGGTTGCATCTTTTGCTGGCTGCATGGACTTGCGACTCAGCGACTTAAGGGTCGCGTGACTTCATTCTTCACAAGTCGCAGGTCGCTAAAATTACCAGGTCGCATCTTTTTCTGGCTGCATGGACCTGCGACTCAACGACTCAAGGGTCGCGCGACTTCAATCTCCACAAGTCGCAGGTCGCTAAAATTTCCAGGTCGCATCTTTTGCTGGCTGCATGGACCTGCGACTCAGCAACTCAAGGGTCGCGCGACTGCTTCTGCGTTTAGTTGTGATGTGTGTGAAACGCTCTACTCTCTCCATCGACACATTATTCAAAAATCATGCAGAACGGTGCCCTGTCCTGAAAACAGAGTTTTAAATCCATAATTATGCAGAATCGCATCCATGAATACGTTCAATTATTTTTTCATTCTCTCCGCCAAGTGTCCATGGGCTCGTGGGCATTGCAAACCTTCTTGGATAGGCCTGCATGCATTGTTAATCTGCGGCAGGACCTATGATTTCTGAGTGTAGGACAATGCGCGTTACCTTAGCGCGTCTGACCGGTTACCATATTCGTTTTCAACTGATCCTCAACTTGCGCGGAAAACCTCTCCACGGTATGTACAAGGTAAGGCATGATCATGGGTTGGATAAGTTTGCAGCCTCGATCATCATTATTTCCGCTGGCAATTGGAAAAAATCGAACGTTTTGATGAGTCATGATGGCATATGGCCGTGTTATCTACATGGCCCATGCCATAAAAAACGCCACAAAATCTGCATTCTCTGATTACAACGATTTTACCAACGTGCATGTCGCACCTTCCTCCAGCAACGCCGTAAATGACTATGAGTGATGATACTTTTACAGCTTTGCTCTAAAACAACACCGTAGTATTACAGCAGTTGCATTGTAGGTTCGTTATACTAATTTTTTTCATGTTTCAAACATAATTTGACCATTATGCATCTGCTCTGCAGGATGAACTTTGCCACATAAATATTTAAACCCACGTAAAGCATTTTATATGGTTCTGATCCGTAAAGTTGACCGCCATATAGATACCTGCCCCACATGCTTTATCGCAGATTAAAACTACACCATCGTCCCTTTGTGATGTCTCCATAGTTCTGCATTTCTTTCGATTATAATCGCTCGATGATTGTTAAATTATGCGGTCGTAGGTCTATTGCATGATTCGGCTTTATGAAATTTGGTCGCTATGTGTACATCCGCTCCAGCTGTTTCACCATATTTTGAAACTCCATCATTGAAACGTTTGCGTCCATTTGTACGTGTGGACGTAGTTCTGCTCTATGTTTTAGTCGAATGGTTTGACCGCCACCTATGCATATAAGAATTTCGTTTGGCTCCATG
This sequence comes from Pinus albicaulis, assembly GCA_034641835.2. Taxonomy (NCBI): domain Eukaryota; kingdom Viridiplantae; phylum Streptophyta; class Pinopsida; order Pinales; family Pinaceae; genus Pinus; species Pinus albicaulis. The sequence goes on along the minus strand of CM076577.1, from coordinate 977,741,693 downwards.
TAAATATTGCACGTTGGCTCCATGAAACGACTTTGGTCCATTGAATATATATATATATACGTCTGTTCCCAAATATTTACCATAGGACGAAAACTCGCCTTTGACCTTTTCGCCCATTTGTAATGCACCATACGCTCCAAAAGGTTAGTCATAACATCCCGTTCCATGCTTTAACATAAACTTTGGCCCTTATATGTATACGCTCCAAATGTTTCATGATAGATTGAAACCCACCATTCGAACGTTTGACTTCATGTTTAAAAACACCTTTTGCCCACATATTTTATATCTTCTCTAAAGAATAAAACTCTGCCTCGCCCTTTAAATATAGGTTTCGATATTTGAGTTCATTTGTAGTGTTTTTATGATATCATTCCTTTAACCTTATATGGTTTTAAAACCATATGGTTGGCGCCTTGGTTTAATTATATGATAATTTAAAACCATAGCCTTAGTACGTTGACTTACACCCACCGTGTGGCTAGGTTCAACCAAGATTGCTTAACAAAGGTGCGTTTATATATATCTTTTTTTTGAAATTGTGCCAAACTTGCGAATGCTTGTTTTGTCTCCTTCTAACATAGTAGCATTTGAGATTGTTTCTTGATCAGCACCTCCACCAAAATGTAGCTTCCCGGTACTTATGTTATCATCATTTCATCCTCAAACACTCTCATCCTCAAGGTCGTCAAGAGCTGATAGAGCAACACCATGATGAGTAAGAATGTCATCTTGTTCAACTGATAAAGTGTAATTTTCCCTCTTAAGCATCTGTGACTGTCGCTCACGCTGGAATCTAATGATAGCCTTATCTGCATCTTCAAGAGCGTCATCATTTTCCCCAGACCGCATGTCCAAGAAGATATCTGCTTGCCACTTTGTTTGTATTCTTGTAAGAGAGTCTTCTTCCTTGTGATTGAAAACTTCCCTAACCATTGTGTTTTTGTTAGTTGGGTTCCAATCTCTTCCTCCTAACGCGATGGTGATGTCCTTTGGTATATCTTCTGTCGGATTGCCTGCACGTAACATTATAACACTAATCAGTTTACAGTTGCCTTTTAGATAACGATGCCCCCAAACAATAAATATTAGACTATGAGCTCGGCGAAGTGCTAAAACAAAGTGCCTGGACAATCCCTGATACAAGCGCTCTTAATGTAAATACACATAAGTTTTCATTCGAATGTATGAAATGGCGACCCTTCGTACATGACGCAACTGCGATAAGAGTGTTCGAGCGTATGCCGGATGATCCCACCCACATATGACGTGATTGCAGCAACAACATCTGATCATGATGGTGAGAAAACTCGTGAGGGGTCGGGGATAGGTTGGGAGGACGTCACTGACTGCAGGTCGGGTGAAAGACTTTAATGCCTAAGCGAGCAGAGGAGGACCCGAAATTTTAAATATACCCAAAATTTTGGGTGGTGTTGTAGTGGCTACAACAGGGGGGACATTGAATATGTGTATGAGAAAATCCTCACGAAAGAGGCTCCGCAATTCATTGCATATCTACAGTGTAAGTTTGGAGGGTGTGTGAGTTATAACATGGCTTGCAGGAAGGAGCAGCAATCCAGATACAATAGAGGTGAGTTCCTATTACACATTATTTTGTCACCATGACATTTTACTGTCTATATGGGTTCATTAATACCTATATAATTCTCCCTTATAGGTCTAAAACCCTAAAGTTCCTAAACCAAGTCTTGGATTTGGAGAAAAGCTCATAAAAATCATAAGAACCCTAGTTTCGCACTTTTCCTAGCCATTACCTACGGTACCGCACCTTTTGTAAAGAAAAACTGCGGTACCTACCGCACATTTTGTGTATTAAAACTGCAAACCCCCGTAAAAGGTAAAATGGAAGAAAAAGTAAGTTATAGAAGCCCAGCTGGTCGAATATTCTCCCAACTGGAAGCTTCTAGAAGGTGTTATATGGTCGAAGCTTCACTCCCTCCATTCATGAACCTTTATCCCTTCATTAAAGGAGCCTATCCCTTGGTATTTGGAGCTTAATCCCTTTATGATAGGAATTATCCCTTCCTTTTTGGAACTGAAACCACTTCCCTTCTACTATAAATTGAAGCCATGGTTCAGTCTCAAGGGTAGAGACTGATATGTAAAAAAGTACTTGCTTTGTACTTCATATACATTAGAGAAGAGAATTGTTGAGGAAACATACTCTTTTTACTAGCCATTATCCATGCGAAAACGATTACACACTCGTATTTAGGTTGGTTCAAAGAGTGGAAGGGCTTGTCAGACCAAAGGAAAATGCTTGTTTTGAACCCTGGAAGGACCTGTACAACATCAAGGCGAACACGGTTGTAAGACTCCTTCTTTTATTTAAAGATAATACAAATGGATCATGTTTTCTCAATAAGTTGTTTATGTGGTTACTTGAATGACTTATTTCTTAAATTCCTTGATCATTAATATATATTTATGATTTATGAATTAGTATATTGTGTAGGTGCTTTTGATTATCTTCCATGTCTTTGATTGCAGGTCTTAAGAGGTTACTTCTTTGGAGTGACGGGAAGAAGAATACAACTAGCATTGGATCACAGGTAGGTCCTTTCTTCATCATAGAAAATTCTAAATCATCCATAATCTAGAGAAAGTAGTTTACATTTGTCTTGTTTGTTTCTAGCTATCCTTTTGATACTAGGGAGATCCTTCTTGTCTGCAAGAATGATTTATCCGCCTAACAAAATGGTGACTCCGCTGGGGATTTCTTGAACTTACTTTTCTTTTTTCTTTTTTGAGTTTGACTTTTGAAATATTTTTTCTGATTTTGATTAGTCTACACTAAGTTGGGTAAATTATCTATTAGAATCCCTGAAAAGTTGATCAAATTTTTTTTTTCTATATGTTTTCTGGCCTCCGCACTTTTTCTTTCAAAACAGTGCGGTAACCTCCATAGTTTTGATGTACAAACAGTGCGGTACCGCACCTTTTTGTATTTAAACCTACGGACTTAAGGAAAATTTTTGAAAAAATAAAAATTCTCTTTTCTGGAACCAGATTACATGATTCTCTGTATTTACCCAAACTTGTTTTGACTGTCAAAAGCCTTGGGTGAATTTCTTTCAGCAATTCTTACAATCTCATCAATCTCTGTTAAGTTAATTGGATGTTTTGAATATTCTTTTTGAGAAATTCTTAATTTGATTTCCTTTGGTCATTACTTCGAGGTTTGTCTCAGTCTCTTAACAATTTTGGGGGGGCTAAATTGTGTCTGAGTGTTAATCGCCTTTAAGTGTTTTTATTTTTTGATCTTTGGAACTCTTACCCAATTTTCGTTACTTACACTTGATTGGTTCTTTATATTACATTATAATCATCTTTTGTTTGAGAATTCTCTTGCATAGATTACATTTGCATTATTATAATTCTCATTTTCAGAATATGAATGAAAAATGTGCATAGATTACATTTGCATACTTTTCAAGTGAATTGTGCATAAATTAAAACTGCATAGTTTACATTCTGAAAAATCAATCGTAGATTTAGATCAGTTTCTTTGATTTGAATTTACATGTTTTTATGCTTGTTTTAAAAATATAAAAATAAAATTGATTAGCATTATTTTTTCTTGATGAAATTAGTGCATTAGAGAATTTGTTATATTTTCTCTTATTGATCAATTTTTTCATTGTCGGAAGCGAATGGAAACTCTCTCCTTACTTTAGTTAGGATTCATCGAATTGAAAATATTACATTATCATATTCGATTGCATTCAGTTTTGGGTCGGGTCATAACACCATTGGTTTCATATCCATTTACCCTTTGAGTAATAACATCCCAAATAACACATTCATCTGGTAATTTTTACATTTTTAGGGCTCTTTCCACCAATCTAGCTCAAGATTAGTGCTTTGGAATAGGTTTTAGTTAACTTTCCAAAGAAACTATTCAAACAGTAGCATCTTGCGGTAGGAAAAATTCCAATTGTTGCATGTATGCTCTGGGAAGCTCCTCCTAAAGGATTCAAGCATGAGATCATATCCGAACCAATGAGGTAATCATACCATCTCATTGGGAATGATAGAATATGTGCACGTATTAAAAACGGTGAACCTCGGATAGAACATTGTCGAGGAGCCTGGGGTCACTTGTCGGTAAACCTTGGATTATGTCAAGGAGCCTTCAAGGGGATTGAGCTTGATACTCTGCCTTTGCGTGTATATCGAATCATATACTATTCCCCCGGGTATATTTTTTCCCATTGGCGACCTTAGTGGCTATATACTTTAGGATTCTTTCCCAAGGTGACGGTGGAGGGAAGGTCCAACTGTACCTAGATCAGACATCGACTAGACTCACTTGGACTCTCCAGAGGGTTCTCTTCACTCGAGATGGTTTAAGTGGAGAAACTTGCACCGGTTTGTTTCATTAAGTAGGTTGTCAGGGTAACTGTTCCAACCACCATTTCTGCATTAAAATTCTACGATGTTGGATTTCATCACCAACTGGTGTTTTTTAGTACGGGAATCTACTTTTTGTGTGTGGTTTGACTCCTAGATTTGTTAGCGCGTGTTCATTTGTTTGTTTTTCTTTTTAGAGACCTTAGGTGTGGATTGTGAATTTTAATTGTTAGGTGTGAATTGTGAATTGTTAATTTTAGTTTTAAATTGTTAATAAAATTCACTCAAGTTTAATCTAATGGAAACTGTTTTGGAATTTACCAACCAAGGAACCCCTCTTAATGAGAATCCTAGTACTTTTCCTTGCTTTGGAAATGTTGGTCCTCCTTATATGGATACATTGTCATTACCTGGATTTACAATAGGTTTACCGATATGGTTATTTTCAACTTCATTGGCCCTTAATACTCCAATTGTTCCACCTCAACCGGATGCTTCACCTCAAAAGATTTCACCATCTCAACATCACCAACCTCATGTTGATCCTTTACCTTTTTCGCCCAATATTTATTCCTCCCTTTCTTCCTCTTTTCTTGGTAAAAGCCTTGACACTAGTAACCAGGTGGCTAAGAAGAAGAAGAAAGGGAAGAAGAAGAAGAAGCAAGATAAGAAAGAAGTCAACCAGTCAACCATGGTTGTAAGTGTTAGTAGTGTTGAGGAAACATCCAACATGCATCGTAAACCCAAATTCCCTTGCAAGATTTGTAAGGGTGACCACTTCCTTATCAATTTTCCTGGTATTCCTAAGGTCTTGGAAGTATGGTCAGAAATATCCCATCAACTTACTGTTGATCCATCAACCAGTGATAGTCAGGTTCCTGGGAAAAAGGGTAAACTTAGGTTTCCTTGTAGGTTATGCAAAGGGAGTCATCAAACTCACATTTTCCCTCACATGGATGAAGCCTCAAAATTGTTGGAAAACCTTATTGTTCCACAGAAAAAACTTCCAATTGGTTACCGTCAAATTTCTCCCAACCTACCATCAACTGATAGAGTGATTGATCTAATTCCAAGTACAGTCAATCCCACTCTTCCATTGGAGAGTGAAACTGATATCACTTAGGTTGATGATCCATTAGTTGATCAATTGGTCGACTCAATTTCACATTCGGTCGATCCCATTCTCCCTATAGAGAGTGAACTTCATACTGCTCAAGTTCTTCTTGTTACTTCAGATTCTTCTACGCCAGGGGGCATCTCACCTGTTTCTACAGAACCCCCTCCAAGTACAGAGGTCTTTTCCTTTGATTGGAATAGACTGACAGAACCTCGTCTTCCTTCCTCCATCCCTTTCCAAATCATTATGAAGGATTGTGGTAAGAATGTATGCCGCACACATGTAGATGAAGGTGCTTTTGTTAGTATTTTATCCTCAACTACTTGGCAAGCTTTGGGTTCCCCTTAGCTTGTTCTTGTTGCGCAGAATTTGTCAGCTTTTAACAGAACCATTAGTGAACCTTTAGGGATCCTTCCTAAGTTTCCTATTACCTTGGAAGGTAAAACTATCTATATGGATCTTATGGTAGTTCGAGGCCCCTTGGATTTTAATTTACTCCTTGGGCGAGACTATGTCTATGCAATGAAAGCTGTCGTATCGACACTCTTTCGTGTGATGTCTTTCCCTCACAATGGAAACATTGTGACCGTAGACCAGCTTTCATTCGTTACACTTGATTTGACTACCAATAATCTGAAACCCCTAAATTTCCCTTATATAGAATTGGTATCTACCCCACCACGGGTTAATTATGTGGCAACCAATCCCATGTTTTCAATTACCGATGCAAGCAAGCCTTTCAATGTTTGCTCGACTTCCTTTGACTTAGATCCGGTAATTGACATGGAAAACTCTATGGGATTATTTGAACGTAATGTTCCTATCCCTTTTGAGTCCCTTGACATGTGTTCCTTCCAGAGAATTGTTCTTCAATCTGATGAAGACCTTTTGGAAGCCATGATCGAGGAGTGTCCCTTGACATGTCTTTCTTCCAGTTGGAAGCCAAGACAAGGTCACCTTGAGGAGAGTTCTTCTACTATGTCAACCTCATTAAAAAATGAAACATGTTCATGAGGCCAGTTCTTTTCCTGTGTCAACCTTGTTAAAAAATTAAATAGGTGTCCTTGAGGAGATTTATTTTACTGTGTCAACCTCATTAAAAAATTAAACATGTTCATGAGGATGGTTCTTTTACTGTGTCAACCTCATTAAAAAATGAAACAGGTGTCCATGAGGATGGTTCTTTTACTGTGTCAACCTTGTTAAAAAATGAAACAGGTGTCCCTAAGGATGATTCTTTTACTATGTCAACCTCATTAAAAAATGAAACAGACCCATGAGGACAGTTCTTTTCCTGTGTCAACCTCATTAAAAAATGAATCAGTAGGTTATATACATAGATTTTAGAGAGTAGATTGATAGATTCCATGAGGATGGTTCTTCTCCTGTGTCAAACTCGTTAAAAAATGAAACAGATACAAAGAGGAAAGTTCCTTTCACTGTGTCAACCTCGCACTAGAAAATTTGGCGGAATTTCCGACGGCCAATTTGTCGCTATTCCGACACATAGTCGTTGCAAGAGCGACAGTTCGAGGATGGGAAAAACGTGGTTTTCCAGCCCATCGCATTTCTGACGCACTTAAAAAGTGTCGCACTACCGACACATTTTCCGTCGCTTCCAAACAAGCGTTGCTCTTTCGACGTTTCCCAAACTGTCGCACTTCCGACATTTGTAAACTGTCACACTTCCGACGAAATGTGGTCCGACGTTTTGAACGTCGCTCTTCTGACGTTTGTAAACTGTCGCAATTCCGACGTAATGTGGTCCAACGTTTTGGACGTCGCTCTTCCGACGTTTGTAAATTGTCACAATTCCCACGAAATGTGGTCCGATGTTTTGAACGTTGCTCTTCCGACGTTTGTAAACTGTTGCAATTCCGACAAAATGTGGTCCAACGTTTTAGACGTTGCTTGTCCGACGTTTTTATATTGTCTCTCTTCTGACGTTTTTAAGCTGTCGCAATTCCGACACTTATAAGACGTCGGTATACCGACGGTGAGTTCAATTTTAAAAAGAAAATGAAACTTTAAAACAGGACAGTAAATCTCCAATATTTGTTATGAATTGTGGGCGTTCCAATGACCGTGAAATATTAATATAATAAACTACTCCGCAGCGCTTCGAATATAAACAATCATTTTTTTTTTTCAGAAGAGAAAAAACGTTGTTTTGAATATATTATATGAAGTAAAATAGTCCATGAAGTCATTACATTTTCACATCTGAAGATTGGAACCCAAATATCCATCCAGAAAAGTGGAAGTCTCACCCCAGAAAATGATAGAAAAATACCCCATGTCACATACAGGGACATGATATAAAACCCAGTAACGATCCACATGGAGATTATCGATAATCTGAGAAAGCATCCAAATATGCCCGAGGCATCTATAAGAAAGTGAAATAGAAGTATGTAGAATAGTAAAGCAACAGATAGAGTACCGACGTCCATTGTTCCAAATACAAATTAAAGTACCCAAAATCCTCGAACAGAGAAAATGCTAATCATGTGAGGAGTGTGATATGTCCAAAATATAAAAGGACCATTAGACCATATCAATAAACCAAAGATTGCTAGTTTTGAAGGCAAAAGAGTGATAAAAATTAATCATTTTTTTTTCACAAGAGAAAAAATGTTGTTTTGGACATATTATATGAAGTAAACAAGCCCATGAAGTCAATACATTTTCACATCCGATGATTGGAACCCAAATATCCATCCAGAAATGTGGAAGTCCCACCCCAGACAGTGATAGAAAAATACCCCATGTCACATACAGGGACTTGATATTAAACCCAGTAACGGTCCACATGGAGATTATCGACAATCCGAGAAAGCATCCAAATATGCCAGAGGCATCTATAAGAAAGTGAAATAGCAGTATGTAGAATAGTAAAGCAACAGATAGAATACCGACGTCCATTGTTCCAAATACAAATTAAAGTACCTAAAATCCATGAACAGAGAAAAACGTTAATCATGTGAGGAAGACCATCAGACCATATCAATAAACCAACAACATAGACCAACATCGCTAGTTTTGAAGGCAGAGTGATAAACATTAATCATTTTTTTTTCACAAGAGAAAAAATGTTGTTTTTAATATATTATATGAAGTAAAACAATTAAGGAAGTCATTACATTTTCACATCTGAAGATTGGAACCCAAATATCCATCCAAAAAAGTGGAAGTCCCACCCCAGACAGTGATAGAAAAATACCCCATGTCACATACATGGACTTGATATAAAACCCAGTAAAGGTCCACATGGAGATTATCGAAAAATCTGAGAAAGCATCCAAATATGCCCGAGGCATCTATAAGAAAGTTAAATAGAGTATGTAGAATAGTAAAACAATAGATAGAGTACCGATGTCCATTGTTACAAATACAAATTAAAGTACCCAAAATCCTTGAAAAGAGAAAAAAGCTAATCATGTGAGGAGTGTGATATGTCCAAAATATAAAAAGACCATGAGACCATATCAATAAACTAGCATCGCTAGTTTTGCTGCAGTGATAAACATTAATCATTTTTTTTAACGTTGTTTTGTATATATTATATGAAGTAAAACAGTCCATGAAGTCATTACATTTTCACATCTGAAGATTGGAACCCAAATATCCATCTAGAAATGTGGAAGTCCCACCCCAGACAGTGATAGAAAAATACCCCATGTCACATACAGGGACTTGATATTAAACCCAGTACCGGTCTGCATGGAGATTATCGACAATCTGAGAAAGCATCCAAATATGCCCGAGGCATCTATAAGAAAGTGAAATAGCAGTATGTAGAATAGTAAAGCAACAGATAGAGTACCAATGTCCATTGTTCCAATTGTGAAAACCTTGGAACTTAATTGAACAGCATTAAAACTTAGCGATTGATATGAAATTGCCACATCCATGTCCCATCGCCTTAAACGCCATCGAGTGCACCCGCATCCAGGAGCAGGCCAAGTTTTTATTGAGGACACATGGCAGAAATTGATTGGAGCAGATCTTTGTTTGGGCCGTTCGCGCAGTGGAAATCCAGACCCGAAAAATATTAGGGCGAATTTGATAAGAAATTTGCGTCACAACTCTCCCTCCGTACGCCAGCCCAACTTCGGACCCGAAAAATATTAGGGCGGAATTCATTTGGTTTTCGCGTCATAAAATTGGCCGACGTTAGCAGGCTATTTTGGAACGCGAATTTGGTTTGAATTATATTATCGTCGTTTGAAGTCCGAAGGGCTCAACTTAAGAACAATTTTGTTTGATCCCATCTTATAAAATTTGTGTTGGTTTTCTTTGATAATACACATATTTATAATAAATCATAGGAATACCACACTAAACATGTGGAAAAGTTATATAAATTATTGAGAACAATCATTTTTATGTAAAAATATCCAAATGTGCTTTTTGGAAATAAGAATTCAAGTATTTGGTTCATATTGTTTTAAAGGAAGGATTGAAGTTGGAGCCTCAAAAGATGCAAGCTATTACAAAATGACATATTCCTAAGAAAATCAAGGTTCTTAGAAGATTTTTTAGACTTAGATGATATTATTGATAATTTGTTAAGAATTATGCATGCATTTCAAGTCCACTCACATATCTCTTGAAGAAAATATCATTTATATGGAATGATGAGGCTACTTTGGAATTCTCTCTTTTAATGGATGCCATATCTTCTACACCAACATCGGTTGCACCTACTTTTGGTAAAACATTCATAGTAGAGTGTGAGGCACTAGGACAGGGAATTTACGTAACATTAACACAATAAGGGATATCATTGTCTTTTAAAAGCAAGGAATTCAAAGAAAATATTTGGTGAAATCTACATATGAAAAATAAATGGAAGCAATATTACATGCAATAAAAAATGGGGATAGTATATCATTGGGAGGTACTTTAAAGTCAAGATATACCATGATAGCATAAAGTATTTTTGAAGCTATGGATTTCATTAGAAGATTAACAAAAATGAGGAGAAAAAATGAAAAGTTTTAATTTTGAGATAATCTGCAAAAAGGGTAAGGAAAATTTAGTACATGATGCTCTTTCTAAAATAGAAGAGGCCTCAAATTTCTATCCAATTACATTTTCTATTTCTAGGTGGCTAGAAGAAGCTTGCCATAATGGAAAAAAGACAATATTACTAAACAAAAACTAAAATTTATAAAGGATGGGATGAACTCTATGGAGCATTGGGAGTGAAAGAGAGATATACTTTGGTGCAAATGTAGAATATTTTTATGCACGCAAGCATATTTGAATAAACAAATATTAAGGGAGTCCAATGTCTCTCTGATGGTAGGATGCAGGGTTCCTTAAAACATCTCAAAGGATCAAAAAATATATTTTTGGAAGGAATGAAGAAAGATATTCAAAATTTTGTAAGAGAAGGTCAGGTTTGCATAGTAAATAAAAGAGAGATAGTAAAATCTCTAGGATTACTTCAACCATTCCACATGCATATTAAAAGACTAGAAGATATATCAATAGACTTTATTACAGGGTTACTGAAATATAAAGGTAAGTATTACATTTTTGTGGTCATTTATATAGACAAATTTTGTAGTTTTTTTTTGTAGAGCTAAAAGTACATAAACAACAAGCCAACTGGCAGAAGTGTCCGTGAAATAAATTCATAGTCTTCATGGTTTTCCTAAAGTAATAGTAACAAGAAACTTTTAGAAATAATTATTTAATATGAGTGGAGAAACACTAGCTGCCATAAGTTCTACATATCAAACACAATCAAATGTTCAAACAAAAATAGTTAACAAATGTTTTTAAGGTTATCTACAATGCTACTCTTTAGAAAAGCAATCTTAATGGATGAAGTGGGTTCGTCAAGGAAGAATGGTAATATGATACTACCTATCACACATCTACTAAAATTTCCCCATTTAAGGCCCTTTATGGATATCCAACTCCTAGTATCTCATACTTTTTGCAAGATAAGTCCAAAGTATAGGAAACAGAGTCACATAGGGAAAATACTAAAGAAACTTTGAAAATTATTATGGAAAACCTTCAAATGACATGAAACATGATAAAACAACAAGGGGAACAACATTGAAGTGAAAGATAATTTGAGGAGGGTAATTGGGTATTTTTTAGATTATAGCATTATAAGCAATCATCATTCAAGAAAAAGAAGAATAAAGAATTAGCTCAAAAATGTTATGGCCCTAAATAATTATTCATAGGATTGCACAAGTGGTATAGAAGTTATATTTTCCTTCTTCTTGCATTCATAAGGTTTTCATGTATCTTGCCTAAAAAAGGTTTTGGGAAAAAATATGCCAATGTAAATAGAACTTCCAAAATTAGATGAAGAATGAAAGTTGATTCTTGAACCACAAAAAGTTATAGATAAACATTTTGTATCTCTTTGACATATAGCCATTATGAAGTACCTAATCAAGTGGAAGAATATTCCTCTGGAAGAAGGTACATGGTAAAATGATCAATTCGTGATGAAATACCCACGGCTAAAGGGTTCGTTTGAAGTTTTGACAAAGGTTTTGTTATATGTTTTATATAACGCGCGGCGGAATAGTTTTATTGTTTGTTAAGGTCCCACACAGTGATCAAATTTGAAGGGTAGGTTTGAATTTCAGTTAGAAGGGCATATATCTACGTCGCCCTTCCATAATGAAAATCTTTTAAAAATAAAATTTTCAATTGACCACAATAAATTATTTTTACATTTCATTTTCAGAAAGACAAAACCACCAATCTTTATATTAATAAAAGACTGTTACATATACAACAATGAAGAAGGCTCCATCTTTCATTGGTTAAATATCTCATTGTCAATGTCAACATAAGTCTCGAAGACACTATTATAATAATTTGGATACATACCACCGGGATATAGGAGATTCTTATGTGTCAGATTGTGTAATGAAATTTTGACTTTGTCTCACAAGGAGTAGCAGCATGGAGGTCTGGATTTTTCTTATAGAACTTTTTTATTATTATTTGAAATGTTGTTTATAGATCTGAAGACAAAAATGAAATTATGAGCATGGTGGACAATTATTCAAGCTCATGATGCCAAACCATGATGATGTAAGTTTGGAATTTAACATTTTTACATGTTAAAGACAAATAGTCAAAATCACTGACAACTTACTATGCCATAATTAATAATCATTCCCTGTTCACTTTCGTTAATAGGTTTATGTCACACGATGATCTCTCTTCTCTGGCATTTACTTGTATTGAAGATCACTATTATAGGAATAAGGAGTTATTTTCTCCAAAAATAACCCTAGCCAAACATTGACAATGCATCAAGGATATATTTCTATGCTTCATAAGTACATATGTTCTACTTCTAAATCATGTCTTGGAAGTGGTTGTTTTGTTGGAAATTATTCACCAGTTGGTTTCATACCAAAGTCTTTTTCACATTTTCAACATCCAATACATGAAAAAGATAATGGTTTAAAACAACATAAATATTTGAAATTTTGCAAGAATTGTCTGGCACACTTTGAATATGAATTTTGAAGTCAAGTGCATGATCTTGTATAGGATCAAGTGTCATTTTGAATACCAAATGTTTCACAAGAAACTTCTCAACATGCTACCCTGCAGTAAGGATTAAATGACAATATTGCATCAACTATTTCCATAATAAAAGTGCACCTCAGCCATAAGACTAAACAACTACAAATGTTGTAGATCTAATAAGACCACACAATCAAATGTATTCCACAAGGCCAATACTGTATGAAAAATGAAAAGGAGTTTGCAACCAAAAATACCTTAGGCAACTAATTCAATTAGATACACCAAACCATCGGCAAAAAGGAAAACCAGCCTACTCAAAAGGCAAGCGTTTACCTCCTTTGACAAAATTTTGAGTTCCGAAACAAGGGCCTTTATTGTCTTGTCAATGCCCTAGTAATTTGAATGGGGTTTGCACCTGCTGCAACAACCTAAACAAAAAGGTTTCATTTCAAATTATTTTCCACAAATTTAAGATACAACCATTGTCAGTTTTGTATTTCCTAACAAGCTCATAAATTTTGACAAAGAACCAAAAATTTTTAATACCTGATAGCAATTTTTTCACTCAAAAACTATCTTAGACTCAATAAACCCAACCCAAAACTAAAAAACCAAACACCATAAGACCCTACAAAAATAAATAGATGATCTTAATCCAGTACCATCGACAAAAAGTTACCTTTACACCCTCACTTATTAAACCCTGTGCTGTTGAATTTTAACTTCAACTGCTGCAGCAGAAGGACGGATGCAGCAGCAACATTTTTTTTTGGAGGTTGCTTGCACGCCATCCAAAAATTTAATTCAGCATTTAAAATTCCTGCAAGTTTTTTTTGTAGACGGCCGCAGCCATATTTCTGTACAGGATTGTATTTAAACACAACAACCAGCATTAACGCAATTCACCAACCAGAAATTAAACAAACAGAAATTTACCCCCCAGTTTTGTAAATTCAAAAGAAGGACACGTGGAGCATTAATATTGGATCGCATGAAATTGAAGGGAATCTGAAAACCTGAAAACCGGACCCGAATTTTTTATAAGGCACATTGGATTGAGAATTCGCGTTACAAATTAGGCAGACGTCAACATCCCATTTTGGAACGCGAATTTGGTTTGAAATTAAATCTATTCAGACTTTTGAAGTCCGACGGAAAGGGTTCTTTAATGCTTTGATAGTTTAATTTTATGTATGCTTTAATATATACATATGTTTTAAACATATGTTATATATATATCATATGTGAAATGAAAGGTGGGCCATAGAATTTAGTTTTAATTTTATTTTTTTTAAAAGAGGGTTTATTATAATATGTTTTATATGTGAAGGCATATAAAAATAAAAAGGGCAAAAAAGCTTGGTAGTTTTTTTATAGACAGTACGTAAATTTTTTATTACACAGCAGTGTGTAAAAAGTGAAAGACTGAGTGTAACTTTTTAAGTGTGTATTCACAGCAGTACGAAAGTGAAAAACACAGCAGAGTGTTTTAGAGATAGAGTATGTTTGTTTTGAACAGACAGTGAGTTGGTTTTATGCACTGCGTTTTGTAGCAGTCATAATTTTGTAATCCCTCTCAGTGAGGAACAAGTGTAATAGTTTTTTTTTGAGTTATTGAAGGGAATAGAAGTTTTTTTTCATAGTATTGAAACTTTGTCTCCTGTCAAAGAAATTTTTATTTTCTCTGTGTTAGAGGAAGGGATATTTATTCTCCATTCATTGTTCTAGAATTTTTCAATATTCCAACATGTGCAAGAACAACAGATGTTGTGGTTCCATCCCCAGCTAAATCATTTGTCTTCGCCGCAGCTTGCCTTACCAACTTGGCCACAATATTTTCAACTGGGTCCTCTAATTCAACCAATAAAAAGGCCAAAACCATAGCATTGAGATACATTTCATTACACTGTCAATAACAAAAAAATTTGACTTAGCCATAACCCTTTCCTTTTATTGTTGTGAAAAGCTTTATGCATTACTCTAATGTGGCTAGTCCATAGGCCAAGTAGACCACTGGATAAAAAATATGTTTCCTTTCACCTTTGAGTTTTCAAATTATGCCTACCAAATCTATGACATTTAAGAGGGGGAACTAATACAACGTTAAAAAGAAAACCAAAGCACACATCTACAAATTACCTCTTTAGCTACTGTCACACCATCATTAACTATTTTCGGAGAACCATGCTTGCTCTCCAAGACAACATTTTGCCCTTCACCCCAAGGGTGACTCCAACAAGATCAGCAAGTTTGTTCACACAGCCTGCAAGACAAATTGACAATGCTTTCAGTAAGTGTGAAATTGAATGCCAGACCATATGCCAAAACAACGCTCCATGAAAAATTAAAATAATACATTAAAATCGAATATAAGTGGACAAGGAAAGATCCACCGCAGTGAAGTTTCACGTGCAGGTGACCTTCCTTTAAACATATTTTTTTCTCTGGCCTGCAATTTTTTTGTCACTGAGCCATCCTTGTTGAATTACAACTCCTTTTCCATAGCTCTTGTATTAACTACCTTCTCTCTGTCGCAAAATCTCAGAGTCCCTCTTCTGCTTGAGCGATTAAAGGAAATGGGTGAAAAAACTGAAAGAGAAGACAATTGTCTGCCATAATTATCAAACATTGCACCCAACTTCTTCCCCTTTCCATTGTTACCCAATGAGGTAGATGTGGCAATTGTTGTCATATTGCCCAAAGCAGAGGCCATCTTCTCTTATCTTGAATATATAATTACAAGATCTTCATATTAGTATGAACCTTAAAAAACATGACTCCCATTGCTAAAAACCACTTTTAAGTTGTAACAAGCAAACTAAACAACTATTGCAACTTTTGGCAACTTCTGGAGCATTAAGAGAGAAACAACCAAAGAGAAATACAACCACAATCCTCATTTTAATGAGACCGGACTATATATTTGCATTAAGATAATAGAAAGAAATCACGACTATATTAAGGCCAACACAAAACAATCTTTAACCAATGTCTCTCGCGGCCTTCAGGTTGCCATGCTAGAGGTTGCATATTTTTAATTTAAATTCTTGACCTCTCGTGCCCATCTATGAATGCATCCAATGGGATATCTACATCAAATGCTCCTTTATATCCCCAAAAACAAATTCACTACTACAAGAGCACCAATATTGATGGATCACCCCACACCATCCCACCCACTATAAACGGTGAAAAAGGAAACCCGAGAAAACTTCTGAAATATCTCAAGATGACTATATGGGTGGTTCTTATGAATCAACCAACCATTCAGAACATGCTCATCAATCCAAACCATGAGTATTATGTGACAATATTCAAGCAGGCACTAAATCGGATTTCTGAAGCTATGTTAGAGAAACCCTAAACTCTCACTGAAAATAGGTGAAATGTGGCACCACTCAGGGATTGACATGTGCCAATTGGTACAAGTGGTATACAATTGGCATGCTCAAACAACGAGGTGATGCAGGAATGACATGAGGGAGAAAATATTAGAAAAGCCCCAAATCTGGAGAACTAAAGCTCATCACCAACCCGAGATTGACAACTTTACATGATGTAACCTATGAAATCGTAAATGGAGAAATCATAGTAACAATAAAGTAACCTATGTAACAATAAATTCGGATTCATCCTGGGAGTGGTAATGGGAGAAATCATAGTGAACAACAGGAAACATGCATAGTTTCTTACAATCAAATAGATGAAAAAACACATACAAAAAACCTAGATAATAATCGTGAACAAGCTTAATATTGAATTATGAATTGTAAAGGAACTTACAAAATGTGACATTACGAACCTGGTCAAGCGCACAAGCAAAAATATCCTGGACATGACCCTGGTTGACAAGTTGTATTGCTCATGATGCAAGAGGATTTGTACCTCCACTTCCAAGTCAATCAAAATCCATCATTATCTATACAATAAATACAAGTAATTGATGTAGTATTTTTACTCTAAGATGCATTCTTATGATAATGTTAGAACATATGTTGAAAATGTCAAAACATACCTGAATAAGCTCCTCTTCGTTTCAAGAACAATTTATTGGAGTCGCATGAACTTGGAACAAGCCTCCCACGATCCGAAAGAGTAGCAACTAAGTCAACAGTGACTTTTTTGTTGCTACGCTGGATCAAGGGAGGTTTGCTCCAAGATTAAATCGCTCCAATAAATTATTCTCTACTAAACATGGCCAACCACGTGAAGGTGGAAGCTCTTATGGCCCCTCCCCCTCACATCACTCTCAATTCCCCAATACCCAATCTATATTTCATTTTTTACTTTCATGAGCATAAAAAAAAATATTCAATAACTAATAAAAAACAATTCAACAAAAAGTACGCAAGGAAACATTGCAATTAATGCTTGACATAAAAATAGTATGATAAATGAGTTTTTTATATAACGCAAAAAACATTCCAAGTATGGTAACGTTTGTCTTATAATAATACAATATTTTACATTATCAAATTTTCTTTTGCTTCTTCCGATTTCTAAAGTTCCTAATTACATCATCAATATCATCGTGCTCTGCTCCTGTTTTGTGCCTTTCGACCCGCACTACTGACCTAGTTGTGTAGTCACGATGTCTGGTCTCATCCAGTGATGGGGCATTGCCTACAAAAACAGATAATATTAAATTTTAATTGTCAGTTTTTAAATATCATTGAACTAGTTCGGTAATATTAATAAATAAAAATTGCAATGAGATTATTTACCTGGTGCACTAGTTGTCGCCGCTAACCTAGTTGCGTAGTCATGATGTCTGGTCTCATCCAGTGACGGGGCATCGCCTACAAAAATAGATAATATTAAATTTTAATTGTCAGTTTTTAAATATCATTGAACTAGTTCGGTAATATTAATAAAAAAAATTGCAATGAGATTATTTACCTCGTGCACCAGTTGTCGTCGCTGACCTAGTTGCGTAGTCACGATGTCTGGTCTCATCCAGTGACGGGGCATCGCCTACAAAAACAGATAATATTAAATTTTAATTGTCAGTTTTTAAATATCATTGAACTAGTTCGGTAATATTAATAAAAAAAATTGTAATGAGATTATTTACCTGGTGCACCAGTTGTCGCCGCTGACCTAGTTGCGTTGTCACGATGTCTGGTCTCATCCAGTGACGGGGCATCGCCTACAAAAACAGATAATATTAAATTTTAATTGTCAGTTTTTAAATATCATCGAACTAGTTCGGTAATATTAATAAAAAAAATTGCAATGAGATTATTTACCTGGTGCACCAGTTGTCGCCGCTGACCTAGTTGCGTAGTCACGATGTCTGGTCTCATCCAGTGACGGGGCATCGCCTACAAAAACAGATAATATTAAATTTAATTGTCAGTTTTTAAATATCATTGAACTAGTTCGGTAATATTAATAAAAAAAATTGCAATGAGATTATTTACCTGGTGCACCAGTTGTCGCCGTTGGGACTGTTGCCCTGTCTTCCTCTCTCGTGGTAAGATCCTCAAGGGAAACATTCTCTGTCATTTAAACAAAAAAAGTTATAAGGACAACCATCAAGGTATAATTAGAAAAAATTATAAGTGGAAATTAATTATCGTCACGGCCCTCACTAATAGTAGCATTGTCGGCCTGGTCCCCACTACAATGATTAGGTTGCATGTGAGGATCATCTACATCTGGCTCTAAAACTGGGTTATTTGCCTCGTCGGTAGTGCTTCTCCCCTGATTTAAACAAATTTGTTAGACATTAAATTTATGGATGAAAACAAACATATTGAAAGGTTAATGTTTTACCTTATCAGACATTCTGGATCTTGGGACCTGCCCCAAGCTTTTGCGACGTTCAACTACGTCTTGATATCCGAAATGGAAAGCGATATTTTTATCTTCCTCTGTAGTTTCTGTTCCGAAGTCATCACCCTACATTACATATGATTGTGTATTTTTAATCATATTTGATAGGTTACAAAAACATTGGAAGGCGATACAATTAATTATAAGATGTTTAGCTACTTAATTACAATTCTTGTGGCTAATTTCAAGTAGCCGCCCTAGCCTAGCTTGTGATGGCCCTTTTTTTCAATCCTAGCTTTGGTTGCCTTTGAGGTGTCAGGCAACCTAGCATCAAAAGATTGAAGTCAAATATGACGTAGCACACTTTTATTTTAGACATAGAGAAAATTAAAGCTATTGAATTAAAGTTGTAATTTACCTTGCGGGTCCAGTTGGTATTTTTCCTTCTTTCTTTGCCCTTTTCTCTTTTCCGTCATGGATGAGTGCTCTCCACTCACTCTCTGAAACTGCGAGAGGACGCTCATATCTATGGTTAAATTTCAATTGCGTCCTATAGGTGTCCTTGGTATATTTCAAATATTTTCCGGCTACCTGAGCCACCGCTTTTCTGTCAAATGTGCCGACCCCAAAAAGGGCTTCTAGATAATCTAGAAGTTCTTTTTTCAGGTTGGAATTCTGGGAATTCCACCCTGTACGTATGGTTGGGCCAAAAATTACCAACGCATGGCTCTCCAGAATCCTGTAGAACTCATTATTTCCTACACAGAAAAAAAAAAAAAAGAAGAAGAAGAAGAAGAAGAAGAAGAAGAAGATATTATCATTAATTTAAAAATAAAAATCATGATAAATATGTTTTAGATAAAGTACATGAAATAGTTAAAATATTAAAATTTACCTAGGAGTTGTACGTGCTTTATAGGGACACCTTCATCGTTCACCAACAACGTGCCATTAATGGTCCCTGTGGAGCTGACACGTGTAGCTCCAGGAAACGCAATAATGTAGTTGGCCATATCGGCCTCATCATTGCCAACACGTTCAGCGGTTGGCTGGGTGTCTGCTTGGGCAGGGTGTGTTTCTTGGCTAACACCTAAAGGAGTAGAAGGTGTACGAGAGGGTTGCTGGGCAATCTCTTGCCCTTGTGTCCCACTACCACCAACACCGGGTTCAGAAAATGCCAGAAAACGCTACATACAAAAGAACTTTTTGTTAGTTTAGTCAATGTAAAAATTAAAAATCAAACTATCACAATTCATCTCATGCAGAACAAAAAAAATATCCTTTTGACTTTTTATTATTACCCGATATGTTTCTAGCTGGCTCATAAGTTTTTTTATCCTCTCTTCTGTTTCAGGTGTTTGAGGCGCGTCTATCAAAGTATTAAATTCTGACCTTGCATCTCGTGCCTTTTTTCGCAACAAGAACACTAGAGATAAGGATGAAGAAAGCTCTTCCTCAAAGAGGGAATCATCAGGCGTACCATGGCTAGGTGTCTGCATATTTGAACAAAATTAATATTATTTCAATTATGTAAATAACTAAAATACTTGAAGATAGAGCAATGCTGGCACTTTACATGTTCTTCCGCTGGCCTCTTTCCACGATCATCTCGTCTCGGGGTTGTTCCTGCACTGCTTTGATCAGTCTACCACATTGCAATAAAATTATAAATGTAAAAACTTGAAAAAAATATCTAACTTGAAAACACAAAATGAAAACTCAAATAATTTCTAATAAGACACCGGAAGACAGAGTTAGAGTTTCAAATATGCCTTGCATTGAATTCAGTCCTGGAAACATGTCATTGCACATTAAGGCACCCAAACAAGAGACGAGTTGACAATCAAGACCTTATTGAATATATTGTTGGAGCAACTTATAGTAGACTTGTTGTGAAGACCTTGAGGAAATTTTTGGAGCAACATTGTTGGAGACGATCTTGAAGGGCCTTGAAGTGAAGCTTTTGGAGCAACTATTGAAAAATCCTTAGAGCATTTAAGTAAGGCACTTTCTATCTTCCATCACCTTTTTCCTTTCAATATCCTTTAAACGATTTTTTTGATATTTAATGTTTGAAATCACGTTATAATTCCTTGATTCTAAGTGTTTGGGGACTTTCCCTTTGAAATTACCCAAAAATACCCTGGCAATTTTATCTTCAGGATGCATGTCTGACCCTATTGTTCAATATTTTGATTGATAGTAGTAAACATAGAGAGTTAGGGGGCTCTTGACTTGGTTTGGTTGGGCCATTAGATCCCTAACATCTACTAGGAATAACCCCCCTTGAGTTGGATGAGAGCTAGCCCGAAGTGAAAAGAGGTTGGTGAGGTGACAATGGGGCTATTGAATTACACATGGTATCACACTTTAGCTTTAGGACTTTATCTTGAGAAGTGCGAGATTTTGCTATATCAATTCTCAAATTGTTTACAAAACTATTGTTAAGAACTAATAAGAATTGATGTTGAGGGTTTTTTGGGTATAAGAAACAATACCATTTAAAAACTAGGGTTCTCAGTCCTTGGAATTTCTTCACCTGGGCCTAGGGGCACACTAGAATAGCCAACTCAGATATAATAGAAAGAGTGTAGATCCTCATGTTGTAATGTATGAGCTATTATAAACAAACAATTCTTTAGACCATTGCATAAGCCTAGTTTAAACCCCTCCTTTGTACCTTTAAAGCCATCTTCGAACTTGTCTCTTATTTTCACAAATCGTATAATTTTGGTGAATCTACTTCTAGTAGATATTGATATTAGATACCCATATCTCACCCTCAAGTATTAGGATTTTTCCTCTAAAGGCCCTCTAGAAAGGAAGGATACATTGATTGTTTTCAAAGGCTTCTACATAAAGTTTTAACTCACCATGATTAGAAATAGAAGAAAATCAACAAGGAAAAGAAACCAAGATATTAAATCGTATTGGGAATAACTCGACAAAAACTTGGGAAAACTTGACAAATACAAAATATAAAGATATACATAATTTGACACATGCCTAAAAAATGTTAAATGGAATGAATATAACTTTATTAAACTTGGTTAAATTGGTTTCAACTCAACAAGATGATGAAAAAATCATCTAGGATCTAATTAGAGTCAAACTCAGTAAATCACAAGTTTGAATCACAAACCTAGTAACTATGCTTCCATGTTACTTTAGTGTGTGGCATTCTCCTCAGCCACTCCAAATCACTTCCTACCATCTAAATTTGGTTTCAAACTATCTAGGTTGTGTATGGAAACAAATGTGGCATTCATTCAAGAAAAAAATACACTACAAAAACTAAAGCAGATAAGCATACTCTACAAGGTATTTAAGAACGAGACTAAATGGAGCCATTTCCAGCTCCAACAAACTCATCACAAACTCCTTTAACATCAAGGGATCCCTATGAAGTAAAATGTCCTCCAATTACTTGAGAGAATCAATTTTGAGACTCATTTTGGGGTGATTTTTGGTGGAGTTGAGTAGAGATATGATAGATAATGCATAGGCAGAAATATATATATATATATATATAATGAATTCAAAATTAGGAATGAAGAAAATAACTCTTCTTATCATTCAAAATTAGTTAAGTAAACTACATAGAAGACAAGGAAACAAATGACAAATGATAACTAGAGAAAGTTCCAACTAAAACTCAACTAATTGAACAAAATATAAATTGACTATGACATCTAACAGATAATGAGATTAATTCTCTCAACAACCCATCCTAATCTCAGTTGTTACAATCATTTTCACTTACAATGCCCAAGTGCTCTCTTCTAAATTAAAATACATATTTTCCCAATGGTTTTGTAAAAATATCTGCAAGTTGATCTTGTGATCCACAAAAATCAAGTAAGACATATACATCATTGACAAGCTCACGAATGAAATAAAAGTGTGTGTTAATATTCTTCCTCTTTTTTCGAAAGACATGATTTTTGGAGAAATAAATGGTAGATATTTTATCACGGAAAATAGTTGTTGGATAATTTTGAACATTTGAAAAATATCCTTCAATCATCTTCTCATCCACATTTCTTTACAAGATGCTAAAGTTTTAGCTACATACTCTTCCTTTGCAATAGATATTGAAACAATGGGCCTTGGATGCCCATGAGATTAGATTGGTTCCCAAGTGAAAATCATATCCTGAGGTGCTTTGGCGATCATCTAAATTTCCTGCATAGCTGCTATTTGTATAGCCTGAAAGTGAGAAATACTTGTAATGTGTGTAGAAAAATCCATAGTTTAGTGTTCCTGCAACATATCTTAAGGTCCGTTTTTAAACCATCTAATGGGAATTCTTAGGTGATTCCATAAACTTGGAAATAAAAATAGTTGCAAACATGATGTTAGCTATAGTTGCAATGAGATACAAGAGACTACCAACTAGAATTATATAACATCTAGAATCAACTAGGGGTCCTTCATTATGTTTTCTCAAATTGGTTCCCAAAGAAATTAGTGTATTAGCTAGTTTGCAGTTGGCAATTATGAAATTTTGGGGGATTTTAGTGGCATAATTTTGTTACAAACGAAAATGGAATTAATATATTGTTGAATTTAAATTCCTAAGAAGTCTTCATGAGCTCTATATTAGTCACATCAAACTATTTTTGTGTGGTAGATTTGAATTATTCTAATATTAAATTACATGTATAAAGAAGATAATCAAAATAAAGGAAAAAAATAATAATTTTACCTTCATGAGTTTTGGTATGCAGAGTTGAATCATGGCTTCTTTTGCGAAATATACTTTTGATGAGGTAAGTGTTGATTCCATTGTACCAAGCTCAAGGAATTTTTTTAAAACCATGTAAGGCTTTATTCAACATGTACACCTTATGCTCTGGTCCTGGAACTTAAAAACAAGGAGTTTGTTCCACATAAACATCTTCTTGCAATATACCATTTAAGAAAGAAAAGTTTACATCAAGTTGAAAACCTTTCCATTTGTGTTGAGATGTTGTGGCCATAATAGTTCTGATTGTGTCTAACCTTGTTACTAGAGCAATGTTTTCACCATAGTTGACACCAACCTATTGTGATAATCATTTGGTAACCAAACTTGCCTTATGTTTCTATATTTCTCCTTTTTCATTCAGTTTAGTTTTGTATACCCACTTGACACTAATGTTGGTTTTGTCTCTTGGGAAATCAACGAGTTCCCAATTCTCATTCTTCTCTATAATAGTGATTTCCTGATTCATTACATCTACCCAATGTTTCTAATTTACTGCTTCTTTAAAATGGGTTGGTTGATAGGAAAGAAAGGAAAAAATATTCCACTAATCAAGGTCATGCCCCTGATCATATATTTCCCCGATTCTTCTAGATTTCTTATTGTCTTCTAAGATGATGAATCATTGTTAGATTCACGGCTATAGGAGTTTCGGGTAGAAATGGAACTTTGTTGTACCATTTCCAGTAGTAAAAAGGGAAAACCTTATTTTTCCATGGGAAATAATTTACCTTTCCTTTTTCAAGATAATCTAAATCACAAAAAATATGAACTATACTGCACACATTCTTGGATAATATGAAAGTGGAAAAGTAATACCCTACACAAGTGATGCACACATGTACATTTGAACACTAATAGATTTTTTTAGTTGAAATGCAATGCTTGTTTTCATTTAAATGTAAGGTTTTTAAAGCAAGGAGAAATAATGGCTGACAAATTAAGAAGTGTTTCTTTGGGAAAAATTTAAATCTTGTATTGGGTGATGAAGATAATAGAGGGTATTGAATCTTGATTCTTGACATCTAGAGAGAACCCTACAGCCTAACACAATCCAATGGAATTGACCAAAAAACCCAAATAGATTCAACCCTACTATAGGAGGAAGGGCCTGCAGTAAGAACTTACCATTTTTCAAGAGCTGAGGGCGAATGTTGTTCTGTAAGAGATGAGGGTGAATGTTGTTCTGCAAGAGCTAAGAGCGAACGCTGAGGGCGAATGTTGTTCTGCAAGAGCTCAGGGTGAATGCTGAGGGAAAATGTTGTTTTGCAAGAGCTGAGGGCGAATGTTGTTCTGCAAGAACTGAGGGTGAATGCTGAGGGAAAATGTTGTTCTGCAAGAGCTGAGGGCGAATGCTGAGGGCGAATGTTGTTCTGCAAGAGCGGAGGGCGAATGCACGCGTGATATTAGACGTTAATGTAGCTATTGCGACGGATATAAGTTTCGTATTTTAATAAAATCATTATTATGTAGCACGCATATAAGTTTTGTATTTTTATGTAGCGTGCATATAAGTGTCGTTATACCGATGACGGACAAAGCGTCGATATTGCGACGGATGCCTCCAAACGTCACAATTGCGACACTTAGACATTGCGTCGCACTTGCGACGTTTGGAGCATTAGGGGAATTTTGAGGTCTAAAATGGGCCTCCTAAGGAAATTATATAATAATAGTGGAAAGAATCAAATAAGATTTGATGACATCATCAAATTTTAGAGGGAAAAATGAAAAAACTACTTTTTCAACTCATATTTTCAACTTATCTCCCAAAGTTTTTACTCAAATTTCGAGCGGGAGCACTCGTTGGATGCGAAATTTAATTTCTCATCCAAGGAGTACCCATGTTGCATACTTTTGATGGGTTATACTACATGAAAAATAAGAAATACATGAAAAGCGTGATTGTAATCAGTGCATGTATTTGTTTTTAGTGTGGTAGAAGACCGCATGTGGTCATTTAAATCCCAACGTTACTCCATTTCGAAATTTGAAAATAAGTTGAAAATACGAGTTGAAAAAGTAGTTTTATTATTTTATTATTTTTTAATATTTTTACCCTTTTATTTAAAAAATGGTGAATCATCCCCCATGGTTGGCATCATCATCTTGAATCCTATTGGTTGTTATAAAGTTTATTTTTGTTGTACATTTTTCTTAGGAGGCCCATTTTAGACCTCAAAATTCCCCTAATGGCAGTCGTCGCAATAGCGACGCTTTGGGGCATAGTGTCGCAATTGCGACGTCTTCCTCCAAACGTCGCAATTGCGACACTTTGTCTAAGTGTTGGTATTGCGACACTTTTCTATAAATGTTGGTATAGCGACGGTTTCGGGCGAGATTGAAAAAATTTGTGGAAATTTCCGACATTTGGTCAAAAGCATCGGAACCAAGTGTCAGAATTTCCCCCAAATGTACTAGTGTCGTTAAAAAATGAACCAGTAGGTATTAAGGATGGTTCTTTTCCTGTGTCAACCTCGTTAAAAAATGAAATAGATCATTTCGAGGAGAGTTCTTTTCTTGTGTCGAGCTCGTTAAAAAATGAAACAAGATTCCCATGAGGATGGTTCTTTTACTGTGTCAATCTCATTAAAAAATGAAACAAGTCACCATGAGGATGGTTCTTTTACTGTGTCAACCTCGTTAAAAAATGAAACAAATCCTCTCCTAGTAAATTTGAGTCTTTCATCTAATCTCGTAAATGAACCTTCATTCCATCCAGCTATTATTAACCAATAGTCTACTTAGTTGAATGAAATGAAGCTTGGGGGGCATGCGCTCTAGCAAGTTATGCTTGGGGAGCATCAAAACTTATCTCAAGCACAGTTTTCTCTTTGTTTCAAGCTTGTGTAAAAATGAAACAAACCTATCTTAAGCATGATTTTTACTTTGTTTCAAGCTTGTATAAAAATGAAACCTATCTCAAGTCCATTTCAGTTATTATTTTCAAGACTCGTTAAACTCATGAAAATCCAGAGATTATTTTGCTATCTTTCATTCTCATAAAACACATGAAAATGTCGAGTTATTTTCGTCTTTTCCTTGTCATAAATTAAATTGAAAGTCGGCCATATGAGTACATTTTTATCCCTTTTTCAAACTCGTTAAAACTTACAAAAAAGCGAAAATGATGAGTATACTTTTATCACTTTTTTGGGCTCTTGAAAATTACGAAAGAGCGAAATCTTGGAGTTCTGTTTTAAGCCCTTTTCAGACTCTCTAAACATGAAAAGATTTCCGAGTACTTGACTATTCAAACTCGTTAAAGGAAATGAACTGTCGTCCTTTCAGTATAAGTTTACCCCTTTTCCGGACTGAAATGGACTATTTACAAAAAAGGTATACGTTGACTAATCATGGTCAATAGAGTTCTCTCTTGTATTATTTTATCCTTGTTTCGGGCTTAAGAGACTAAATTTATGAAAAAGTACACCCACAGAGTTTTCTTAAGTTTTTCTTCTGACTCTCTAAAATTGAAAAACATAGTGTTTCTCCTATACTAGACTCGTTAAAATTTAACAGTAAAGGACCTGTCGATTACAAACATGAACGAACCACTCCTTCTCAGGGTTCGATTTTATACTAAGTTGGACTCATTCGAAGGATGAGCTTATATAACAAGAAAATGTTATCCTCCTCAAGCTTGTCAAAAATAAACTTGATACTTGACAAAAATGGTGGGGGAAAAAGAGAGAAAATGGATCCAGTTGTTAAAATTTGTTTAAAATCAGTATACCACTCTTGAAAATGACACTTTTTGTCCTAGGTTGGGAAAATCCTTTGCCTATCAGTTAATCAAACCATATTGAAAGTCTTTAGTCGGTTTCTGGGTATTAGCTTTAGGTCAATTGTTACCAAACCATATGCAGTGTCGTTATTTGTTTAAGAGGAAAGTTCAAATTAACCATTCATTTCAAACATTTGTCTCCATTCGCTTTAACCATCCCTGAGTCAGTCCTTGCAAAATATTTCTACAAAACTTGATCTAATGGTTTCGTGTCGTGGGTTTTCCTACGACGGGTCACTTTCTATCGACGACAGCTCATCATCTAGGAAGTTGATCTAGAATCCTGTCAGTACCTTGGATTCCGCATGCCCTAATGGCAGGTTTCTCACCTTCGATGATAGGTTGCATCATTGACCTTTGATCGAATGATTTCGTGAAGTGTTTGACTTCAAATCATTTATTCACACTTCATGGATTGTACTGAGTACTTTGAGAGCCATTTACATTATTGGTGTTTTCCCTCACACTTGTTAACAGTTCACATCATTGATTGGTAATCAAGTGGTTTCTACCATGTTCGACTTCGACACAATCAATCGCATGGATAGAATCGTACTAGTTTGGGTAGTGGAAAACAAGACCCTGGATCTAGTTTCCACCATCCAAGATGCAAGGAGTTTTATTATTCATTATGCAGTAGACTATTCATAACAGATGGCTGCGTCCATAGTGTATCTACTATTGATGTAATATTAGAATCATTTCTATATCATAACATTTTAGTTAGTTTTGATCTGAGTATGGGAATGCCTACCTCAACGATGATATATATATATATAAGTATGTTTGCATTAAATGTTTTTACAGGTCTCAACTGGTGTGTCCACGAGCTGATCCTTAGAATGATAAAGCACTTCACCCTTCGAATTATCTCAGACTTCGCGCTTTAGGGGGCAATCTGTTACACATTATTTTGTCACCATGACATTTTACTGTCTATATGGGTTCATCAATACCTATATAATGCTCCCTTAGAGGTCTTGTTGACGGGAAAATCTGTCCGGCCAACAATAGGGGATCTCCCCGGTAAAAATTCCCAATTAGACCTTGAACCGTTTGGAGTAGGGATCCCGTCCGGGGTGTGGGTCTGGCTACCGCTGATTTCTCCTTTCTTTGGGTCTCGCTTAGACTCTAGAAACCTGTGGATACGCACTTAATCAAATGATACAAGACATATGATTGATGCATTAAATGTACATATAACACTATGAGTAGCAAGAGGAAATAATAAAGCATAAGTACCGAAGGAAGTGTTGTTAACAACACATCATTAGGGTCATGCTTATAAACTGTTCTGACCACAAAAGAAACAATTCCTTATGGCAAGAACACCCTTCACTTCCTAAAAGTTTTAAATGATAACATAAATGCTAATAAACAAAGTCATCAACATCCATTAAGAAAGTGAAATGAACTCAACCACCATTAACATATATTCAGCAAACTGTTATGCAATTGTGATATGAATTGAAGATACAGTTCCCTTAATCTAAAGATGTTCAGAAACTGAAAATATAATACTCAATAGTGCTCATACATATGTCAACACCAGATCCATAAAGGGAATTTTCAAAATGCTTGTATTCATGCTCAAATTGTATAATCCTGGTAATACAATGTACTCAGCTCGAGTCCCAAAAAAAAGATCCTTCTACAAGTTCCCGAAGGAGTATTTATAATAGAAACTTGCCCTTTGGGCTTCCCTAGATTTTTGCCTTCCTGTGTGTTGGTTGCCCTTGCGACTTGAAAGATTCTGCGACCTACGACTTGCCAACATCTGCGACCTGTGACCTACTAGGATCTGCGACTTCACTGATTTCGTGACTTGCGACCCAGAACAATCTGCGACTTGCGACCTCAAACAGATCTGCAACTTGCAACTTTTAATAATCCGCGACCTGCGACCTCAAGCAGATTTGCGACTTGCGACCTCAAGTAGATATGCAACTTGCGGCCTTCTTTTGGTGATCTCCGGATTTTAAAGCAATATTCCTCATCTCGCATTCCTTTCTTTGAAAACAGGCCCTCTTGCTTGCAGGGAAAAACTTTGGCTCATTGCGCAGACCAACAGCTTCCACCTGCAGTCACATAGCTTAGGTTACATGTCTTCATTGATGAATAATAATGTTAGGGGCATATTTAATTAATTGCAAGAATGAAACTAATAACTTAGACCCCTATGTGGTCAGGTATTGTGTCGTGGCATGGTCTTCACTAAGCTCTGAATGTTTGCAGCAGAAACCATTGATAAGATCAAAGATCTTCTGCTTGTGCCATCTCCCACTGAATGTGATGTGTTTCTGGTTCCCATTTTGTATTTTGGTAGAAGGCTAGAACTACACCATATAGCTCTCATGAGGGAGGTATGCGTAGACCTCAGAAAACCCCAAATAACAATAATTTTTTAGGGAAGCTTATGGTGTCACGTGGTGCTGCCTTGGGCACTGTTTTGGTGTAGCCAAGAGTTTCCCACATGGATGGGCAGACAACATTATTCCCTTCATCTTCCGCTTTTAATTTCTTTGGTCATTTTCCAACATGACCCTTTAAAATTTTCTTTTCATTTTTACTTTATTGATCTGTATAACAGAGAAAATCCAAAAAGCTCGACTTTGCCCAATATATAAGATATGTTTCCTTTTCCCATAATACCTTATACTCACAGGAGGCAACTATCAATCTAGCAACATTATATCCACTCACTCGCTCTCTTGCATATGACGCATGGACAACTTCTCATCTTCTCTCGATCAGTGATGGACCTTCTCTGCAATAAGGACTTCCTTCCCTCTCTCATCTGGTGGGGACATTAAAAGGTAGGTTACTGGACACGATTAGAATATTGAAGAATCATGTGCATCTTTTATTACAAGTCGTATCTTTTATTTTCCCCATAGATCAGCGACTCAGCAACCTGGAGGGGTCACGTGACTTTGTCTTCACTTGGGCTGAGACCTCAAAAAGGTCACAGGGTCGCTACTACTACCAAGTCGCACTTTACATTGGTCTCATAGATCTGCGACTCAGCAACCTGGGATGAACTTGCAACCTCACAGGGTCGCATAGTCGCAAATTCTGGCAGGTCGCACTTCATTGGGTTTTGGGTATGCTGCAGCTCAGCAACCTGGGCTAAACTAAGACCTCCCCATGGTCGCATAGTCGCACTCTATCTGAGTCGCACGGACACGTGGGAGGTTGATGTGCGATATGATGACCAGCAGCACTTAACGACTTGACCATCTTCATCTGTGCTCGCCCTTTAACCCCAAGTTGCCACTACCACCAAGTCGACTACCCTCTGCTATGTCTTCATCGTGCGTTGCAACTTGCACACATGCCTTTGCCATCAACGTTGAGATGAAAAAATTGTGTCGTGCAAACGAGCCTCCAAAGGGTCAAAAAATCTGCTACTTGTAACGTAAAATAAATCATCTTCATGGCTACAGCATCTTTTACGATTTCCCATCAGAACCTTCAGGTAAATATCACAAAGGCAACACGTTATGGTCGACAAGTGTCAGTGGTGCGATATCCTCTGGTCTGCCAGGTGTTACACGAATTGTAGTTCAGGTGTTTTGTGCGACCAAGTGAAATGATACTACTGAAGTTACGTTACAATCATTGCACAAAATCCGGATCTTCTTGTTCTGGTAGGACTGACTTAGAACACGCTGGACAAACAGACCGTAGGTTTCGTTGCATTTATTTGAAACAGTCCATATGAATAGCGTTCCCACAAGGTAGTACATTAATATCCCTCGTGGACTTGAACGAAACTCAAAACGAATGAGACATTTGTGGTGTATTACTCCTTCTACACAAGGATGACAATCCTTCACCATAATTGAATAGCCACAACCATATTTTAATCAGTGGAAGAAATTATCTCTACCCCTAGTTCTACATATACTGCATCGATCACGATGGTAGCATTGTTTTGAAATATCATCATCAAAACTTGTAAGTTTCACAAAAGGCGTGCGAGTTTTATAAACGTACTTCCCCATGCAGACCCCATAGTTAATACACACCGTAATTTTACAACTCTGCTTTCTTTTGACTGTGATTGCACCATAATTATTATAAAATTGCCACTATAGTTCCGCTCCATGTTTTCATAATAAAATTTGACCACTATATATATCTGCTCCAAATGTTTTACCATAGACTAAAACTCTGGCATAGAAGTATTTGTGCCCATTTGTAACGTGTTTCATGTAGTTCTGCTCCACCATCTTATATGGTTTTGAAACCATATGGTTTTTCTTTTTTTCACCTTGGTTTAATTGTATAATGTTTAAAACCATAACCTTGGTCCATAGATGTGTGCCCACTATGTAACTTAGAGTTAATCAATATTGTTTCCCAAATGTGTGATTGATATTTGAAACTGTGCCATTGCCTTGCCAACACCAACAAGTGTGCTTTCGCACTGCTGCTCAACACAAGAACGATTTTGAATGAGATTGTCTTTCTTTAGGGAAATATTCTAAGTCTACTTTTTTCACCCAGGCTCTACTTCAGGTTGGACTTGTCGAATTGGTGAAATGTGTTCCTTTCTGTGTATGCATCGACATTAAGCTGGTATTGTGTAGGATCTTCAAAACTTCCTTTAAGGTGAGATATCTGCCATCACGGAATGTAAATACCTCATCTGATCCCTATTTAATCTTAGATTTGATAAATCACAGCAAATGCTTCTGGTTCATGTGAGATGGCATTTGGTACGCACATTTCCAAATGGAGTGTTTCTAAGTATCCGGTGTACACTAGTGAAGAATGATTTTTTGCATCAGTGACATAAAAGGTTCTTTCTCTAATAAACATGTATCACACCATCCTCCTTTTAATAGTACTGGTCATTCGCTCCTCCTCCTCCTCTGTTCCGCAACTGTGGCCTTGTTGTTGAGTTTAATTGTATTTCCCTCGATGCCATGACAACATTGATGGGTTCGTCATCCGCGGGATCAACCTGTGTGAAATATTATAACATCAATTAGTTCATAGTTACTCTATGAGAAGGGTGCCCCTAGATAAATTATATGAGACCAACGAGCTTAAGAGAAGTGCTCAAACAACATGCTTAATGACCCATGGCGAGGGGGCTGCCAATGTGCATCCTCAGTGCACAGAAAATTTCCCATTCGAGCGTGTGTTGGATGATCCCTACCACACATGGCGTGATTGCAGCAACAACATCTGATCATGATGGTGAGACAGCTCATGAGGGGCTGGGGATAGGTCACTGGGATGTCACTGACTACATGTCGAGTGAAAGACCTTAATGGCTAAGCGAGCAAAGGGGGAACCCAAAATTTGAAATATACCCAAAATTTTGGGTGCTATTGTAGCGGCTACAACAGGTCTAAAACCCTAAATTTCCTAAACCAAGTCTTGGATTTGGAGAAAAGCTCATAAAAATCATAAAAACCCTAGTTCCACACTTTTCCTAGCCATTACCTGTAGTATCACACCTTTTGTAAAGAAAAATTGCGGTACCTATCGCACATTTTGTGTATTAAAACTGCGGACCCCCATAAAACGTAAAATGGAAGAAAAAGTAAGTTCTAGAAGCCCAGCTGGTCGAATATTCTCCCAATTGGAAGCTTCTAGAAGGCATTATCTAGTTGAAGCTTCACTCCCTCCATTCATGAACCTTTATCCCTTCATTAAAGGAGCATATCCCTTGGTATTTGGAGCTTAATCCCTTTATGAGAGGAATTATCCCTTCTTTTTTGGAAATGGAACCACTTCCCTTCTGCTATAAATAGAAGCCATGGTTCAGTCTCAAAGGTAGATACTGATATGTAAAAAAGTACTTGCTTTGTACTTCATACTACATTAGAGAAGAGAATTTCTAAAGAAACATACTGTTTTTGCTAGCCATTATCAATGCGAGAACGATTACACACTTGTATTTAGGCTAGTTCAAAGAGTGGAAGGGCTTGTCAGACCAAAGGAAAACGCTTGTTCTGGAACCCGGAAGGACCTATACAACATCAAGGCGAACGCGGTTGTAAGGCTCCTTATTTTATTTAAAGATAATACAAATGGATCATGTTTTCTCAATAAGTTGTTTATGCGTTTACTTGAATGACTTA
Source organism: Pinus albicaulis (assembly GCA_034641835.2). Lineage (NCBI taxonomy): Eukaryota > Viridiplantae > Streptophyta > Pinopsida > Pinales > Pinaceae > Pinus > Pinus albicaulis. The sequence goes on along the minus strand of CM076577.1, from coordinate 977,708,262 downwards.
TTTCTTAAATTCCTTGATCATTAAGATAGATTTATGATTTATGAATTAGTATATTGTGCAGGTGCTTTTGATTCTCTTCCATGTCTTTGATTGCAGGTCTTAAGAGGTGACTTCTTTGGAGCGACAGAAAGAAGAATATAACTAGCATTGGATCACAGGTAGGTCCTTTCTTCATCATAGAAAATTATAAATCATACATAATCTAGAGAAAGTAGTTTACATTTGTCCTATTTGTTTCTAACTATCCTTGCGATACTAGGGAGATCCTTCTTGTCCGCAAGAGCGATATATCCGCCTAACAGTTCCCAGGATTTGATCCCTTGAAAAAAGGCATCAGCAAAGGATATTGGAATTTCTCTGCTACTCCTAAGGTGGTGGTTGATCAAAGAGTCAAAATCATTGTCCCTCTACAGAGGAAGATGGTCATTAATGCTCTCAAGTTTGATGCCAAAGTATTCATGGTAAGCTAAAATTTACTACAATGATATTGGAATTTCTCTGCTACTCCTAAGGTGGTGGTTAATCGATGAGTCAAAATAATTGGCCCTCTGGAGAGGAAGATGATCATTAATTCTCTCATGTCAGGGGCCAAAGTATTCATGGTAAGTTAAAATGTACTACAATGAGATTAGACTTTCTTTGCTACTCCTAAGGTGGTGGTTGATCGAAGAGTCAAAATCATTGGCCCACTGGAGAGGAAGATGATCATTAATGCTCTCAAGTCTGGGGCCAAAGTATTCATGGTAAGTTAAAATGTACTACAATATTCGTTCACAGGTTGATAACTAGATATGTTGTACAACATGGCTTTCATTGGTTCTTTTTGAAAAATAAATGCAATTTTTTTTCATTGTTCAATGACTGGATTTTTTGTACTTGGAGACCCCAATTTTTGGAGTGCTTTGGTCTTCATTTAGATTCTTTCCACAAATTGGGTAAAAATAGGCCGATAGGTTTTTTAAATTGGAAAAAATGTATTTAGATTTCCATAATCCAACAAATAATTATTATTATATTAAATTTAAGTTTTTAGTGTATTTTTGTATTACACACACACGCACACACACACACATATATATATATATATATATATATATATATCATTGAAAAAAAATCAATTAGACATGTATTTCGTATGTGGGTTTGATCTATAGGGTTATGACCATGAAAATAGTTTGTACTACCAACCATATTTGTCAATTAATATGGGACTGAAGTACCTTAAACAAGCCTTGTAACAAACTACCTGCATTTCAAGGGTTAGTGTATTTTCTATCTATAATGACCTTATTTGTATTATGCTTTGATCACAGTCACAAATTTTGAATTTAATTTAACTTTTGAATAATATATATTTTTTATGGTTTTCCAAAATTCAGAACTCTGGTCCAGTTCCTATTGGAAATTATATGAAAGCTCATAAAAATCAATATATGGTCATCTTGTTGCAAAATAAATTCAAGGCCAATAAAACAAGAGGTAAATCATAAAATATAATGAATAGAAACATTAAGAGTAAAATATGTATCACAGGATTAAACAGCTAAAGAAATTTTCCTAAAATCTATTATATTTTTCTATGAGTTACCCATTTATACAAGAAAAACAAAGCATGGAAAATAGAATACAACAAGTGCAAAAATTGGATGTTGCACTACCCATGGCATGAGACAAAAAGAACACTAAACTACATGTATGAAGCTCTTCCTCCTCATCATCAAAATCTATGTCTCCCTCTTCATTTGTATTTGCATCATGCTCGGAGACCGAGGTCATCCTTGTAGTGTACCCAAGATAATAGTGTAAAACAATAATACCTAATAATTACTTATTGAACTAATGTAATAAAAAACTATATCATATGGTACTAACTATGAATCCAATTTCTTCAGTTGGGTTATGGTTTAATGTAAATTTTGAGTTCTTTCCCCCAATGATGACCCGTGTTAAAGCAGATGACCAAATATTTCTGAGGTGTGGATCGTGTTAATGCAACACCATTGGTTCTATGTTAATGCAGAGATGTTGGGATTAGTGGTTGTTGATGTTAATGAGATATGTGTCGATGAAGCCAAGTGTAACTCTTCTATGACTACAAAATATATACCAATCATTTACAACGCAATAACCAAGGGTTTTTTTCTCATAAAACTCCTATCATATAGAGTTTGGCACCCTCTTCAATCGAAAAAGGTTTATCCGACATAAGATAATTGATTATAAATTTTAATATAAATATATGTATAATTTTTTTTTCCCAAAACAATTCATACTAAACATGACATCAATCAAAAAATTTACAACCGTTGAAATTCAGGTAAATAAGAAAGCAATATATATATATATATATAGATAATGGGAAATGAAGAAATTAATTTCTTAAAATCCTTTCACCAAAAATAGGGATATAGACCATATCATTGCAATGGCTTCTGAAACTAAGTAGTTCACTTGTTGAGATTCAACAAGAAAATTTCAACACCCATGCCTAGTGCATTAAGCACCTAAAATAAGGATTTAGACCATATCATTGCAATGGCTTCTAAACCTAAGTAATTCACCAGTTGAGATTCAACAAGAAAATTTCAACACCCATGCCCAGTGCATTAAGCACCCATAGTACAGTGCAATTTTTGGGTGCATGTCTATTTTCGTTATCCCTTAATTAAGATGGGCAATAAACTGTAATCTATTCTCAATGATAACTTGAAATAGTTAACTGAGAGTGATAAACTCAGTTAGCTAGTGGATTTCGAGTTAGAGGTAGTTGGTGAGGCATGCAGATTAATTCTAGTTGTAATAGATTTCAAAGTGCAGTGGTGCATTAGTTAATGCAAGTTGTAATCAATTTAACTCAGTTAAATGAGTTAAAATCAATTGTGCTAGTTGTAACTGAAGATACACTAGTGAGAGATCAAGTAAATTAGATATTAATTAATTCACAATTAGTGATCTCGCATGCAATAGAGGATTTACTATTATTAGTTTCATGCATGTTAGATCCAGTGGAGAGGTAATTGAGTTCTAGGTGAAAGGAAAGTTGACTATCTGTTGTAGGATTATTGGCCCATTGCACACATGCAACCAAACACCCATTGGAATGCCCATGATACTTGCGCAGTCAAGGAAGGCCAAAATCCTATATTTTATGGATTGCATTCATTAGGGATTGCGCAAGCAAGGCAGGTTGTCTAGAGGCTGAGAATTGCCTGTGTTGGTCAATTTTGTTCATGACAATGTGAGACAATTAGTTGAATACTGGAGGGCTCTTGTGAGAAGAGTTTTATATATAATTATTTCATGATCCATGCTTAATATACAATAGAAGATAGTGGGGTTTTTAGCTATTAGATTTCCCCAGGAAATTATCTGTGTTGTGTGTGATTTGATTCTTCTTTACTTCATGTGATATTGTGTTTTTAATTCCACAAAATATTTGTAGAAGTGATTCAGTATTTAACTTTAGTACATTGTTAGATCGGGTGAATCCAAGACATACATGCATATTGTATAATTTATACATCACCTACTTTATAAAATTAAAATATGTTTGTAATAATTTCATGTAGCATTGATGTTATAGTTTGGAATTTTTAATTAAAAGTAAGAATAAAAAATTAAAATATGTTTTTAAAATATAATTAAAATTTTGAAAAGATAAAAAGTTATATAGTTTTCCTAACTCATCTTTATCAGTTTTCAAATTTTGAATTGGCAAGAAAAGGACAAATTGTTTATAGTTTTTCATTAAAAATATTAATAGTAAATACAAAAAAAAAATTTAAAAAGATAAATGAAAAAACATATTTTAAAAATAAGATCAATGACTTCTCTTGTAATAGATGGTGATATAATGTCATCTCTGACACCTCCAACTACAGTTGAAATTCCTTTGGAAAGTATATCAGTGGACAACTTATGGATGTTTTCATGGTAATGTATGCTAAAACATTGAAACTGAGAGATCCACAGTATTGCTTCCTTGTAAAGTGCTTTTAAATTCTCTTTTTGAACATCATAAATGTCTTTGATCTGACTGCGGTTTTGTGAAAATTGTAATATCATTGACAAAATAGTTTTTTTCCTCTTTTAACCCCACAACAAGGGAAATATAGTAAGCTTCATTATTTGTTTTCCTCACATGCACTTCTATATTTCTATATAGCACATTATTTCTTGCCGCATTATGAAACACATATTTCATAGTGGGTTCACCGGGATTTGGACAACAAGAAATTTCAATGTACAACTCCCACTTTTGCACCATTCTCTACGCTTAATAAATTCATATTAGAAAAGTAGGCATTTATCTGACTTATACATTCAAACATTCAAACAAAAGAAAGGGGTCGGTGAAGTCATTACAAAATAAATATTGAACCAAAATAGAATAAACACGTAATTTATATGGCCATAATGGATCATTACTACAGTTCTTTATTTTTCTACCCCAAATCCATCCCTAGAATAGTTGTTCCACTTGTACCAGCTAATTCGTCTTACCTTGAAATTCAACAAATTTAAAATTTCAAGCTCAAAATTTTCCAAATGCGATGACACAGGGTAGATCTTCAATACTGACCAACACTCACCAAACACCAGCAAGTAATATGAGATCGTTATATCATCCAACAGGAACCAAACAATGCATATAAATATTGTGATATTAAAACATTTTATACACATTTAAATGCAATTTACACTCGTAAGCCACATTAGCATACATCTAATTTTTGGGAAGCATCGAGTAGGAAATGAATGAACAAAAGTGCTTAACCAAAATTACATGCAAAATCAAGATATGGAAACTACAAGATGATGAAGAAGAAGTGTAAAACTAAAAACTAAAAAGAAAAAAAAAAACTTAAAACTACACTATATCAAAGGAACTGAATTCCTTACATCCTATGAAAATCCAAACTAATTGTTGTTGGATTTGACTAGATTTTTATCAGCTAAGGACTACTCTCTGAAATAGGGAAATTTGAGATACATGGATCAAGAGAATTTAGGTTTATAAAGCATTAATCATATTTACATTCAACCCCATCCAAATAATTTTGGTATATATGATAGCTTAACATGATTGCAAATGAAGCAGTGGCAAGCGTGAGGGGTATCATTCTTGATATGGAACAAAATTAAGAAAACACCTTTGAATGGAGGCCTGCAGAGAGCATCAAACAATCAAGTGGAGGCATTGTCCTTATTCCAAGGGTTGATGCTTTTTTATGAAATTTATATAAAAAGACTTATTGTAATTGGGGATTCAACATTAGTTAATAAATTAATGCTCAGAGCCTCCTCTCGAATTGATGGCAAGCTTAAAAATAATTAAGCCAATAAAAAAATAAGTTGGTAGGTTTGAAAATGTTGAAAACTATCATATCCTAAAAGAGGTCAACCAAAAGGTAGACCATCTGGCCAACAAGGTTGCTCAAATGGATTGTGGCACCTTAAGAACAAAATTTGGGGTTTCATCTTCCCCCGTACCTTAAGTTATAACCCAAAGTCATGAATTGGAGTTGCATGAGAAACAAATGGCACATTAATCAGAAAGGGTGAGTTAATTATGAAACAAGATGACCAATTCGTATTACCTTCATGGTACCCTCACACACTTGACATTTAATGTGGGTGCATGTTTATGTCAATTGTACTAGGATTTTAGTTTTATTATACCCATTATGTGAGACTGCTATTGTTCACAGAGCTCTTAGAGGACAGTAAAATTGCATCTAATAATGGGAATTAAATTTTCTATATCACTAGTAGGATGAATTCCCATGAAGAAACCAAAAATTCTAAATATTCCTTGCTTATGTTAACTTACACAGTCAGCAGAGGAAAATCAAAGATCTTCAAGCTGAGTGTGTTTCCCTTTGAGAATATATTTCTTAGCCAGAAATCTTACTTCAGCTACATAAAAATGCTAGACTATCAATTGTGCCTGTAGTGGAGGAGGTCAAGGAAAACGAGACTATGCAAAGTGTTATGGTCCCGTAATTTGGCAGATTGGTAAACCAAATGGCATGGTAACATCAAACCAAGCTTTGGAGCCCTAGGACCTAGCCTTCCTGGACTCAGAGAGGGCTCTCTCTATTATGCAAAGGATGTAAACTTGTTTGCTTTTGTATATTTGATTTTAGGCTAGTTGTTAAGTATTTTTTGGTTTTGTTTTGGGTTTTTGAGGGGAACTGATCAAAGGATAAATAGAGAAAAGGTGTTTCAGATCAACTAGGCTATGGGGTCAAAAAGGTCGAGACTGTCTTAATGATGGACAAGGTATTACTGCAGGGCCGATTTGGTCGACGTAAATGGATTATTTGGGTGAAAGTGAAATGATATGGACATTAATTTTGTGAAGGACAAAGATATTTTAAGCATAAATAGTTAAAAAACAAGCATTCATGAGTTAGGGCTGACCATTGATCTCTATGAACGAAATTCAAACTGATAGATGCATAAAATAAACAATCCAGTGATGCATAGAAGTATAAGACCCTCTAACTTTGGGAAAATCACCTTCAGAATTTTGGGAAAACAAATAAGATAAACAAACAATTCAATCTATGAAGAGGGAACTCCTAAACATCATATCTTGTGCTATTGGGAACTTTGAAATAAGACTGCAAAGCATGGACAAAGGGAAAGATCGAAACAAGACCTCTTTAACTTAACTAAGACAACCAATAATTCAGAGAGAGATTTCAGTGATGGAGTTTTGATTAACTATGAGTAAGCAGGGCATACTAGACAGCATACATAATAACCATTAATGAAACTGATAACAAGTTCTTAGGGTACCAAAGAACAATTAAGAATTCTTTGACATAATTTACCAAGAAAGATGAAAACATTTAAGCTGCAATGAATCAGGAAATTTAAGGTGCCTCCATGGGCATATCTCAAACTTATTCTTTACTGAACTACAGTAAGCAAGAAGCATGAAAACATGTATGATAAACTAAGAAAACATAACAGATAAGGAACACAATACCATTCACCAAGCCATGGAATCCTACATACAATCCTCCTCCACCATCAAAGTCAAGCAAGAGATCATCCACTTCATAAGACAAGTATTTCTTCAAAGCTCATATGCTATGTATTTCTCTCTATAACATCAAGTTCTGCCTCTGGTTACAATTAATCCTCTTGGATTATATAGGCCAAAGAGGAGGAAACCCTCCTAGAGAAACTAGAAGGCCATTGGCCTAATACAAATATCTAATTTTGTCCTTGATTTGCAAAGCCCAAGGCACGAAATATCTTCAAAAAATATCTATTTAAGCTAAAAATAGTAATAAAATTGACTTTTAATCTCTGACATAGAGTTAAAAATAGCTTAACGCACATTTGGATGGCCACCTTCAGAAAACTGCCTTTTCAGCAATATCCTACAGGAGCGTAGCACCAGAAAAATTCTGTTTTGCAGAGGATTTTTTAGGGACCTACCGAAGTTGAAACGATGCCCATGATGGCTTGTTGGAAAGACCTGGATGTTTGTTTTCTGGAACTACTTGATTTTTTCCAAACTGATGCCAAGAAGTCTATCAAAAAGTGGAATGAGTGAAAAAACCCAGGAGCATAGCACCTGCTGATATAAGGGGCAGAATGTTGAAAAATGATTGTTTTTGGCCTTTTTGAGGGACCAAAATAGCTTCATTTGTCTTGAAAATTTCTGAGTATACTCCCTAAAATTTAATGCATCCAAAAATGTAACTTCCATCAATAGATGATGCTCCAAGCAAACATGGCAGCGCCTAGAAAAATGTGCAATTAGGCCTAAAAATCACAAAAAACAAAATCATGTCAAAAATTGCTCAATTTTGGTGAGCAAACCCCTTATGGGTTTCTAGAAGCATGCAATGAAGCTGAAACCGAGATTCCAAGCCTAGATATGTATTTTTCCCCTTTTTTCACCGGGCACCTCCTTTGGGCAGTTTTGAGCTTGGCTTGGGCAATTCACCTCTACTCCTTAGCGCCTTAGTGACATTAGTAGTCACTGCTTGAATGGTTTTCTTCTTTGTAGACTTGGTGATTTTAGGCTTTGCCACCTTTGAGGAAAGTTTCATGGCCCCTTGCCTAGGAGAGGCAACAAGCACATGTCTTTGAGGGCTATTTTCATGTTTACTGTGTTTGTCTTCTTCATGTATATTGCCACCTTCACCCTTAGATTATTCACTGTTTTGTGCCTTGTCCTCTTCAAGTTCATTGTCCCTATCGGTTTCATGGCTATCATTTTGGAGACTACCTTTCCTTGCTGTATGAGGACTTCCATCATGCTCATTGTCTTGCTGATTATCACTATGCTTAATTTCTCTTCGATTGCTTTCATGTTGACTGTCACTTTGTTTCTCATCACTGCTTTGCTTAGACTCTTCCCTTTGTTCCTCATCATTATTACCTCCTTCCTCACTGTTTTGTTGACTGTCAATCTGTTTTCTTTCATGATTTTGTTGAGGACTATTTTTTTCCTTCCCATCATTGCTTTCTTGAGGACTTTTATGTTCCTCATCATTACTGTCACTGCTTTTCTCATCCTTCTGTGAGCTATCTTTACCATCATCAGTTTGTTCACCTTCTTTATGAAGATTTCCCTTATCTTCATTGTCACGGAGATAGCCTTAGGAGTGAGTTTAAATTCCAGACCTACAATATGAGCTTGCTTCCCATTTAGTCTCAGGACAAACAGCTCAGTTAGGAAAGGGTAACTAGTGACTTCTTGGATTTTGTTTCAAATTTCAAGGCAACCAATTTCTTGGAAGCATGATAAGATTGATGGGGAGGCAGTGAGCTCTTGAGTAGTGGTGGGTTCAAACCTATTGTAACACCCACTTTTGTTGACCTTCCTTGGGGTCATACTTGTTTTAGGTTTCCTTCACTGACTTACCAAAACAAGCTTTTTGAAAACTAAAGTAGGTTCTTCTTCAAACATTGTTTCCCTTCTTAGTTAGCAAACAAGTTTTTCAATAAAAATAAGTCTCTTTCTCTAAAACTATGTTTCTTTTGATCACTTTGCAAACATATTCTTTGACCTTGAAAACGGGTTTTTCAAACTGAAAAATAGGTTTCCCTTCTTCTAACACTGTCCTTTCCTTATCACTTGGTAAAATAGGTTCTTTGCCAAATGAAAATAAGCCTTCCTTCTTTATAAAACATTGTTTCCTCCTTTAAGTTTAGTTTTCAAGATATTATTATGACCAAAAGACTGAGATGAAAGAAATGATGAATACCTTTAAAAAATATCCCCTGCAGCTAAAAAAACCAGTTTTTGTGCCCAAAATCTGAATTATGGCAATTTGGAGGCCTCTTGATGGGTGATATGCTCCTGTGCACAGGCGAGTAGCACCTGCACGTTGCTGTGTTTCGGGCCAGGCGCCTTCTGAATGCCGGGCGAGGCAGGTCAGTTGGAGAAAACACGGGCGCCGCGCTATCCCACAGGTGCATCACGTCCCACAACAGGCACGTCGCGTCTTAAAAATTTGCACAATAACTTGCCCAGGTTTTGAAAAACTGTTCTCTCTACTTTTTAGTGAAGGAGGTCTCTTAAAAACTTATGTTTTTCCATCTGCTCATGATTGAAGGAGGCACTATAACCACAAAAAGTTTTCTTTCATCTCTACTATATCATTTGAAGATTGCATTTTGAACAAGTTTTCCGTGTGTGCTATGTCCTTGGCTCATACATTTAAGGGAACATGTTACCAAATTGTTTTTAGCCTTGGTTTATCATTGAATGAAACTCCTTTAAACACACTATCTCTCAAATCTGTATATCAATGACAACTTTTCTCAAACATAGTGTTAACACTTGGAGCTTTGACCCTCTGTTTGTTATGAAGGAGGTCATCCTAAAACACAAAAAATCTTCTTTCATCTAAAACTGTGCCTTCTCTCTGTTTATTGAAAAATATTAATGGAAACAAACTGTGAGCCTCTCCACTTATCACTGATTGAGGCTTTTAAACAAACTGTCCATTTATTTTATGAAACCCTACTTATGATATATGTCCTTTTGCACAAAATCACTATGAAACCTAGGGGTAAGTAATGCAATTGGTAAATTATAAATGCTCACTGTGTCCATCTTTGAAGCAACTCCTTTTTGCATTAACTACAGCTTTATTTGGCGCAGCAGATTTTCCTTGAATGTTTTTAGAGCCTAGGTTTAAAGTAAGATATAAAAGGCAATTGTTCCTCTTATACCTTCATTTGGAAGTCTATTTGCTAGAGGCTCTTTTTTTCCAAAAGGCTATCACTTTTGATTGTATAAGACTGATTTGTAGGGATTTCTCACATGTTTGAGAACTAATGCAAAAATGTCATCTTGAATTATCATGGAGTGCTGGAAGCAGACATTACTCAACCTTTGTGCTCATTTTCCACAATGGAGGACCTTTGATTTTTTTACGCTTTTGAGTTTGAACCCTGTGGTCTTTCTCTTTACAAACTGCACTTCCTTCCTTTTTTATTTCAAAATATTTTTATGACCAAAAGACTGAGATGAAGGAAGTGATTAATACCTCTCAAAAAACTCCTTTCTGTGTTGAAAAAACCCAAAATTGTGACAAAACTGGATTTTGGGCACCTTTGAGGGCTCTTTGCACTCTTGCACACAGGAGTGTTGCATCCTTTATAGAATTACACTGGGAGTGCTTACAGGCGCATCGTGTCACGTATTTTTGTAGCAAGTTTTAGAAGCCTTCCTGGTGTCAGAATTGGGCCCGAGATGGCTCGTTGGAAAGCTATAGAAGTGTACTTTCCAAATATGCTTTATTTTTGTCATTTGGTGTTCATTTGTTTGTTCAAAAATTGACTGTCCCAACACTGGTAAAAAATGGTGAATCCTAGTGCAGAAATGTATAGTTCTATTTGCAGGCCACTTTTAGATGCCTTCCTCGATTCCAAATTGAGCTCATGATAGCTCACTAGAAAGCTATGGAAGTCTAGTTTCCAAATATACTTGATTTTTGGAATTTGGTGTCTATTTGGTTTTTCAAAAAATAACTGTCCCAACACTGGTCAAAAATGGTGTATGCTTGTGTAGGCCCTCTAGTTGTCATGAAGGAGGCCTTCAAATGTGTGTTTTTTTCCATCCACTCATGACTGAAGGAAGCACTATAAAACAAAAAAATTCTTCTTTCATCAAATATTGTGTCTTCTCTGTGTTCATTGAAAAATACCAATGGAAAACAAATTGTGAGCCTTTCTTGTATCCGTCATTTAAATAACTCCTTTTTCATTGACTATATCTTCATTTGGCGCAGAAAATTATCTTTGAATGCTTTTCAGAGTCTAGGTTTATGGTAAGATATAAAAAGCAGTTGTTCTTCTTATACCTTCAATTTGATGCCTAGTGGCTTTAGACTTCTTTTTTTGCTAAAGACTGTCTCTCTTGCTTGCATAAGAGTGATTTGTATCGCTTGGTCACATATTTGAGAACTTATGCAAAAATGCCCTTTGAGTTGGCATGGAGCGCTGAAGGTAGACATCACCTAACCTTTGTATTCATTTTTCATGATGGAGGACCTTTGTCTTTTGGTACTTTTAGATTTGAAACCTGTAGGTCTTCTCTCTTCACAATCTGCATTCTCTTTGATTTCCAATAGTAAACTGCCACAACATTGAAACTTTTGCCTGAATTGTTCTTTTGCTCACACTTTGCTTACTTTCATCACTCAATACACCCCTGCAGAGATGCATTGATAGATTTTTTTTATCTTTGGAGAGCTTTCTTGGTGTTTCATGAAGATCATGCTTGATATGATCATCTTTCTTCAGACATGGAACTTCTTTCTCTTTTTCCTGATTTGAACATTTCTAAGCTCTGTTGAAACAATATACAGTAACATTTTAGTGGTGTATGACCTATAGATAGACAAAGGATTGTTTGCCAGATAGTAAGAAATGATGGTTGACTAATGTTGAAAACAGGGTTTTTGACTTAGAGACAGTTTTGTCAAGGTATTTGCCCTGAACACCACCACCTAGACCTACAGACTTTGTCATAGTTTCTGAAGAGTTTCTTAGGCATATTTAGGTCATCACATGACAAGATAATCAGTGAGAGAGGGGTAGACAACTTTGTCCAATGTTTGATAGCGAGCTATGTGGAGAAGGGGATTTTGAAAGCAGAGGTAGAAGGCTTGTGACAGCTATAGACAGAGAAGGTTTGTTGATTTAGGCCAGGATTAAAAACTGAAGACTACTTCTATGATAGGCTGCAAGATAGGGGTAAAAAGATAAAAATTTATTTGAGGGGTTTTCTAGAGGACAAATTGGATTCTTGACATTGGTTTCTAGAAAACCTAGCCAAGGAATCTAGTCATCAAAATAGGCAAAAATACTATTGACTAACACAAAGGAGCATGAAGAAGTCAAAATGATGATTGTAGATCAAAAATTTCAAGACAACACAGAGAATCAAGAGAAATATTATAGTCACCATGACTTTATTCAATAAATGTGCTTAATGTTTTGCAAATGTTGCTTCATATTAAGTTTTTTTATAGAATTTATACAAGTAGGAGCTATCCAAAATCCTTTCCAAAAGATTTTTTTGCTTCTTTACTTAGTAAATTCCACAGGAAAATTCTCAGGTTTTTTTTGGACAGATATAATATACTCATATCATTATCCCGATCAGTGCAAGTGCAACAACTTACTAATACATAATATTCCTGTTCTTCTTTTTTTCAAAAAAAAGAAATGTGATTACAATGAAAACCATGAGAAATTAATCCACACACAGGAAAGGACTAATCTACTTCAAGTACCGAGAATTTTCAATATTATTAGGTTTACCAAACAATGGTGAATCTGAATATTGATTCATACTTATTATTATTATTATTATCCAATTTTAAGGTCACGACCGAGCCAGACATCGAATTAGTGTATGAGACCCCCTTGTTTGTGGGAAAAGGGACCCACCTCCACGCAATTATTTGATTGCTAAATCTACGAAGACATACATACTCTACCCCCCTCTGGTTTTGAACCTGTGGCCTCTTGGGAAGAAGAAAATGTTGTTAACCATTAGGCCCAATGTTTATGGATGTCAAATCAACTTCCATAACAGAGTATTGTATTGAAGGCAGCTAGAAAGTTGCTAGAGAAATAGGAAAATGAATATAAAAAAATCATTTCAGAGATAATATTTCAATCAAGTGTCTAATTTTACCTTTGAAAGACTATTTTGGTGCATGCCTTATATTGGAGTAATAATAGGAGGGATGATATACAATTAAGAAAGTTTTTGTTAAAAATTAAAAAAAAAAATAAAGTCGCACAATACTTGAATTTGGCTTTATATACCCAAATAGCTTACTATGAATGAAAGATACTAATGGAGAGGGGAGAACCGTGATATTATATCTGTGCTCCATATTAAGGAAATTAGACTACCACAAGAATCTATGTTAAAGAATCCAGCTTAAAGCAAATGGATTAGCATAAGAAACACTCCAGGTGTTATTTGATAAAAGGGGAAACATGTGTGTTCAATTGTTTAAAATAGTTTCCAAAATTATCCAGTGACATCGATGAAGTTGAACACAAAGAAAAAGTAAGACAGCAAGTAGGAAATCAAAATTAAACATTGAAATAGGTACATCTAAACTTGTTGATATTCCATTTGGTCAAGAAAGATTGCTCCAAAAACTCATGAACATTGTACATTCGTTACATGGTTCCCGTGTTAATCAATGGAATAATAATGAATATTAAATTCATACTGAATTTTGTCATGGAATGACCAATTGTAAAAATTTCAAAATTACCGTCCTCACTATATCGCCAACTAGTGCACTAAGACCTAATGAACCTGATACAAATTCCTTATTGAGGATATGTTGATAACTAATGTTCCAAGTAACAATTATTTTGAATCTTAAGTAACCAGAGATATTCAGAAAACCTACACCCCTGCTCGCAACGATGACAGGTTGAACATCCATAACATTGATTTACTTTCCATATGGAGAGAAAATGTTGATTGCCAACCAGTTCTATCACGCCATGCCATGTTTTAAAATATGCAGCCAAAGCAGAAACAAAACCTGAATGCTACCGCAAAATTTTATCACGACTCTCGCACAACATCGCTCCAGAAGCCCCTACTATTACTATTGTCTAAAAACTCCTTACAGAAACCATAGCAGATAGAGACATTGGGGCACAAGAAATATGTCATATGCTACAGAAATTAGCACTCACTCTGCAGTCGCACATTTTTTTCTTTGAATGTTAATAGAAACATTTTCAGACGTGTTTTTCATGCTTCTGAAAGTGCCCTCTCAACACCAACCTTCATTCTTGCATACCTGAATAGACCGGGTTCACTAGAATTGTTTCCCATCCTTGAAGTTGCACGCTCCTATTCATTATCTGCTCGTCGAAAACAAAACCAATGGAAACACATATTCCCTCTGATGATTGTACCTTTCTTGCCAAGATACACTACAATCCATTCCCCTAATTATCCTTGTTAATCCACTTTTTTTTGGGCTGAATCAATATTGTATTTCCCTTTCCGCATACTCCCCAATGACATTGGATCCACCAATGACGAAATCATTGCACATTGGGAACAAAATAAAGGGACATATACAACATGGCATGTTCATCGCGAAATTGAAAACCCACAAACTCCACAATCCGAAAATCAATCTACCCCTGTGTCTACCCCTCCTGACCTCCCCCTTGACCCCATGAAAATGAATGAATGGGAAATCCTATCTCATCTTCACCCAGGATACAACATTGAAATTGATAGCCTTGAAATCATTGGCCATCGTGACTTTGATGTTAATCATAATTGGCTGCATACTTCTATCCCTCTCCACTTGCAAGAAATTCCCATAAATTTCATTGAATTCAACCGCTCAAATATTCAAAACCAACATCGTCATTTTTCAACCCTCCCCCAAAATCATACATTATCTCCCACACAACAAAAATATTTTACGCTTGTTATTTCTCACTTCAAAAACCCTTCACCAAAACCCCCACTCAGAATCATCATACAAGGGACAATTAGGACAGGAAAATCTTCTTTGGTTAAATGTTTCCAATGTGCATTTATGGAAGACTCCCAAACAAGCACAAGCCCATTGTTGTTACTTGCACCCACCGTCATTACAACTTTCAACATAAATTCCCTTGCAATACATTTTGCCCTTAACATCCCTATCCAATCAATGCATCCTCTTGAAGGACAATCACTCCTACATTTGCAAGAGCAGCTTCGTCATGTAGAGCACATCCTCATTGATGAAATGAGCTTCATCGGGTCAAAAACACTTTTTTGCATTGACAATCGCCTATGAGAGGCATTCCCCCTTCATTGAAATGCACCATTCGACAATTGCTCCATTATATTTGTCGGGAATTTAGGCCAGCTACCACCTATGAAGGAAATTCCTCTGTATGCTAGAACATCACGTGGAACTGCACTTTGGCACAGTTTCGATACATTCGTAACACTTATAACTATTTTTCGCTAACAAGGCGTTGGCCCTTCTCAGGTTGCTTTCCGTCGTATTCTCACAAAGCTCAGAAATGGAACACCTACACTTGAATATTGGAACCTCCTAATGTTGAGGACATATTCCTCTATTACGCATAAAAACCAACAAACATTTCAAGACTCCATGCACCTATATGCAACAAACAACTCAGTTGCCTTGCATAATAAAACAATGCTAAAAGAATTGAACATGCCAGTAGTGCTTGGCTCTGCAGAGAAACAAAGGCAACAAACTTTTACTACATCTAAAGAAGAACAACTAGAAACATAACATATGTACTCTTATGCAATGAACAAAAATTTATGCTCATCAACAACTTATAGGTACATGTAGGCCTTGTTATTAGCGCACTTGGCAAAGTCATTTCAATATTTTATGCACCTGACTCAAAGCCCCCAAAATTGCCATCCTTTGTGGTAGTCAACTTCAAGCAATACAAAGGAACACCATGGGACATTTCACACCCAACATATGTACCCATTTCCCTTGTCACAAGAGGTGCATGGCGACAAATACCATTTTGAATGGCATGGGCTTTAACAATACACAAGTCACAAGGAATGACATTAGAAAAAGAAACATTAGACATTGGCCCTAAAGAATGCTAGGGTTTAACATTCACTGCCATTTCAAGAGTAAGGTCATTGTTGGACCTTCGAATTAATCCAGCATTTCCATTCTCACACATATCACGGATGGAAGAGAATCCATATCTACAACACATAAAGCAAGAAGAATCATTGCTCGCATAAAAGTCTATGTAGAAGAGTACACTCTAACCAACAATACACTCTTCCTTTCATCTTTACCAATGGTAAACATCACTTAAGGCTTATCAAATTCCAGACACATATTTGATGTACTCTCGAAAACATTCTAGACAAAATCAAATATTGGAACAAGATGTTGAGAAAACTTGTTACATTATTTCTTGTATTTATTTAAGTTTATTTCTAAATGTCAATTTCAAATATTATTGCATAATCAATATTGAACTCATTTTCATGTTTCTGAATGAATTATTTAATTAGGCCAATAGGCCTCTCTCTTGAATTAGTTTAACTCATAATTTTGTCTACCTTTTTCTTTTGCAACTGACATGTGTACACCACCACATTTATGCCTCATATCTGTCCCATTTTAGCTACTTGGTATGGAATCGCTTAGCTAGTGTACTACCCTTATAAAATGGGCGAGGTCTCCTCATCTGTTTCCACGTTTCCATAGTTTAAGAGACGCTGTTACTTGTTGTCGAAACAAGCGTTTTCTTAAAGAGCTCGAAGGACTTGCCAACATACCCATTTTGTGCAAACCTAGCAATCATTGCAATCCATGTAATATCATCTAATTCTGACATTTCTAAAACAATTATAGGGATTCATCAAGGTATCCCCTCTGCATATATCATGTAATCGTTGATGTCCACGACACAACATTACGTTCCAAAAATTCCTGAAACGGTTTCATCGCATCGTCAACGCATCAACTTTTCCAATTCTACAATTCCAATTTCAAAAATCTATCGGCCTCTCTTTAGACCTTTTGAAACAATTGCTAGTTTAGCCTTAAAGAAAGCTGTACCCCAACCATGCAAGTCAAGACCATCAAGTGATACGACCATCTAGCCAACCTTTCGGCGACTAGCACTTGAATCTATAGTGCTCACTGCTACTCAACCTTAAATACATATTCTCTCAGTGATTCCGTAGCTCAAGGCGCTATCGACATACCCGCAAAGCAATAAAAATACTTACCATTGATTGCTTACTTTATATCCTATTTATCAACAATGTTTTTATATTTTTCTTTAATATTATTTTATATAAAATAAAAAAACCAATATATCATATATTTATTATAAAATAATAATTTTATTAAAAAATTTAAAATTACTGTTACATAGTTTTATATAAAGAAATAAAATAAAAAACCTAAACAACAAAAACATAGACCAAAATAAAATAACCACATCCTAAACGAAATCAAAACTGCAAATACACTAATTTCAAACATAATTAAAATATAGACTTGAAATGTATCTCTACTAGTCATGATCACGTTGCCTGCAACGTCTGGCGAATAAAATATGGAGAAAAAAAAAACTTCATTTTTTTTTGGTGCAGGTCAATTCTCATCCAAGTTGTTCTTCTTATAGAATATAGCGAAATAGCAGATTGCAAGAAAAATCTTATTGGTGGTAGAATCAAAGCTTTCGATCCAAATATATATATATGTTAATATAAATAATATTAATTCATTATATTTTTAATTTTTCTTAATGATATTCACCAATATAATATTTTGTTAATTGTTTTATTTTTGTTTTAATTTAATTAAGCTATATTTAAATTAATTAATTAATACATTAAAGGTAACCTAGCTAGATGAGTATGTGTGTAATAGAGTGAAATCCATTATTAAGTCTTTGGAGTGATTTTTAAGAGTGAGCTGGGATTTCCGTCAATATACACGAATGACTATTTTTCCATGAGGGTGAGAAACGTATTAATAGTTTTTGTGAGTATTTGTAATAGAGTGAAATTTATTATTAAGTTTTTGGGTAATAAAATTAAAATTAAAATGAAGGTATAAATTAGTTTGTTTTTTTTTAATTAATACATTAAAATAATTTAATATTATTACTATTATTAAGTATAATTGTGAAAGTATTATTAACAAAGTAAAAAAATTAAAAATTTTAAAAATATATAATTTTAAAATATAAGATGAAGAAATTTGTAAAGTAAGTTCAATCCTTATTAAGCATTAATTTATGAACTCTAAATAATTAATCACTTTTCTTAAAACAATTTTTTCATCCATATAACTTAATTTTACCTTGTAAATATAGTTCTTAAAATGCCTCCTTGTGATTATTGCAATTAAATTCGATAAATAATTAATTATCTTTCTTAAAACATTTTTTTTTCATCCGCATAACTTAATTTTACCCTGTAAATATAGTTCTTAAAATGCATTCAAAATTAGACTACCTTTTCCTTGTGATTAATGCAATTAAATTTGTGTTTTCATAAATAATTTGGATTTAGTGTGGTTCTAACTTATTCAATATTCTAATTATCACATTGTGAGATTCATGATATAACACATTTAGATTCATTTAGGAAGAAAAAGTTTATTCATATTTAACATGTCTTTAATATTTCACTTTTCCTTCTCTTTATTCTAGCAAATAATTGTACTAATAATGCCTTGTATTACTTATCTCCCTAATATTTATTTCCTTGATTATTTTAGGAGTTATATAATTGTAACTATTAAATGTTAAAGTTAATCAAAACATATATAATGTTTCTTAATATTTCTTAGAATCTCACTCATGGTGCATTTATGATCTTCATTTGAACCTTCCAAAGCTACGTAAATTGTAGATACATGATCCACATTACTTACTCTAGTTTATTCTTATACATTATTAACTACATTAACATTCCCCTACCTCCTTAGGAATATCATGGCATATGTCACTCAGTACATACAAAATATTATACAAACCTTGTCTTTCTCTCAAACATGTTTGTAATATGTGATTTTTTCATTGGTGGGAGCTATGACCTGCACGCCTGATGCACTTGTCAGCTTGTGCCTGTGCCTTTCACTTGCACCTTGTTTCTGATCGAATTGGGTTCGAGAGGGTCATCCTCCTCCCCACCAACTCCCCCAGATATAACTGCTTTCAACGTTGAGTGGTTGGAGGGCCACACTTTGAAAAGTCCAAGACCACCAAATTTGTAAAGAAGACTGATGATTTTTTGAAGGTGGAGCTTAATGCGGCTCAATCTAGGCCTATGGTCTTGAAGATCACAAATCATGGATTAATAGGACAATTTATGGGTCTTTTTCCATCATTGAGGACTTTGCGTGTTAGGATCGACAAAAATTGGAGACCCAAGATAAAAGCAAGGTCTCGATGTCCTTCTGTGGACAAGGGTTTTGCACATTTTTTTCAAGACAAAATAAAACAAGACCTCATATTCAAAAGAGGCCCTTATTTTATGGATTCCTAATGGTTATATTTAATTCATTGTAGTCTATAATTTAACCTAGAATACGATGTCCCATCTGTGGTTTCAGTTTGGATCAAGTTTCCATTTCTCCCTCTAGAATTCTAGAACAAAGATACCTTTCACATGTTCAGGAATGTCCCTAGCAAATACATTGACAAATAATAACCCCAAGAAGAGCTCCAAGCTTGTGTTAGGATATGTGTGGAGGTGGATCTGGACAAAGGGCTTCTGAAAAAAAATAAACCATAACCTTAAAAATTGGTATCACATTCAAGAAGTTGACTATGATCAATTCTCATTTAAGTGCAAATTGTTCCATGAATATGGTCATTTTCCCCCTTTGCTCCTGCATTTTCCTGTAAGGGAGCTTGATTATTGTTCCTTTCCAAACTTCTCCTCCTTTGCATGATACTGTAAGAAGAGTCTAGAGGAACAACAAAATTAATATGAGGAAGGAGAACATTGGCGACAATAAAAAGGAGGAGAGGTTTGGGAAGGAACAATAATCAAGCTCCTTTACAATAAAATGTAGGAGCAAAGGGGAAAGGATCCATGTCCCCAAAAAAGAATGGGCCAGCAATTGGAGAAGGCACCCCAGCTAGCATCAATAAGCTCTCCCTCGATCCAAATAATAGTTTTGATTTCATAAATAAACTTCCATAAGAAGGAGAAAATACAACAAAGGAAACTCTCCCCAATCCTACTAAGCCCTCTTCCATAATTGCGAAATTTGGTGCCCTCACCCCCACCCCACCCCACAAGGATTCACAAAGGGAAAATATGGGAGAATGATCTAACTAAAAAAATAATAATTTCATTCTCCTAAGGCCCTTAAGCTGCAGGGTGATGTGAATTTGGAAATATTTATTAATTAACAATCATATGTTGATAGGGAGAAAGAAACAAATCGACCACAAAGAAAAGCGGGCAGGAAAACAAAACAACAGTTTCGAAATGAGAATAGAGAGAAGGATAAAGAGTTGGGGACTTAATCGATAATTGATCCTTCTAAAATGGTTACTAGAAACTTAAAGAAGAATGGACCTAGCCCTCAACTAGGGGGAATAAATCCCAAAGTTAGTAATGGAATTTCTCTCCTATAATTGTAGGGGATTAGGCACTAATAAAAATGTTTCTAAGGTTAGATTTTAGAAAAGAAATAAATTTCAACCATCCTCATGCTCCAAGACATAAAATTGGGGGAACAATATTCCTTCCAAAGTTTGCATAAGTTATGAAAATTTTCAAATCTCAAGGTGATAGGATATGTGGTGCTTTGAGGGGACTTTGCTCAATATGGTCTATTTTTTTTTTTTTGAGGTAGTAGACTCCGTCTCTACACCTCACTAGTTAGAAGTAAGATTGCTTCACCTTCCATCGAACAAGGTATGTAACATTATAAATTAGTATGTGCATTTTCATTACATGGAAAATGTTAGGTGTTGGGATTCCCTTCTCAGTCTTAGACATACCCTTGGGAACAATGCTATATTAATATCAGAGGGGAATTCAATACAACCCTACTCCCTTGGGAGAAAAAAGGAGGCACTCTTGTACTAGACCAGTTCCAAGAGAGTCTAAAGGACCTCATATATTCATTAGTTATGATGGGTATTAAGCATGTTTCCAATAAATTTACTTGGAATAATCACAAATCGAGACCTAACCATATTGCAGCTCACCTGGATGGATTTTTCGTTGTTACCTCTTTTCTTTCCCAATATTTCCTAGTTACTTCACATATTTTTCCATAGGCTAGTTTAGACCATGGCCTAAATTCATTGAAAGTAGATCCCAAACAACATATTATGGGCCATTTCCCTACTAATTCTCCCCTTTATGGATCAATACATATGTTTTTTCAAATACTTTCAAGCAAGTTTGGAGTCGTTGGATGAGAAACTCACACATTAGGATACGGGGAAAAAAAATTGCTCTCAAACAGTGTATTAAAGCCAACAATGAAGATGAGAGTGCTAAATTAAAAATACATAAGATAAATCTGGAAGAATCTAGTGAAAATTAGAGCAAGGGGATGTGACCCAAGAGCTTCTTCAGCATGAAAAAACCAAAACTTAGACTTTTTGTCAACTGCTTAGAGCTAAGGAGGAAGATTGGCACTTAAAATATCCTAGTTTGTGGCTGCAGTCCGATGATTGAAATACAAAATTATTTCACAATCAAACAAAGGAATTGGTTTGGTGGAATAACATTTGATCGATCAAAGTTGAAGACATGCAAATTAGGGAATTTAAATAAATCCAAAGAGAAGCAATGACTTTCTTCAATGAGTTCCACTCTACCCCAAATACCCCCTCAGAATTTATCCAATACACGTTGGATAATATCCCTAAATTGGTATCCAACGAAGATAATAATGTGTTTTTGCATGGTATTACCAAAGAGAGATTAAAAAACATAGTATTCTCATTTAGTCTGGATTCAAATCCTAGGCTTGATGGATTTTTAGCACATTTCTACGAGTTTTATTGGGATGTGATCACGTATTACCTGATCCACCTAATAGATTATATCATCAAGAATTACTGTATTGGCAGATGGATCACATTTTCCTTCATCACTTTGGTTCCCAAATATGTCAACATGTCCTCCTTTGTAAGGTATAGACTGATCTCCCTTTGCGATGTTTCATATAAAATCATTTCAAAAGTTTTAGCTTAGCAGTTAAAGCTCTTCCTTCCGAAGCTCATATTTAAAAAGTAGGGGATATTTGTGGGCCAAAAACATATAATTGATAATATAGTCTTGGTTCAAGAAGCTTTCCATTACAATAGTTCAAGAAAGGATAAAGGAATGTTAATAAAACACGAAATGGCAAATGCATTTGACCAAGTTATCCAGGACTTTTTGTTGATGGTTCTCTTGCAATTTGGTTTTAATGGAAAATTCATAAAATGGGTGGAGGTCTGAATCTCTTCACCTTCAATATCCCCCTTAGTTAACGACCACTCCTCTCACTTTTTCAATTCCGCTAGAGGCCTGTGCCAAGGGTGTACTTTATCGCCTTTCTTTTTTATTATGATGGATGACTCCTTAAGAACATGCCTTGAACATAAGCAAAGAATTGGAAGATTATTGGGAGTAAGATATGTCTTAGGCCTAAAGAGCACAAATCACTCCCAGTTTGTGGAGTATACACTCTTTTTGGTGGGACCCTCAAAAATTATTGTTGAGCATTTTAAGATTATCATGGATTAGTTTCTTCTGGCATCTAATAGGTTGGTTAATAAAAAAAAATGTAGATATATTCACAAAATATTACTCCCCATATACAAATATAGTTAGGTGTCCTTGGATTCCATCCCATGGATTCTTGGAAGGAGTTCAACTATCTAGGGATCTCGATCTATTTAAAGACCCACACTTCCCTTGCATGGCCTAGAGTAATAGCAAAATTTAGGGCTTAATTACAATAATGGGAAGCAATTTGGTTGAACCTATTGAGATTGTAACTAGTTTTGGTCTTCATAATGACCTATTTGTAATTATGACACTATATACATTGTATAAAGAAACAAAAATAAAATTGATATTTTTTGTAAAGCATGGATTTCATGCTCAAGTCTAGGTTAAAAGCATGCTCTTCATGCTTCTAGGTATTTCTACTGGGACAAAGAGGAATTTATGCCATGTATTATAGTCCCATTTATACTCATTGTAACAAAGGAAAATATTTATTTTGTCAAGAAAAAACTATTTATTCCTCCAATACTAAGTCGGCCTAAGGGAGGGTTATTTGACCCCTCAAGAAGGCTATAAATACAAGGAGCTTGACCTCATTTGTGACACACATCTCACACAAGTTCGATTTGTAGAAGAAAAGGAGAAAAATAGTTGGAAAGGATGAAAAAGATAAGTCTAAGTGTCTTGGGATAATCTATCTCTCTCCACATGTGTGAATTTAGGGTTTTGTTGCTTCCAGTTGTAGGAGGCGAAAATTGCAAGGCCAAAGTTCTCGGACAAAGTTGCAATAGGTCGAAGTTTGGAAGTTTCCTTGAAGAAGAATTTTCCAGGGGGATGAAATGGTGTTGGGGAGGATCTTGGGATTTAGTATTTGGGTCTTAGAAGTCTTATTGTAAGAAGATTCTAGAATAAGAGAAGAATTCTTTTTGGGTTTTCTCTTTGGAAGGGTTTTGCCTTGGCTTGGAGCCTATATTAGATATACTTTTTCTTGTTGTGATCTTCATTGTTTTGGTACTTACTTAATGAACAAGAACATATAAAAGTAATAAAAGGACAATACAAATAACAAGTAACTATTAAGTTCGGGAAAATCATCTATAATACATAAATATAATATATTTTTTTAATTTTACATAAAATAATATTAAAGATTCAAATTGATAAAAAATTTGTCAGCTTGTTTTGACTATTGGTTGGACATCATGATGGTTTACCATTTTCTTGTAAATTTATGAAAATCAAACATGTATAATCGTAATAATATAAAATTGTTGTTGAATAAGATATAAAATAAGAAAAAAATCAAATATTCATAACACTTTTTATATTTCATTTTACTTTTCTATTTCACATATCATTTATCTCAATTACTTTTTTTAATTTAAAAAGCTTAATATCTCTTTATTTTAATTAAAATTTTCAAAATTTATTTATATTCTTAAATCTTAAATTTTTTATTATATTTTCTTTTCTTTAATTTAGAAATATCACTTTATCTTTAGATTAAGTTATATATATATATATATATATATATATATATATATATATATATATATATATATTTATTTATTTATTTATTTTATTTTTATTTTTTTAACGCTGAATTTAAGTTAGGGATAGCCTGATTTTTAGATGGAAGAAAATTGATCCACTCACAATGAGATGGTTATGACCAAATTTGTGTGAGACTTATCCCTCTTAGATGCTCTTTGAAAATTTTAATTCCCCAAAATGAATTCCATCCTCCACCCCTAATAATAGTAATTTTATCATTATTAACGTTACTTTTTTTAATAATAAATATTAATATTTTATAAATTTATACAAAATTTACTTCATAAAAGTATATATATATACAACAATAAAAGTATATATATAATAAAATTTATAAATTTTTTGGTATTTTTTAAAGTTATTATTTTAATTGGAAGAAAATTAATACTTTTAAATTAAATTTTAATGAAAACATTTATTAAATATCTTTAATAAAAATGTTTTTAAATATTTAAATATTTATGATTTTTTTAAATATTTATATATTTATGATAGTTTTTTAGTCCCCTAGTTTTTAGGATATATTAAACTTTTAAAAATTGAATATAATTTATTTCTAGTTTAATTAAATTTTAATTTTTAAATAATAATTTATATAATCTTTTAATGCAATTATAAAAATAGTAACATATAGATCAAAAGAAAAATAAAAGTAACATACAAATAGAATTTTGAAAGGAAAACATACCTCATAGCAATAAAAAATGACAAAGACACTCATATTTTTCTCATGTTTTAATTATGAATGAAAAAGAGTAGATGAGAGAAAAAGAGTAATTTGTTCAAGTGCGAGCAACAGTTACAGTAGGGAGGCATGATAGGCCTCCAAAACAAGTAAATCATAATGTCCATCAATCCACTCGTAGGCACATAAAAACAATACTAAACCCACCTTTTGCACTTAATGATACATTTTCCTCGCTTAATGTTTTCTTTAAGAGTCAATGAGGTTTTTCATATTTTATGTTCGTTCACATGTTTAATTTGCAGAATTTGAGGAAATATTGCACTGATTTCAAGAGATCCAGAACTAGAGGTATTCTTGGAACTTGTTCCATACTATAAGAGAGCCTCAAGTAGGTTGATTGAGGGCATTTAATGCCCCTTTCTTTTGTTGCAAGGTTGACTATGAGCAAGATCCCCTTTTCTAGGGATTTTTGGAGGCAAATGCAGTCCCCCCCTCAAGGAGATTTATCCGCACTCATTTTATAAATAACAGGCTAGAGTACCATTAGATAAGTAGAAACGAGTATGAAGAATATGATGAAAAACTAGATTTGGTATTCCAGGTAAGTTTTGTAATTCTATAATGTGAAAAAGGTTTCTCGTTTAATGAAAGTGGTGTTCTATTTTAGCTTCTAGTTTGGCTTTCCTCTTAGGAACTTTGGAAATCCTTGAGATAGGCCCACCCTAGGAGCTCTACAACCAACTTCTAACTTTTTTGTAATTTTTATTAGTCTTATGCTTTTATTTGTTTTTGCAACATTTTTTAAAGTCACCTTTTCATAGCACTTATGCATGGTTAATTAGAAAGGCCTTCGTGAACAAATTTTTCTTACAAGTTAATTGAGCATTTGGTTGTAGTAGCAACATCAGTTAATGTCATTAGCAATATTCATTTACTTCATTTATTTTGTTGTTATATGAGTGGGTCTGCCCACAAAAATAAATTTGAAGTGCTTCCTAGAACCCTGTGGAGGGGGGCCTACTGCCCTGTTCCAACCCCTCGGTAGGGCACACTATTTCATGCTTGACAATAACATACTTACTATATTTCATTAAAAAACAAACAGACTTAAGATATTTTATTAAAAAACACATCTTTGATGTAAGCAGATTGAAACCCAGGAAGACAAAAGTAGAAGCAAAATTTTCACAAAACATCTTGTTGACTTAAATGACCACCCTATCGAGAATTAAGACTTCGGTTGCAGCATTATAATGAAAGAAACGTGAATTATTTGGAGCAGATGATGTTTAGTTTGGTGTAGTTATTTAAAGCATCCACAGTGCACTCGACCTCAATTATATCAATGCTTTGCTGGTCGAAATGATCCAGAAGGAAAAGTTCCTTTGTGACATGGTATTGGTGGCGGCCTCCTATATCTTGTCCTATAGAATTCTCTGGATCGTTCTTGATCCCTTCTTAAATTTTGTAGGTTCTCTATCATGTTGACATTGAAGAGCTCTAAATTGGATATTCATCTAAGCATATGCCAGTAATAACTTCCTTCATCATGGCAGAAAAGGAGATCACCACCACTGTAGTTTGCATTCAGAGAGAAATATGAGAGAGGTTTTATTTCATAGTGAGGTGGAAGAGAGATGATTAGGGCTTAGTGAGTAAGTTATGAGGTAGTTAGCAGCATAAATGAAGGAGGTGGTGGATCAAATGGCTTAAAACATTTCAATCATCTAACATTTGATCCAAGGATTCACACATGCATACAGTGGCATTTAGGGGAGTTGTTTTCAAATAAGGACACCTTATGGCGTAATAACATAAGGTGTTCTTATTTGAAAACAACTCCCCTAAATTTAAAATTAAAGATAAAGTGATATTTCTAAATTGAAGGAAAAAAAATATAATAAAATTGTGAGATTTAAAAATAAAAATAAGCTTGAAATTTTTAATTAAAATAAAGAGATATTAAGCTTTTAAAATTTTAAAAAGTAATTGAGATAAATGATATTTAACATGTGAAATATAAAATTAAAGTTAAATATGAAAGATGTTATGAATATTTAATTTTTTTTCTTACTTTATATCTTACCTACGAACAATTTTATTTTGACAATGATGATGATGATGATGATGGTTAACGCCCACTGAGACCAAACTTTGGTCTATTGGATCTAAAGAAATGAATTATATAGTTTGTTTTAAAGTTTTACTCCGATGTTCAAAGAACTTGGAGAGAAGCGTCCTGCTCAACTATAATTTTGACATGTTAAAAGGCTAGGAATGTCGGTATTGCAACAAAGATTGTGAAACTGAGATCTAATGTGGGTGTATTTAGGGCACTCTAAGAGGAAGTGATTTTCATCCTCAATGTTCATATTCTCATAGAGATGGCAGATCCTTTCCACCCATGGTGTTTTAGGAACTATCTAACGACCTGTTTCACTATGGATCTCATGAGTGTTCGTTCTTATCTTGGCTATATTATTTTTTTTCTTTGAGCTAGTTAAAACAGAGAGATACTTTTGATCTTCTAGAGTAGGGTTGATGACCTCCTTATAATATCTTAATTTTTTTTTATCCTCCAAATATTTCTCACACCACATTTCCTCTTTAAACTTATAAGTAACAATATTTTTAAAGTTATTAATATTTTTCAATGCTCTCATCATACTTATATCATTATAATTGTATCAGGTAATCATCATGTAGCACTAGCCATTGTCTCCTATTCATAAAGAACATCAACTAAAATATCATTTCAGAACATAAATAATCATATAAATCACAAAAGGAATCATCCTCCCTCTCAAGGAGGTACCAAACACAAGTCTAAGATTGCCTCATACAATTGCACTGTCTCAATATATGAGAGTATATCGGTCCCAACTATATATATATATGGTATTCTCTGCTTTCTATGACATCGCAAAGTATCCATGTCATATTCATAACTTTCTCAAACATATCTTCAAACACTTCCTAATCTTGTTTCATAGCTAGCAACATCATACTCAACCTCGGTCATGCTACAAACTTCTCATCATGGAATATCTCATACTCAAGAAACACTCATATGTGATCATATTCATCAATAACAAACATCAACATATCCATACAGTCATATATCATAGGAGGAATATTATAGACTAGGAGTAAATCATCTCATGCAAACATCTTGAAGGATTATCGATGGAAACTCAATGTGAATGAAGCAAATCAATCATGAATCGACTCAGGTTCTATGAATGTCACTATATATATATGGATGGATGTTCTAAATGGAACATCAATGCTTCAATCAACTATTTTTTTCCATGTCAGGTTCAACAACATCTTGAACTTCAAATCGGGGTGTCCAAGGACTTGCATTTCCACTTTACAATACTTCTTCAATAGATTATCTTTTCTCAAACTTCAAAAATCGATTCATCATGCCATGGTACACCATTTCAAGCTTTAGAAGCCATCTCCCTCTAACTTATATCACCAAAGGCTCTTTACCTGACAATAGTAGGTCGTCAATATATAAAAACCAAAATCAAAATCAAATTCATACCTTGTAACACTTCTGAAGAAAAGGCTTGGATCAATACAACATCTTGGCTTCATCAGATAAATGTCAATGTGGACATATCTAGATCGAGGGAGCTTGCTTCATGCAATGCTCACTGCATCCACAACAATTTACCAAACCACCATGCCCAACCTTTCATAAGTCATTATTATGAAATCAAATCAACTAAATCAACTCATCAAAGTTTAGAAGCGAGATCAATACTAATATCAAAATTAATAAATATTTCAATGTGGGTTCATTGGAACAAGTGATAGGTAAAGCTTTCATCAAGTCATGACATCATCTATTATCATTCCAACATGTTGTTATCAACCACTTAATATCAATCCAAAACTTCATCAAGTCATTTCCATGATCATAATACAAGTCACTATGCTCATATATCATTGTCATCAAGTCAAATCATTAGACATAATGTCAAATCCAAATTTTCTATCATGGTAAGATATCTAGTCCTATACATATCTCAATCATTGAGTCAAAGGTCTAAGTCATCATCATACATCATATAGTTCATTTATATCAACCAACCAAATCATTTCAAACTCCTGTAAACATAATGACATATCTATATGTATGTCACGACCACCTGCAAACACAAGTTTAGTCTTCATGTTCATATTATAGCAAACATTTAAAATTCTCTGTTCTCAGATATTTCAGCTACACAATTATAGAACTGATATCCTCCTGGTGAACATATTTTTTCGTGTACAAAAATTCAATTTTGTGTCTATCAGACATAATCTCACCTATGGTCCTTCCTTTGTGAGAGTGAGACTCATACCTCTATTGTATATCAATAATTTCAGACACACATAAATCATACTTCAATAGAACATATAATTTCATCTTCATTCATGTCATCAACCTGTCTTTACTAGATTCATGATACAACATATCCCTTAGATCATAAAATCAAACATATATCCATCATGGTCAGCTACTACATTATCACATCATCACATCAACCTTTCATCAAGGGTTAGATTCCCATGATAGCATAAGCGGATAGGTGAGACATCACACTTCAAGGACCATGAACACAGTAGCACTTCTTTCAAGTCAATCCATCAAGTTAGGGCCCTCAGTTTTACTAATCAGATAAAAAATATAACCACAGTTAATAAGAGATCTAGAGTATCAATATCACAGTTCTTTCATGGTTACCATGCTTGTCATGATCAATAGGGTTAAGTCATGTCATTCAATAAAACTTTATAAAAATAACAAGAGTGTCAACATACTTTCATAATAATTATCAAAAGCATTATCAATACCATATCAATGAGGTGACCTTCTACAAGAGATCCAACATGTCTTATGCATATCAATTATCATTTACTAGAGTCAAGGTTCTAACCTTCTTCATAGAATCAAGATCTCCAAAAAAAATAGAAGTTAGCCAAACATAAATGTATGCCACTATATCTAAGCTCAACAATAAGTATCCTCACATAATCAAGAATATCATAATGATCAAAATATTCAATACCAGGTGCACCATTTCATCGTATGGAACATAAATCCAAATCACTTTCATATGCATGCATGAGCCATTTGCGAAGGAGACATTCTCAACATACCATAGGGATTACCTAGCCATCCAAGCTTATATATTTAAAACAATATAACATGCATACCTTGTAGTATTTAAATACTTGTGAACCTTCACATAGGAAAATTGTAGTGCTTTTCACCTTATCATCAAGTGCCTCTTTACCTTTTCCAAATCTAGCTTTTCTTTCCTACATATCAAATAATCCTCAAGAAGGATCCACTTATCACATCTCATCAAGGAGGTTGGATAAATGAAAGAAATAAAAACAATGATAAAAACAATAATCATAATCCATAAGTATAAACAAGAGTAAAGAAACATCAAGATTCAAGGAGTACTTATCTTTAATGAGAGGTGATCCTTTCCCTCTTGAACTAGTCTTCAAGAGCCATCACTATCCATAGTCCACATAAGAATGTTGCCTTCAATCAACTTTATCAACAACCAAGTCATATAAGGCTTCATCAAATCAATCCCAAGTGCTTTAGCATCTTCACATAGACCATTATAGGGTTTCATACATCAAATCTCAAGTATTTTCCATAAACTAGGGTTTCTCTCAAACCCTAACCATCAAATCCTTATGGACTAACTACCTAGGGTTTTCTTCATACCCTACAATTTAAGGTCTCCACCATCCTCTTCTTGCTTCCATCAAAATTATCTCCATGGGGGTGATCTCCATGGATTTTCTTCAGCCTAGCTCTAATTCCATGTTAATTTTTCATGGAATTAGACCTCTGATATTCTCATTTTATCTCCTTGAAGTAGAACCAAGCCCCTCAGGGTTTCATTACACTTCCACCTTTCTAGGAGGGATTTAGCTGAGTAGGTAGTTTGAGAGTTTTCAACGCTTTAAGCCATTGTTTAGGGTTTGATCTATCCTTATTTTAGGTTCCTTTTGATCGCTTATTATTCTATCCAAAACCCCCTCTTTAGTTTTTCTTGGTCTCTCCCTTAGGGTTCCCTAGTTTCCCCTAGGGTTTTAACCTTTTGCCTCCCATTTTGTAGCAGTTTTCCCCTATGGATTCTTGTTGTTTTCTGCACCTTTTCTAGCATATATTAGTCATTAGATCCCTATTCCTTAGACCTTAGATCATTTGGCCGTTTTGTGTGTTTTGAATCAATTTCGCCTGCCTCTTAAATCATTTGTTTAGGAGGCCTTATTTTGGGTTGAATTTATGCATTTGTAATTGTTTATTTTACTGTATTTTTAGTTTTATTTACATCACTTCAGCATTTTTTCTTTTCCTTTATACAACTATCTGGGCTTAGTTAAAATTAACACACGGCTTTCACACAAACACACTTAAAGTGAAAAGTGCTTGGCTTACACCGCCAAGCCAAGACATAAACATTGTAATCAAGTTATATGCCTCATTGAGCCTTTGTTTATCACTCTTCACCCTTTTTGTGTCATATGTTTATTGCCATCATTCCACCCCCAAGGCTTCTATCTCAGAGACTTCGAGGCCTTCACCCCCAGTTTCTGTTAAAGGGACTTACTCCACCGCGTAGAATTCGAGTTAGTCCTCTGTCGAGTCCCCATACCGACTCTAATTCTGGTTCATCGGGTTCTTCCTCTGATTCCAAACCTGATTCCCCTCCACCTCATATCGTCACCATGTCAGGCACCAATGCAAGTGCTGGTCCTCAAGTTGGTGGTGGCCCCAACCCTAATGTTGGATCCGCTACCAGAACCGTTCTGGATACTCCTTTGCTACCTTTTATGGCAGGTTTAAGCCTTCCCAATTTGAACCAGTTAATTAACAGTGCTATACTCCATGATCTAGGTTGGCTTGCTATGCCAACTAAGCTTCCTTCAAACATTCCTAAGTTTGAAGTAAACATTGGATAGGACCCCACTAATCACGTCCGCTCCTTTCACATGTGGTGTTCGTTTAATTCTATCACTGATGACTCCATCTGTCTTCGGTTATTCCAACGTACACTCACTAGAGAAGTTGCAAACTGGTATGTCGACCAGGCCGTTGCCTCTCATTCCACTTTTGCGAATCTTTCTAAAGCATTTATGTCCTACTTCCAGGTACCTCTCCTCTATGATACCGATACCGATTTTTTGACTACCTTCCGTCAAACTTCTGTCACCCGCCTTTCTGACCATGTACAAGAATGGCGTAGGAGGAGCTTGTGTCAAGATCCTACATTCGATGACCATGTATATATGAATTGGTTTCACAAAACGCTTTTGTATTCTATTAGTAAATATGTTGTGTCTCACTTTCCTTAGAGCGAGGAAGAAGCTCTCCAAGCTGCGTTGAAATATGACTTGATCTACGCCCAATATGGTTATGCTTATATCGTTTTACCAGATCTTCCTAGACATGTTGGTGCCAACGCACCGGGGGCATCTCACGCCGCCGACGGTATCGTTGAATCTCTTTCACATCCATATACTCATCCTTCCATGGGTTACAGTTTCCCTCAAGGAGGGACCAGCTTCTCTAGCACTTATCCCCCTCCCGGAAGCATGTATCCACGATAAATCACACCTTACGCATTTTCCCAACTACATCAACCGATGCCAGGTCTAGCTGTCGCTCAACCTGTTTACCCCAATGTTGCTCAACCTCCTTTTTATCCTTATCCATAGCCCAATGCTCTAACCCTTCTAGAATCAACACCCTAGCCTCCCATTCCTTTTCAACCTCTACCACAATATCCACCTCCCCCTCAAGGTCAGGTGTATGTGCATCAGAGTGCGACTAATCCTCCTAATTCAAACAAAAAGAGGAAAGGCAACCAAAAATAGCCAGCGCAGGGTAATCAAGGGTTCCAAGGTAATCAACCAAATGCACCCCAAGGGAACCAACCTAACACTACAAACCAACAATAGGGAGATAGCCCAAAAAGAACAGGCATCTTCATATGAACAAGCCTTCTTTGTGTTGTGGTGTCCATGGCCATTATACTCACGATTGTCCCCTCTTACTCGAGATGTGCCAGTTGTGGGAAGCACAAGAAGCATCTAGAGGACATCAATCCACTGCTTCAACTCCTCCAAATACTATGCCAACTCAACCAGTTTTGTTCACTAATACTTTCCCTCAGCAAGGATATGTGGCTTCCCAACCCCCTCAAGTTCAGGTCGCCCCTCAACCTTCACAGTCTTGTACCCCTGAGTACCAGATTCCCATGATGAATTCTGAAGAGGTCAATATTGTTGATGTCAACCTTCAAACCCAGTCGCGCCAATATGACAAGACACCTACTACGTCTGCAATCAAGTCCTAAACAAAAGTTTCCACAAAGTCCATTTCGACACCCAATTCTCCCTTACAAATCCCTTGGCCTCGGACGGAGGCTATTCCTAAGATCCCCAAAGGGCCATTACGTTGAAATTCTACTTTTGCCAAAGTTTCCCACACCTACATCATAATAGATGACTTGGCACAATCCCCTACTCCCATATCAACGCTGGAAGTCCTCCATACATGCCCATCTCAAAGAAAAATCTCTCTTATCTGGTTTGAGTATTGTGGATCCTTCAGATGATCGTTTGATTATCTTTGATAATGACAAATTAGAACATCCCCCTTTACCTTCATGTGTTTCCTTCCAAATACCAGTCAAGATTCGTAATGTCAATGTCTTGTAATGTATCATTGATGAGGGTGCATCCACCTGTGCAATGTCCGCATCGGTTTGGAATAAGCTCGGATCACCCAACTTAACCCCATCCACCATCACTCTGCGTGCCTAGGATGGTCACCCTTCTCAGCCCCTTGGCATGTACTGCAATTATCCTGTCACTCTTGCGGGCAAGATTATTTGTGTTGACATTGAAGTCATTGATGCCCCCTTGGATTACAATCTCCTATTGGGTCGTATTTATACCTATGTGGTGTATTTTTTCGCATCTGCGGTTCACTGTAAGATGTGATCTCCTCATAATGGAAATATCGTCACCATCGATCAGTTGACATATTATGAATTGAAGTCTCGGACCTCTCCTAAGTCTATCATAACTTCAGTGGCCGATAAGCATCACCAGTGTTTCACCAGGAGTGTATAAAGATTACACCTTACTTGGTGCTCCCTGGTCACCCCCCTCTTATCACTGACCCCAGCTTGTCGAATGTTTGCATGATGCAATCATCTCAGGCTAGCCACAAGCAATTCGGTTTGACCAATCATCATCCTATGCCTCTGCAACATGCTGGTGGTCACTCGACGAAGCCTTCAGGACCTTCTTTTCAAGGACCTTCTCCCTTTGCTAGTTTCTTTTCCACCCCTTTTCAACCAGGAAGGGTTCCCCCTAGCCTTAACCACTTGGGATCCATTCCGCCAGGCCATTACCCTTCCAGTCAGATATTGTTTCTAGCTCCCCCCTCCTGAGACTTTTCGATGTCTGTTATGGCTATGTTGAGCCTTCCCAATTTGACCCTTGGGATCCCAGTCTGGTACATTGATCCCCCAGCCAACACTATGTCTGGTCAGATCAAACCTTATACCGCTTTGATCCTGTTCCAACCACTCGCTATGACCCCTCCCTTTGCTTTAGGGCCTTAGCCACCTCAACATGACTCTACTCTTATTACGAAAGAATCTCGTGAGGGAGTCAAAGCCAAAAAGAAGGAACGTAAGGACAAGGCCCCCAAAATACTACTGCTCCTCCTAAGCCTCCAAAACAGTCACCTCTGTGTGCTTTGTGTGATGGTGTTGGGCAGGCCACCCATAATTATCCTAAGCTTCCCCATCTCAAACCTGTGGTCAATGAGATGTTTCCTGAATCTGATATCCTAAAGGTCCATGTTACCTTACCCGATTCAGCTAAGAAACTCAAATCGTTGCGCACGAACCACCCTTGTGCTTTGTGTGATCTTTATGGCCACTATTCTCACCTTTTTTCCAGTCTCGATGATTTTCTCGACAGCCTTGAGGCAATTCGCCAAATAGAGGTCGCTCGTAGTGGATCTCGTACTCATCTACTTGTGAGTTCTACTTTAGCAGCATCAGAGGACATTTCTGCACCCATTGTGATACCTCCCCTCAATGTCAAGATGATAGAACCTTCAACCACTATCCTCTATCTATCATCATCCATGAGATCCATGCTGGAAGACCCCTTCGGGGCATCCCCTTCTGTTTCGACTGAACCTCCTTCAATGATCACCCTGGGCTGAACATCTATAGATGTTTCATCTACTAGCTCTTCGTCTACCCTCCGTAGTGATGCGTATGTGAACCATATCTCTCATGATGATGCATCAGGTAGCCCCGTCATGCCATGTGGTCTTTCTTCCACTAGTCCTCCCATCTTCCATGCTAATGAAGAAATTGTGAAACCATTACCACCCCTAGTTTTCCCTTGGATGATATGCACCATCATGCATAGTTCCTTTCGCAGCAGTCCCATGACCAATATGTTGTCGCGTCCAAAGACTTCATCCATAGTGAAGTCGATTGGATATATCCCCCCTCGCATCGAACCCACGAATTCGATCCACATACACCTTGTGGCCATTACATTGACACCCAATGTTTGGGAAAGGGAGCATACCTTCTAGAGGATTGTGAAGTCCAACTCCTTCCTAACCCTCGCAATGCACTCTACCTTAATAGATTCTACCCATAGCATCTTCCATTGAGATGTGTGTTTTATTTCCGTCATGCATTTAGGTTGTTTTCATTATCATCTCATTTGTTGTCTTGCGGTGCCTTTCGGATGGATCCATCATCCACACCATATATCGGCTATGTCGATAGTGCAAGTCGCTTCTACTCGAATCTAGCCTCGACAGCTTGGGCCATTTTAACCCCATGCATTTGTTAGTCCTATCCAATGGTGTATGCATTGGATCTGCCACCAATGACCAGGCAGAATATGATGCAGTTATAGATTTGTTAGTCGATGCCCTTGATCATCGCATCCTTCATCTTCATTTCTATTTAGATTTTTTGCTGCTTGTCATGCAATTGAATGGCATGTATCGTGTGAATAAACATGTCCTTTTAAGAATATATTTACGAGTGAAGTTCTTAGTGTGTGAATTTGAAACCATTACATTCAGTTATGTACCTTGAGCCCAAAATCACTATGTAGATAGCATTGCAAACACTATTCTAGATTAGCACTTATCACATGCATTTACCACAAGACAATAATCATAAACAAATGGAGAACCATATACTTGTCATATATAAAAATATGCAGATCCATAATATGTGTCCACAAAATCATAAATGTTTTGGAGTCCTCTACTCTAATATATCTGACAGATCCATAGCATGTTGCAAAATCAAAACTGGGGGCACCACATGCCCTTACATATAATCATTATCTGGAGGGTCCCGAGCCAATGGCTCGGCTCCTGCAGCCCGTAGATCCCACACAGCTTGATCAGAAATTTCCATGTTCCCCATGACCCCTCGCCACTCTAAGGGTAGCCCGATACATCCATCGATGTATCGATCCTCAAGATCGTGCCATATGTGCTCAGATACATTGATCAGCATCAGCTCGCACCTGCAGCGGACATCCTCCAGAAAGCATCCAAGTCAGATCTCTAATCTCCTCCCGATCCACTAGACACTACAACCCCTAGCGTTGTAGGTCGTCCTATATACCCTGCCGGTTTCACCTGTGCTATATATGCATACCAAAAGTAACGAATCTGTACCACATACATATTATAAACACTTTAAAATGCATCATAATATATAGAAAATTTCACTTACCATATGGTCCCCATGCTCGACCCAACAAAAGTGGCAAGTTGGTCCCCCTGAAAATTCATACCATTGTATGGATAATCGTCTATATACAGCGACATCTGATCCTAATGTGCAAAGAACTCGGGTCGGAACACCCGTCCGACTCCCCCGCCTCCTCCTCTCCACAATAGCTACCCTCAGCGACACATCTTGGGCTCTCTGGGCCCCCATCTTGGATCTGTACATGAGGTCGAAGTGTGGGGATCTTCTTGAATAAGGATGAGCCTCCAAGTCAGGTCTCTGATCTCCTCTCGATCCACTAGACACTACAGCCCCTGGCGCTGTGGGTCGTCCAATATACCCTATTGAATTCACTGGTGTTATATCTGCATACCAAAAGTAACGAATCAGTGCCACATACATATTCTAAATACTTTAAAATGTATAATAATATATATCAACTTTCACTTTCCATCTAGTCCCCATACTCGACCCAACTACTCCAACTTTCAAACTTGGAGAAGAATTGAAATTATGACGACCATTCATGGTCTTTCTTTAAATATCAACATGAAAACGTAAGTGAGTGCAGAGGGGCATACACCAAATGTGTTAGTTTCCAATTCTACCCACCATTCAGAGGATTTTTTTTCATCTCTACATAAAAATGTAAACATTGGTAGATAAACATATACCATTTTCTTTTCTTTTCAATTCTAGCCATTCCATAATTTTCTTTGTACTGCACCATTTACAGTATCTTTGCTTCCACCAACTATACAAAAATAATAAATATCCATTCAAGAAAAGGCCAAGAGAACATCTAATTATTCTACCATAAACACTTGATGTGTCTTACTTGGATCTCAAAAGTCCCTTGTACAAACAACCATGGCGCCATGGATTCCAGAAATGGAACTATGAAAAGTATTTACTTTTTCAAATGTTGCACTGTTAGACAGAAACATATGGATAGAGGTGTCAACAGTCTTATAAGTCATTGCAGGCGTGTCTTTCATGCCACTGTTGTGTTTCATAGTCAATGTCCTTGAAACAGGCGATGTGATGGATATGGCTTGGGCTCGTGATCTCTCAATGATTTTAATAATATATCAAATAGAAACTAGGGGAGGGACGCCATTACTTGGGCACCCTCCATTCCACGTTGTCAGCAATGGGAAAACGGTATGACACATGCCACATACCTTCTGCCACCTGTTGCGGTTGGTAAGGTTATTAAATTGCACGGTTTGCAGTATGTTTAGGGTTTTACAAGAGTTGTGTACCACCACAGGTCGCAAATGCTATACATTTATGTTCAAGCCCGGAGTGTGGGCAGTAACCTCCACTGGTCTCTACTTTGTGAGGCAGCAGTGCTTGTGCACATGGTCCACCTATGTGAACTTGTTCAGTGTTATTTCTTGTTTTCTTGCGGTTTGGTACAGTTCATCCCTGTGCGGCTTTGTGGACCTGTTCGTCCACTATTTTCGTTTGCAGGAGTTCATGGACAATCCAGGGTTGCTTGAATCTTGTTTTCAAAAGAGCCAGTGGGGGTTTCGAGCTGATTCGGTTGTCGACATGGAGGTTTCGAGGTCCATTCATGTAATTTTGGAATTTCTTTGTGTTTTTTTTGCATTTTTCCTGTTTTTTTGTGGTGGGTTTTTGCTATTCCAGCTGGCTTCTGCACCTCCCCGGTAGGAATTCTATTCCTACCAGCCAGCTACTCTTTTTTTAAACACTTGAATTATGTGTTGGAATATTTGGCTCTCTGGTTGCTTCTGTGGCTTTTAACACTTAAATTTTGTGTTTTTTAACACTTAAATGTGGGGTTTTAGAATAGGGTTTTAGAATATTTTGCAATTTAGCAATTTTATCTACAATAATTATTGGCTTCCAGTGTGTAAATTGATCTGTGTTTTAAATGTGGGGTTTTAGAATATTTCGCAATTTAGCAATTTTATCTGCAATAATTATTGGCTATTGGCTTCCAGTGTGTAAATTGGTCTGTGTTTTTATAGTTTTAAGAACCTGTAAATTGGTCTGTGTTTTTATGTTCTTATTCATGGAAGGGATATCAGCTTGAATATATGCAATAATTATTGGCTATTGTAAATTGGTCACTAAATTGTTTTGGGTTTTGGGGTTGTTAAGTTTTCAGATGCTGAGACAAACTTTGACTCATTGCAGTAGCACTTCTAGCCACTATTTAATATTTATATAAAATTGTAGGCAAAAAGTAATATCGTGACAATAATTTTATTATCGTTACATTTCGAGTTTATCATTTGAATGTATATTGATTCAGGGTGTTGTTCTATGCTTAAAAGAATAGTTTGTAATCTAATCGATTTAATTTTTTTTCCCCGTATCTCAGCATTCGTTTTGGTTACACATAGATTTGGATATTTTCTTTCTTAGGCATAACATCTCAGAGATGAATGTAATGCAGTTTTTCCTCCGTTTTCTTTACTTTTTATTGTGCAAATATGGGTTTGGCACATGTATTTCTCAGCTTACTGTGCATGTTAATTATCTAGGTGTAAATTGTGCCTTTTGCGTAGTGTTAAGGGTGAAAATTTCATGCCCTATTTAATGGAATGTATTTGACTGTAAATTCTTTGTTTCTCCAATATTAGTTTATCATACCCTAAGCACTCATGGCTTCGGTTGCTCAACATTCTCTGAAATTGACAGAATGTCACAGTCATATTTAATTAAGAACTCATTCTTCCTTACCTAAGGTTTACTCATTGTTTCCCTTTCTCAGTTGACCTGACTTTTCTAGAGGACTCAAAACCCTACCGGTCCTTTCTAGTTTAGGGTTTAAACCTCCCAGCTCCAGGTTCTAATCTGGTTCAAATTTATAGTTTCTACAACTTTTAATTTGTAATTACAGCTACTGCACTTGTATTGTACTTATCTGGTGGTTATCATAATCTGCCACCACCTGTAAGTCTTCTAACCCTCATACCCCTAGCCTTATGCATCTTGTTCTCTTGTTAGTATCAATTTCTGCATTTTATATTCATGGTTGCAAATAAAAAAATAAAAATTTGTGTTAAAAATTCCTTCACCACCTACACAAATCTTGTCCTTATTATGAGTGTGAATGTGGATTGGTGTTTCAAAGCTGCTCTGCATATTGGAATTTTCCTTCACTGTAAGTCCTCTAACCCTCATACTCTTAGCCTTATGCATCTTGTTCTCTTGTTAGTATCAATTGTTCTCTTGTTAGTATCAATTGTTCTCTTGTTAGTATCAATTTATCTTGTTCTCTTGTTAGGATCAATTTCTGAATTTTATATTGAACTAAGTTCTTGTGTTCAGGAAAATCTACATACATACACTATCAATTGCATAACTAATTGCAACCATTGAATCAATTCAACATGCCCCCTTTGTATTAAAAGAACTGGAGCCAAAATTATCAGGAAATTTTGTACACTTCTTAGCCTCTACAATTATTGCACGACAGTGTCCCTTAACATATTATAGTAGAAATTAACATTTTAGGGCCCCAAAAAGGAATTTTTTGGTCCCACTATATTACAAGTCATTCTTTGGGAGTGCATGGTCAATACTGAACATGGACACCAAATTTCATTAAGAAACAAAACTTAAATACCCTATGGTAGATTAAATTCGTAATGTGTTGTGCACATGGTGATATCCTAATGAGCTTCATACTAGTCACATGGATTACCCAGTAGGTACAAACAGTAACTATCTATTATTTTGGTATTCCAGTAGGATCAAGCTAGGTAAACACCTCTTAGTTGAGGTTGTGTTGGGGGACTATGCCTCAGGATTGATAGTGTGCACTCTTGTTAATGACATTTTCTACATAGTCGGGATAACAGAAAGTCCAACTAGGTTGGAAGAGAGAATCCCAACCATAAATTGCCACATATTTATTTTTATTTTGAAGTTGATCTTATACTTATTAGATACCCATGTTCTCACCATGTGTTGCTAGGTCTGAACAAATGGTTTACGAGAACTACATAACATGGCTATGTATTAACTGTTTATGAGAACTCTATATTGTGGTTTTATATTGCACATCTCATTGTGCTATCACAGTGGTTGTATAAATAGGTATGCTTTGTTGCATGTGGTTTATAAAACTCCATAACATGGCTATGTATTAACTTTTTATGAGAACTCTATATCGTGGTTTTATATTGCACATCTCACTATGCTATCACAGTGGTTGTATAAAGAGGTATGATTTGCTGCATGTGGTTTATGAGAACTCCATAACATGGCTATGTATTAACTGTTTATGAGAACTCTATATTGCGGTTTTATATTGCACATATCACTATGCTATAATAGTGGGGAGTAAGGAGAAGAAGTCTGACAACTAATTTAAACATCAAACGTGTGCATAATTTTTCCGGCCAACACTTTCCGTCGAATGGTAATGGATTAACATTCATCATCCATGGCTTATGCAAGATGATCCGCCATGTGCATCATGGAACTAAATTATCATCATCATCAGTTCTGGGTGGGAGTTAGTCCAAACAAGTCATCTCCCAGTTAATTGCCAGCACTGGTTGAGGTGACAACAATTTAAACAAATGCAGTGTACGTAATACAAGACCTTTACAATTTGAATTTGAAATCGAAAATGAGAGGGATCATTTTTTAAATTAATTTATTATTTGAAATTTTGAATTTAGTTTAACAGCTCTGCCGAGTGCACTAAAGCCTCATTTTATTAGTAATAGACTCTGAAGGTAATTCTTGATTGAGTTGATAGTAACTAAAGATGAATATTTAACTTTGGATGAAAATCATGGAATAAGGATTGATATATTTTATTATTATATATCAAGTGAATTTATATGCGTTATGAATGTAGTTGTTAGTACAAATTTCCAATTACATAAAATTTTAAGGACAAAATCATCAATAGTATGATGCTTCTTGACTTGTTCTAATTATTAATGGTTAAAGGACGCCATTAATATTAGAAGTGATTTGGATAATTTACTTGAATGAATAAATGTAATTAAACATGTAAGATAAATTGGCATGCTTAATATTTTTTTCAATTTTAATTTATGTGCGTGTTTTATTATTTTTTATCATTTTTTAAGCCATTTATAAATGACTTCTAACTTTTCTTAGAGAATTACTTTAGCACAATGGTCATTTTGTATGCCTAGGTTATCCAAAGCATCATATGAACATGAAGATTCATCTATAATAAGCATGGTATTTTTCACACCACCCAAAATAAATTTCAAAAAGGTCAAGCGTGGAATTTCATTTAGAAACCAAGAAGGATGTTTAATCAAACAATCATTTGTCCTCAATCATGTCTTTATATTTCCATGATATTTTACTATGAGAGAGGAGATGTGGCAACCCATATATAAATAGTAGCATTTTGTTTTTTTGAGTCATAGTGTCCACTCTTTCATTAGTCAAACATTTTGGTTGAGATAAGTAAAAGAGTGTGACCATATGCCATTTTACTATGAGAGAGGAGATGTGACAACCCATATATATAAATAGTAGCATTTTGTTTTTTTTTAGTCATAGTGTTCACTCTTTCATTACTCAAACATTTTGGTTGAGATATGTAAAAGAGTGTGAACATATGACTTCAGATGATGTATTTATTCAAATTCAAGTAAACTAATAAATAAGACCACATGTAAAACAAATTGAGCATTAAACCATATTCGTTCCATTTATGGATATTAGTTGATATGTCATTTTAATATTAAATATTATTTATTAATACACAACAATAGATTAAATTTGTTCATGCAATATTATTGTTGTGATTTATGCATTTGCAAGTTGTGTATGCACAATTTATACATAATATGATGTTACACTATTTCAACATAGACAACATTAATTTTTTTATTATAACTTCACTTATGCTTTCATAATGTTAACTAATTAATAAAATGATGACTAAAGTAAGGGTGGAAAATGTTTCAATTAGATGGGAGAGAAGCTTTAAACTAACACTTTCACTACTTCCATGTTCACAAAAATCACAATTTGAGCATATTGAAGGTAAGAAAGAAGAGAAACTAAGGCTCAGCTTGATGGCTACCTAATCCAAGAGGTCCTAGATTGAGTTTTTTTTATTCACTCTCCAACAAACAAGTTTCCATCTCAACAAGAAATAGTTGTATCAAAAATTGTCCTTGGATGTTGATTTCACAACTAAAAATAGAAACTTATTGTTGGATTTTGATTAATCATGTTCATAGTATCATTGTCTCCCTTGCTTAAAAAATAAAAATTTGTTTTCTTTATATAAGAAAAATGCATCTCTATTTCACCTTAATTCATCCATATTCTTTTCTCACCTTGAAAATATTGCATCTCAATACCATATTACAATAATTGTTTGTTTTCTTTCCTTTAAAAAATTCAATTCTAGAGATATGGAATCCAAAAAGATATCTCAAAAATATCCAATCACATCCAAGTTCATAGAAACACTTTACAAATATCACAAACTTGATCCCACATTTATTTGTGACTTACAATTTAGTTTCCTTGTACAAACACCAAAAACTATTCAGATTTGGATATTCAAGATTTCACAATCCCAACCACTGTATCCAGTAT
This sequence comes from Pinus albicaulis, assembly GCA_034641835.2. Classification (NCBI taxonomy): domain Eukaryota; kingdom Viridiplantae; phylum Streptophyta; class Pinopsida; order Pinales; family Pinaceae; genus Pinus; species Pinus albicaulis. The sequence goes on along the minus strand of CM076577.1, from coordinate 977,664,830 downwards.
TTAGAGCCAATATTGGATTGGATATGAAAATTAAACAAAGGTTTTCTTTACTTGTTCTCTAATTTGGAACAGATTATCCATTTTAGTGTGCATCTCCTCATTGTAAAATGTCTTAGTGACAACCCTATACGTGTTCAAGTGTACACTTGAGGTAGAGAAACCCTTGGCAATTGTGGATAATATTCTCACTTAACCCTAGGCTAAAGAAACTTGTAGAATCATATGGTACTCAATTATTTTTCTTGGTTTACCTTTAATCCCCTTGAAAAAAAACCCTCGATGAATCCGTAAAGAACTTCAAGAAGCGAGTTGCAACTCGCTCAAAAACTGCAATTAAGAATCAAATTAATAACCATTGATTGAATAAGACTTGTGATAATGTATTATTGCAATTGACACCCCTCTTCAATGATTCCATTTCCAAGAGAATGTTTTATTCAGTGATCCTTGGAATAAATGTTTTACTCAGTAAGAGATAATGCATTTTTTGCATTAGAGGGTTGATTCTTGAAAATTTTAGATAGTGTAAATATAGGTAGTGTGTTCATTGTTAGGGTCCTATAATAATAGGGTTCACAATTTTTGAATTGACTAAGATTAGTCTTGTAAATATATACATACCTTGCTTTCTGCAAGTTGTTTTCCCATATTTGAAAATAATAAAAACATGAAAAGAGGGTAAAAGTCCTAAAAGAAAGATCAAAGGACTTGAAAAGAAAATATCAAAAAAGAATAGAAAAATGAACCCCAAACAAAAAGAGATAAGAGTAAGACATGAAAGTGATGCAAGTCAAAATGCCACAACTAGTTACTTTTTACTGCAAAATAAATGATTATGTGCAGCTTGTTCAAAATGCCATAATCCATGATGAGTTAAATAGTTTAATCTTGACTTTTTCATGCTTTAAATTTCATGTTGATAGATAGAGAATAAAGATCTTGCCAAACAGTTTAATCTTAGCATATCAGTAGATAGTTAGAGAATAAATGAAGAGCTCAAAAGTTTAATCTGAGCCCTCGGATGAAATAAGGTTAGAATTAGATAGTTTATGCTTTAAAAGAAAAATGGAGTTAGGATTGCAAGTTCAAATTCACCCATGAAAATAATGAAAAAATGATAGAATAAATGATGGGTAGGTAGAAAGCAGTTACTCAAGGCATGTAATAAAACATCATCTGGAAAAATTACTAATTTCCCCTTCCTCAAAGTATTCCAGTATTCAAAACCTTCAGTTAAAAAGGCTCAGAGCATTTCTTTGACTTTTGTTGGGACCAGACCCAAGGCTTAATAACTGACTAGTAATAAGTATTGGATTCCCTTCATAAAAATCCATTTCTTCAACATTATCACCTTTTTCCTAAGATAAAATCCCTTTTCCTAATTTAAAACACCTTTTTGCCTAGGGAAAGTTAAAACCACCCTTAACTAATCTCATTTCATACAAAAACATTCAAAAAACCCACAAAACTGTTATTTATCCTAAGTATAAGTGTAAAAAGGGGCCACCATTATGAAAATGTGCCAAAAACACTTTAAAACACACTTTACTTAGTGTTTATATGCATTTCCGCTCATTAAATTTCATATTAATTTTAACCTATTTTATTAATTCCCTTATAATATCCCTCCCCGTAGTTATATTAACTCGTTTATTTTAAATACCCCAAAAAACCCACTTTATTAATATTAACCTATGGTTCTAATTCCCAACGTGACTTATCTCGCTTCCCTATATATTAAAACATATGTTTTATATATATATATATATATTCCCTGCCCAAATGTTGTATTTCACTTGCATATCACCTATTTGCTATGTAAATCATCTATCCGCTTATATCATTAAATATCCGAACTATATGGTAAAACCATGTTTTAACATATAAATTTAACCCGCCATATATAAATTTCCCGGCCCCACGCCCCATACACCGAGCAACTCCACCAATGAATCACAGTCGTTCACAATCCATTAGCCTGATCCGACGAACCACATCCAATATCGCATTTTCAAAAGCACGGTTGATAATCCATTTCAGATTTGCAAAATGGGTGGTATCGTCCCCCTCTCTCTCCTCCACGCGACGCAAAACGATTTGATCACATTCGTCTATGAAAAACAGCTTACCGCCTTCTCATGTTGCGATAATTGCTTCCCGGTATTCACCCCTCCGGCGCCAAACTGCCTCCATTTCGATTTGACCCGCATTAACTGCACATAGTGTTTAAACCCAGATTCTTTATAAAACTTCATGTGCATATGCTTTAAACCTTTTTCTGCGTTTTTCTGCTGCGATAACCTTTTCCGACTAAATCAAGACGTTGTTGCCCCTGGTTCATGCCCAAATACCAAATTTCGTCCCAAATTTGATGCTGCAACCGATCAGACTTACCAAATTGTGTTTTAAAGACTTCAACAGCTTCTGAAAACATCCATACGCCTCAGAAACCCTATTTCAAGTCCAAATACCTGCAAAAACAGGTATTATTCAAATAAAATAACCCTCATGTCATTTGAAAAGAGCTATATCTATGAATTTAAGCCTCGTGAAGCCTATTTGTCTACAAAAAAACCATTATTGCCTTCAAAGAATGTATTTGCTATAAAACCTTGATAAAATTACAGTTTCGAATACTATCACTGGTTTTAAAACAAAATTGAAGATCGTTAAACCTTTTTGCATACCTTAGAGAACCTCTGAATAATTCAAACCCTTTTGCAAATACTCAGAACCCTTCTGTACATGGATTAAACTGTTTTAGGTTTATTTTACCCAAGAAATAAGCTGACAACCCTCATTGAACCTTTCCCGAGTCTGTAAAGAGTTTGAAGATTAATTTTGGAACTTAAATTGAAGTTTAAAACCAGAATAAAACCTAATTGTACCTATTGTTGTTCAAAATACCTCTGTCATACTAGAAATACCTTCTGTAAACAGTCTAAGCTGACAGAAGGGTATAAAAGACCTATAAACAGAGTTTTTAACATTCATAAGGTCAAAATTGTCAAAATTAAACCCAGAAATGGCTTCTAAAAGCACCATTGTTATAAATCCAATACAGCCTCTTGTTGTAGATGTTGAGCATACACGCTTAGCTGATGTTGATTATAAAATAACAGATACAGTAATAGAATTCAATCTTCTAGATCTCCACTGCTGGAGTCTAGAAAAATCTTTAGATCAGGGAGATGAAGTTCAAATTTGGGAATCCAATTTACCCAAATATGTAGTTCCACATACCCATCAGTGCCTAGAAGTCATTAGATTGTGTCAAACCTACTATTCCCCTTACCAAAGAGCTATGGTTAATGCTAACAAAGAAGTATTATTCACTATTACTGCAGAATCTATAAACTTAAGGCTTTAGTTGAAACCAGATCCCAATGCAGTACCATTATCCATAGAAGCTCTTACAAAGCTTTATATTGAGTTAGAATTTCCTAAGGGATTTTAGATCTTCCAAACATTCATGTATTCATATGTTGAAATCCCAAAGATTAACCCTCCTTACTCATCCTCTAAATTTCCTGAAGGATCAAGACATGTTATTTCAATGTTATCATTTATCCTTGGTTATTTTACTGATGAGAACACTGATGAGTCTATACTTGGCTTTCTATCCACTTTTGTGCCTGGTCAACCTCCTTCTGTCATTTATAACTATGCTGAGTACATAGATGATAATATCCATGATCAGCTGGTAAAACTTCCCATTGAAGGAGTTTTCAGTTATACATCCTTCCTCTTTCACATGTTCCTTTACTTCCAAGCAGATAAATTTCCAATAACCTTTCAAAAATTGGATATATAAGGTAATCCACTGTCAATCATTTTCTGGACTTCTCTAATCAGAAAAGAATCAACAAAATTCACTTATGTGGATTTCATAGATTGTTTTTTTCATCCATCGATAAACATGCTTACAAATAGTGTACAGCCAAGGATAAGTAATGAGATAAAGAAATTATTACAGTTGTCAGAGCAAAGCAGAATTGGAGATTGGTAAATTTACCAAAATCACACAAAGATTAGAGTCTATGGGTCAAACCTCTTACCCTATAAATTGCCAAAATATTTTCCAATGACAGTGTTTCCCTTAGACAAATCCTAAATTCAGATTCTATCAACTTCTTGGTTGCTAAAAATAAGACTCAATTCAAATTAAATAACTAGGTGGGTCCTTTCATTTGTAATCATAGGGAAGCAGGTGTAGAGGCAGCAAAATAATTGTTGGAATATAAATTTGAAGAAATTTTCTTGTGGAATTATGATCCTCATGGAATACTCAGTAAGATGAGGGTAAAATGCAAATTAACCCCTTATATCCATGACAAAAGGCCTAAGATTGAATAGTTTTCCAATCAAACAGAATGGCTAGACAATACTTCGATCGAAACAGTCAAATAGGGTGATACTAGTCACACCTTGAAGGCTATAAATCAAGAGGACAAAACCACAAAAATAATCAAAGAAGAAGTCACATACATAGCTGAAACAAAAACAGAGACCAGATTCAAAATCAAGTATAATAAAAAACCTAAGCTCAATCCACTGAACAAGGAAAAGGAAACAATTGAAGTTCTAGATGAAGAAAATCCAGAAAAGAACACAAATGCTACTACAGTTATTAAGAATGAATAGGAAAATGATATTTCAAACACTCAGATGATTGAAAAACAACAAAGAATGGAGGCATCCTCATCACAACAAGCAGAGAATACAGATAGTCATATCAAAGATAAATATAAGGAAATCAAAGCCAAGAATGAAGAGTTAAAAATGAGATTTATTCACAGTATCTAAAGCAGACTCCAGGAAATCAAAACAAGCTACTTTTAGCCTTTGATTACACCAACAAGAAATTGCTTATGACAGTGCTACAGCCAACAGTGCCTAAACCTACAACAGTAGAAGATTATAAGAAATTTGACTTTGAAGTACCAGTAGAAAGAATTCACCCCTTAGATCAAATTGAGTTTCATAAGAAAAGCTCTGAAATGCTTTATTCTACTATGACTACAAAGGAAATGAGTGCCCAGAAACTTTAGAACACTATAACCAATTTGAGAGATGAAATTAGGATTGTAAAAGCTTCCTCTTATGCTAAAGACACTAGAAAAAATCTTTAGAAGAACTGGTGATTGAAGTAGGGTATGACCCTGCTAATGTAAAGGCTGCAGAATAATTGGTGAAAAATAAAAAATGTTGACATTGCAGCACTTAGAAAGCAATTAAAATTGCCTCCAACAGAACATCCACAGGCAAAATATATAGTGCAGGAGGCAAATCAGAAATATAAGATGATGAGTCTCATACTCCAAATGACAACACAGATTAAGGAAATGGAGATAGAAATGGACAAGCTTGTCCAAGAGAAAGAAGCTACAAAAACTCAAAGTGTTCCTCCTACAGTCATGCCCATGGTAACTACAGCAATTCCTTCAACTTTAGTAGAGGAGTTGGAACCAAAATTCCCATTGCCCACAGCTCTGCTAATGACTTATTCCACTACTTCTGCTACTGAATCATCTACTTCAACAATGCAACAAACAGATGAGGCCAGCAAACTCATTAAAGCTATGGAAGATATGTCAATTCAGAATAATGAGATCAACTGGTTGAAAAAACAAATCAAGAACTTGGAAGATGGCAAGAAATTAGCTCAAATTAATGCTAAAATAGAGGAACAGAAAGCCAAAAGATTAAGTGAGCAACTTAAGAAGGTTGAAACAAAGTTAACCTTGAAAGAACCAATGGCTTACATAAAAAATCAGTTGAGGTCCAAAATCATTGAGTCAATCAATGATACTTGGCCTTCCATTCAGGTAATTTATGAACAAAAGGACTTGCTTAAAGTAGCAAAAGAAGAAATTGTGAAGACAAAGGAAGAGTTTGGTGCCAAAACTAAAGAGGCACAAGAAATAATCAATTTAATCAACACTAAAAACAAACAAGAATTGGATGAGATAGGGATAACTAATAGAACTGAAACAATTCTTGAAGTGAGAAAGGTAATTTCAAAGAAAAACTTGATGAAGCAGCTAGAAGAGAAGTGTCAAAACATGGACTTGGCCATAACTAGATTCATGGTTAAGTTTGAGATATTGAGGCAAAAAGGCTTGCCAAACATCCTTGTTATAAATGATAAATTAATGAAGCAAGAGGATTACAACAAGAAGATCAGAGGTTTTGCCAAAAATCAAGTAAACAAGGCAGATTGGCAAGGAGTACCTACAGGCAAAGTGTTGCATAAGACTATTGAAAAAAATTTCTATTTACAACATGAGATAAAACATCTCTTTGTGATCAAACCAACCTTTATTAGATACACAGAGGCTGATGATAATTTCAGAAAACTTACTAAGATCAAGTTACCTGATGAAGAATTTTGGTAAAAGCTTACTGACATACTGTAAAAGACAGTTTACAATGAAAGAGGATGAAAAATAGAGTTTTTGTTTTTACACATTAAAAATAGATTTTTACAGTAGTAAAGCAGTCAAAACAGCAGATGAAAGAGTATTAGTGGTTAAAGTGTATTAGATGAGAGATAAAGCTTCAAAACAAATTGAAGATCTTTTTGCCAGCGTTGAAGACAACACAACAACTAGTTGCACCCAAATCCAAGCAACATCTCTATTTAATCTGAATAAGTATGACAACTTGCAAGTTGTTAAACAGCTGTCACTATCTTTTTGTAATAGATAATATATTTTCCTTAGAAAATTCCAATGATTTTTCTAGGATATTTTGTATAATGTTTTGTATAAATACTTCACTCTTTGAAGTATTATTGTGGAATAAATTGCTGAAGATTTCTATAGTCAATATTTTTGTACCCGAAGGGATTTTGTACCAAGTTTCAAGTCAGCAGGCTGGATCAAATCAATAAAGCATCATGTTTCAAGATTCATGTGCTGGGCCAACTTAAGTGAAGTACTTTCTACTGTTATTTTTTAAATCTTCTTATGTTTTCCATTCATACATAAATGTGCTCTAAATTTAAATGTGAAATCAAGAAGTGATATATCAGAATTTGTTAAAAACACTCTGTTATTTACTGGTTTTCATTTTAATGTTTTCTGTCGATTTCCAGAGTAGGGAACCCTTAATTTCTCTCTCTTTCGAATGACCTCTGTCCTTTTCACTCCTTATCTGGATCAAAGAATCCTTGATTTCTCTTTATCTCGATTAAACCACTTCACCAATCAACCTCAAAGATCTTGAGTGACTCTGTTATCTTTTCCTGAAAATATTTGACTTTAGACCTTGATCCTGGCCTATTTGCTTGACACATTGACTCCATTTGCCCAATGGACAAATAGATCTATCACTATCCATCTCAATAAGTGATTTTTCCCACCAACCAAACCAAATATCAAAACCAAATTGCCCCATATAACTAGCCTAAAATCAAACATGAAAACAAAGTTAAATCTTATAGAGAGAGCCCTCTCTAAGCCTTAGGAAGGCTAGATCCTAAAGCTTGAAAGTAGGTTTGTGGTTACCTCTAATATTCTTTAAACTGTAAATTAAAATCTCAGAATTTTGAGAATTATTAAACTGATAACATTCACATTGGCCTAAACTAGAAAAATATTCGGGAGCTTACAAAATTCATTTTTTCTATTCAATTTTCCTTTATTTATTTTTACCAAATTCTGCATATGTCGAATTGATTTAGATAGTGAGATAAAACTCATCATAAAACAATAATTGTGACCTAGATCGACAAATTTCCAATTGTGGTTGACTCATGAAACCAATTTACAACTAGAAAAAAGTGTATTGTATGATATAATTATCTAAAAAAGGGTTGTATTGGATTATCTCTAAAAATATGGTTTTTCTTAATGAGAGATGATGTAATTTTTTCACTAAGGGGTTGAAATTTTAAAATATAGATTAGCAATTTGTGGATAATGCGCTCACATAATCCTTGTCAAACACACTTGTAGGATCTCAATAAGCTCAATTCTACTGGTTCATTTTCTATCTCCCTAAATGAAAATCTCCATTTTCCCCGAAATAACTGTAGGAAGTTAGGTGCAACTTGCCATAAAACTATAATCAAGGCTCATACTATTGAACTATAAATTGCATTGGAATCATGAAATCATACCATAGCTAGAATAACCTTGTTCCCCTCTTTTCGTTACCTAAAATATGTGTTATATGATGATCTGTAGATCTATGATTTTGTTAAAAAAGAGATAATATAGTATTTGCACTAAAGGATCAACTTTCATATAAGAGCATATATGGTAATTACGCATATACGAAAGTTACACATATGCGGAAGATATGTGCATATATGGAAATTGTGCATATAGGATAGATGCACATATACGGAAGTTGCGCATATACGGAAGTTGCACATATATGACAGATGCACATATTTTCTATATATGCACAACTTCATTATATGTACATATCTTCAGTATATGCGCATATCTTCAGTATATGTGCATATACAGAAGTTGCACATATACAGAAACTATGCACAACTTTCTTAATATGCATATATTATAGTCTCCAGATATGCACAACTTATGTATATGCACATATATTTTGTATATGTGCAACTTTCATATATGTGCATATCTTTTGTATATGTGAAACCTTTGTATATGCGCATTTCCTTAGTATATTCTTAACTTCCGTATATGCATATATATTTCGTATATTAACATCTACCGTATATGTACATCAACCATATATGCACAACTTTCAGATATGCACATATATGGAAGATATGCTCATATACGAAATATGTGAATATACGGAAGTCACATAACTTGTATATATGCACATATTTTGTATCACATATCTTTTATATATACACAACTTCCATATATGCACATATCTTTCGTATGCATAACTTTCATATATGTGCATATACAGAAGGTATGTGCATATACGGAGGCTACACATACAAAGAGGTTGAAGTTGTGCACAATTTATGTATATTCATAGCTTCCGTATATGTACACATATGGAAGTTGTGCATATATGATACATACACATATACAAAAGGTGTGGATATATGGAAGATTTGCATATACATAAGTGGGATAATTCACAGGCACCAAAGCATACAGTTCCTTGTCATAAGTGGGATAATTCACAACATCTTTGGAGAAATTCTCTAAATGGTAACATACAAGTTTCTTATACTGAATCAACACTTTGTTCCTGAAGGTAACCCACTTGGTTCCTGAAAAACTCCACAATAGTTAGAAACAATATCATATAATTCTTTCTTGTGAGCAGGGTCATAATCTTGAAAATGTTCATATGCTTTTGCATCCTTTGCTCTCACAACCATGAGAATGCAACCTTTGTTGAAGTTGATAAATCTCTTCATCTGTCCTACACTAACAATATTTGCATTGATCTTCACATGATGATCCCAGATAATATAATCTACCTCATCTTTCGTGAGATTGTATTTGTTTTCATGTCGGAAGAAAATTGTTTTCTTGTCATACAAATATGGAGTCCCCAACACAATGCCACAGATGATTATTTATGGGGATTATCCCCCTTCTCATGTTTACCCCTACTTTCAAGATGGATGGCCTTCACATTGGTTGCATCAATAGTAGGAGGCTCAAACTACAATAAAGAACGCTTGATATAACTACGTAATACGCCAATGTACTTTGTTACAGCCTCAGGTGAATCTAATGGAATGGCCTAGTTTAAAGCTTATTTCCTAAATTCCTCTGTAAAACTTTGCACACTTTGGCCCTTGCCTTGCCTCAAATATGTCCATTCCATTAAATCCTTTTGTAAATAGCCCAAAGGATAGAATCTATCTTTCAATGCAGAAATAAAATCAGACCAGCAGGAAAGTAGATTACCCAAATGTCTACTACCTTTTTGAAACTTTCTCTCCCACCAGACGAGAGAAGTGACACTCAACTAAAGAGAAATATAAAAATAAGAGAAAGAGGAGGAATAATAAGAATAAGGGTTCTCTCCATTAATCATCAACAACCTCTGCTAGTCATGTTGGAGATGAGCCTTTAGCCACTGCAAGTCATGCTGGGGACATACTTCTAGTCATTACCAGCCATTCTAGTAATGGGTCACCTACCTCTATGAGTAATGTTGTTGATGACTCACCTTCTTTTGTGAATCAAGATGAGGGCACAAGTCCTCTCTCTCTTTGGAAAGAATCTCTAACCTCTGCAATTCATGTTGGAGACCCTCCACCAATCGCTGCTAGTCGTGTTGGGGGCATTAACGTTGATCAGAAACTTAGGCGTAAAATATTTAAGCCTAATTTCCCTTGTGAGATATGCGAGGGAGATCATCTTCCTCATTTGTGCCCTGAGATTTAAGTGGTACAAAGGTTGTGGTATGGGCCTGTAGTTTCTTCTACTCCTGAAACTATTATGGTTTCTTAACAATTGACCCAACCATTGGTTGATGAAGTGGTCGAGCCAATGCAATCTCTGGTCGATCCCACTCCTCTTTTGGAGGGTGAAGTGTATAACAATAGATTCTTCTTGATTTCTATTTCTAAGTCTTCTGATCTAGGGGAAATGTTGGTCTCTTCGAGTGTACCCACTCCAAGTTCTAGGAGTGTTTCCTTTGATTGGGATATCCTATTTTTTGGGTAGGGTTTACGGGTTTCAATGAAATCCCACCTAGAGGAGCCCGCAGAAAAATGAGGTATAGATGTTACAAAATAATATAAATTTTTCAAGTATTTAATCTTTAGAATCAATAAAACCATGTTGAATTATAGGAATATATTTTATTTAATCGATTCTTCTTTAGCCCTTAACCCTCAATGGATCATCGTCTTGACTATGATCCACTTGGAGACCCATGGGACCCATTTAGAGCCCACAAAGCCCAAATAGAGGTTTGGATTGTTTTGCATCATATGGAGGGGATGTCATTCTTCATCATCATTTTTGAGGCCCTCTCCCACACATTGAGAACAAGAGGCCTAAACCCTAGCATTGGAGAGCACCTCACATGGATGACATTGGCTAAAAGGAGAAATAAAATAATGATTAATGTTTAAGCTATCTTGGTTGGCTTGTAACCAAGGGTTTGTCACCTTATTTTTACACTTTAGGGGCCTTTTATTTAGAAATTCAAACTACTAGCTCTTGTATAAATACATGAGCTCATTGCAAACCATCATGACTGGGATTTTTGCTTTGCTTGAGAGAATTCAAATCTGCAATTTATGGACTATTTGGATGTTTATGAATGTATTTTGATGTTTGGATAATGTGTCTCATCTTTGGAGCTTGCTGATGGCATTTTTATGGATGGATATACTCTTCATTATCATGTAAGTGATATTTATGATAAAATTTATGAAATATAATAATGTCTAATGCATGGAATAATATCATGGTTATTAATGTGCCCCAATTGTTAAAATTATCATTTTAGATTGTAACTATTGGGAATTTTAGCATGTGTTACTTATTTGATAATGAATGAATGAATTTTCCTAGAGGATTGTTGTATCTTCATCCTTGAAAATCTATTAACACGTGCTTATGAAGTATAAATATCTAAAAGGGCTAGCTAAATTTCTCTTTTAGGTATCCTTGGGTAGAAAATTGTCCATATTGAAATATTTCATGACCCTTAACCTCCCAATGGCCAGGCACTAGTCGTAAAATCCTTAATGGTCATCAAAACTTAAATTATTTCCCTTTATTTAAATTTATTCCCTAACCCTAGATGACTAACTAGGCCCTTGTTCGAATTGCATTAGATAGGTAGCATTGAAAAACTAATTTGATAGACTACCTCCATAAGCTTTTGATAAGAAGGAAATAATTTATTGACCATCACAAGAGTGAAGCGTTTGGACTGTTCTCCTGCCAAATATGCAATCATAAAGAGTGCAAAAATCCAATGTATCTCTTCTTCTAATAGTTTGGATCTCTCAATGAACCTCTTTTCATCTATATAAATCCTTGCAAATTTTTCCCATGCCAAAATATCTAGATCAAAGGGTTGTTGACCAGACCATTTAGTCATCAATTCATTCTTTTCTTGGTCATGCATTTTCTTAAAATATGTAGTAAGTATGTGCTTTAGGGATGTCCTGAGAGAGTGCTCCAAATGCATCTCTCACACTTGCAATTGAAGCCCCAATTCCTACACTTGGATTGATACCGCGGGAAGGGGAGGGTATCAAAGTAAGGAGGATATTAGCCTGGCCTAGTGCCTATTTTATTTCTCTCTTCCCACTACTGGTCCTTTTCTCTTACTTCAAACATTTGCATGTCGCCTTATAATGGCTCAGCCTTAGCAAAGACTCGTCTTTCTTGTAGAGCTCTTTGAGATGGCTGGCATCGATTGATTGGCCTCATTGGAATCCTCCAATGCCCATTTGAATTATTTTACTTACAAAAATGTCTCCATCGTGTGAGAGTCACATTAGGCTTAACCACTTAATTCACATTCATCATTCGAATCGCGGGGGCCAAATCCTCTTCGCCAATGCACAACCTGAGCTTATAAAAGGACTCTTTCATCTCTTTTTTTTATCAACCTGTTGCCATTCTTGTCGAAGGTCGAGAAAACCCTCCTTAGTTCCTCTCTCCTGACATTGTTTTCCAACGCCCCTTAGTTTGTGTTTTCTGCCATTATTAGAGCCTTTTCAGAGGGTGATAAGTCAATTAATCAAAGCTTGAACTTACTGCGTAACAAAGAAGTGCATAAAAACCCATAAAGAAAATGGGTTCTTGGGTTTAAGCACATCGTTTCAATATTAGTTGAAATTTTCAAAAATTCTTTGATTTCTTCAATTGAATCTGGATGCATGAAACTCGATCCCCATCCCACACACCACATTCCAGAGATCCTTTGGTTGAGTGCACTGGAAAATCGATCCCGAGGATATAAATTTGACCATACCCAGCACTACCAGACACGTTCCAGACTCAGAGTATAAACAACCAGATTCAAAATAGAATGGGCGTAAAAATTTAAAAAATCGATGGGAAAATTCAAATATTGATAGAGGTTTAAATTAATTCAGTTCAGATCCATCATACCCATGGTGGATGATGAATGTTGATTCTTACAGATACATCAACCCATTTCCCAGGAAGTGTTCGCCGAATAAATTATGTCCACGAGTTGACAGTCAAAACCGATGTCAAAGTCCATCCCCAAAATTTTCCTTACGCTATATTAATGGTTCTATAGACTTGGAAATATTGGTTTCCATGCAAGTGGATGGTCTCAGTATTATTGATGGTCCACAAGAACACACTTTACAGAAATTTTTAATATATAGTTATGAAATGATATAGTAATTCTATTATTTAGTATATTTGGTGATGGATAGAGTGTGTGTGTTATGTGAATTCATAGTATGAATGATCAAATAAAAGATTGTGGAAATAAAAAAATTTTAAAAATAGATTAGTATTATTTTTATGTGTGAAAATGCTAATGTATATAAATGTGTTTTTATATATATTTTTAAAAGGGTAATGACCCATGAGACAAAATATCTCAATGGACCATGCCCTAAATTTCTGCACTCTTGGGACTATTGCTTCACATTGCCCCACCTATGACCTGGAGGTATGGATGCATGTGCTCCCTCTGCCCACTTGGCTCGAAATTTCCTCCTACTAGAGGTCTCTGCTTGAGTGTATGTCTCTACTCGGCCTCTTCTCTGCTTCTTCAATTGTGGCTACTCCACAACTTTCTAAGGTTTCTTCTGAGGCTGCATGTCGAGATGTAATTCATGCTCCCTCTCAACCACCAAGTATCTAACCTTTGTCTTTCTCCTCAAAGCTTTGCATGCATCTTGTACCTCAAGTGCATACAATTTCTTGACATGCACAATGCTATTCTCTGGTTATATATGCATTTTTTTTGTTTGCATATGCTCAATTTCTACGTTGTGCTTTGAAGAATCGATATGTTTGTACTCTATGTAAATTCTTAGTAATCTAATGAAATTTCACTTACAAAAAGAATATATATATATATATATATATATATATATATATATATATATATATATATATTAAAAGACATATATTCTTATGTTTAAAACATTTCAAATAGTTTTACTATTTTGTATTTTGGCCCCTTTTTAGATATTCTTTTTTAGTCAATTTTGTTTAAAAAATAGGCTCATTCAGTGATCAACATATGCCTTTTAAAAATAAAAGTAAAATATTCTCTAAACAAAAAACAATGTAAACTTAATAAAAAACAAAAATGAATATACATAATTGGTTAGTTTTATGAAAAATATTATAAAACATCAATAATCCTAACTTCAATCAGCAAATGTGGTAATAATATTTCACTCTCACTCTTAAACATAAAAAAATTAAAATACATACATTCTTATGGTTAAAACATTTCAAATAGTTTCACTATTCTATATTTTGTAGGTTGCACAATCCAAATGCCCAAATAGATTTTCAATAAGTTGAATTTGTTTATGCATTCAAAAATGCAGTTTAAACAATAAAAAGTTATAACACCCAAACCAACCTCTTTCTAAGAGGACGATGTATGACTACATCAGTGATCAACATAAAGTTGACACGTGTAACTTTTAAAAATAAAGGTAAAATGTTCTCTAAATAGAAAACGATGTCAACTATAAATAATAAAAAACAAAAATGAATATACATAATTGGTTAGTTTTAATAAAAAACATTAAAAAACATCAATACTCCTAATTTTACTTAGCAATTGTGGTAAAAATATTTCACTCACACTCTTAGCCATAAATAAAATATTTTGATTTTCATGTGAAGAAACATAGTTTTATATAAGTTTTTAAAAAATAAAGTAATTAAAAGTTCTAATTTTTTTTATATATCTTATATTTTTACTTTTGAATGTAAGAAATATGTATAATTCTTATACTTTACAAATATTTCAATATAAAACTTGAATAAACTATTTTAATATCAATTTTAGTATATAATATTTCAAAATAAAATTTGAATAAATCATTTGAATATTCAAATTAGTTAATTTATTTTAACTATAGAATGTGGAAAAAAAAATTATTAACCATAACAAAATATTTCAATACCCAAAGAAAAAAAGTAATTGTGTTTGATGAAAGTAAAACAATTCAATAATTTTTTTATGTATTTAAAAACATATTAATTACAAAAAATATTTTAAGCCATTTATTTAAAAATATTTAAAAATAATGTCATCTATTTTATGTGGTTTCACTATTTTACCTTTTGGCCTTTGACATTATTGTAGGTGATTTTCTCAAAAATCCAACTGAGATTTGTTGGAATTGTAAATTTAAACTGTCTGGTTTACAAAATTTAAGTGTCTGACATATTTCCAAATCATTGAATATGTTTATGCATTCAAAAATACAATTGTGTGTAGAGAGAGAATGAATATAGATCCATTATAACCATGGATATATCAACCATCAAGAGGGACCAAATATTTTGAAGTGTAAACCTTTTTCAAGTTTTTCACCCTAAAAGAGGTTTTCCATCTAGAAATTTGATTCTCGGTGCTTGCTACATCTGCCCCTAAGAAATATAGACTTGTAAACCTTTTTAAAGTTTTGCACCTTAAAAGAGGTTTTCCATCCAGAAATTTGATCCTCTGTGATTGCTTCATCGATAGCTAATCTCTCTCTCTCTCTCTCTCTCTCTCTCTCTCTCTCTCTCTCTCTCTATATATATATATATATATATATATATATAGGTTTATCAAGCACTTAGAGATATCAAATCTCTAGAGGTGCCAATTTTTTTTAAGTTAAATTGCATTCCAAAAAAATTTGGACTTTAAAGGTTTAATCCTTTTTACTAATTAAATCCATAATTAAATTTATGATTAAAATGAATATGTACTAATTAATTATTGTAAATTAATATAAACCAAATTTTAATCATAATTTTAAAAAAATATCACACAAAATTATTCATTCACCTATTTCCATCATATAGTAAACTTTCTATAAACTGTCAATATTCATCCTCCAGTAAACTTTCCATAAATTTTCAGTGATAAATGAAAAAATACTTATAAATGAAAAAATACTTTGATTTAAATAGTTGGAATATATGGAATATGGAATTTGTTGTTTCCATGTAGATTCAAATACCCAAACTGTTAGACAAGATAAATAAGCTATATAAATAATAAAAAATACATTTAAGAAAAAAATATTACAACTTAACCCCAAAAAAATTACCAAGAGATCATTATAACAGGATTTAATTTTTTATTAAATAAAATTTTGAACAACACTATCTTTATCCATAATCACGGCTTACAATTGTGAGATCGGGATTCGGTCACATGTGAATGCAAAGGGTAACCTTGTACATCCTTTTTCGCTATAAAGCCGAATAACATGGAATCCAAAGCTCGAACAACCTATTGACTCATTATTTTATCATTGCAAATCCTTAAGCATTTTGTTAATTTTGGTAATTACTTATTACAATTGAAGTGCGAGTACAATTTAAAAATTTCTAGCCTTACTCACAGTAGCCCATATAATGGACCCGTAACTACATCTATATCAAATGCTGAAAGAATAATGCACACAACTTGTATATAATTGTAATTAACTGGTACCACTACAAGGAAAAGACCCTCTAGCGGAGGTTATAAAGGAGGTTTTTAGTGTTATAAAATTGGCCAAAATTGTCAAAAACACATTTTCTACAACATCCGTTTACGGTTATGGAGGTTTTAGCAGAGCTTTTAACGGAATTTCAACACAACTAAAAAAATTGGAGGGCCGGAGGTTATTACGGATTTTTTTTTCATCGGTGCGCTACTAAGGTGTCAACGCACCGGTGGGTATCATCTAGAAGGTGGCTTGGAGCGGTTGAAGGTGCATGCATCGGGCCGTCAAGGTATAAAACTGAACCAGGGCACAACGTTGGTGATACAACGCACGGGGTCGTCCTAATTGGTCTTGGGATTTGTGCGGTGCCCATAGGTCATCTCAACGCACCGGTACGTCGAGTTATAGAAACGCACTGGTGCGCATTATCAGACAAACACATCGTTTGTTCTAATTCGTATTGGTATTTGTGCGGTGCCCATAGGTCGTACAAATGCACCGGTGCACAGTATTGCACAAACGCACCAAGATTTATAATTGGTATTGGTATTTGTGCGGTGCCTATAGGTCGTAGAAACTCACCAATGCATTGTATCATACAAACGCACCGGTGTACAGTAATTGACATGCACTAATGTTCATTTTGTATTTTTTAGAAACATCGACCTGTGACAGTGCAAGTATTGTGATTTTTTAAAATTCATTATTCATCAAAAGTCGACACATCTAATAACAATATTCATATTAATTAAATTTTCATTAATGCATTTGAATGTGATGTTTGGATTAGTTTGTTATATCATATCATAATTATTGTGATCTTTTTAAATTCATTATTCATCAAAAGACGACACATATCTTATAACAATATTCATATGAATTAAATTTTTATTAGTGCATTTGAATGTGATGTTTAGATTAATCTGTTATATCATATCATCAAATTTCACATCTCTTCATTATAATATTTAATCGTCAATAAATTTAATCAATGGTGTTACATTTCAGAGCAACAATGGAGAACGCAATAGAATAAATTAAAACATATTTTTTATTTTATATATATATATATGAATAATACAGAATTTTTCATACAAAATGGGACAGTTATTGGTATCCCTTTGTCTTTCAATTGGGACACTATGTCCATTACATTAAACAAAATGTCTGATTTCACAGACAAATATTTCAAAAAATACAATGCCTTGCGTTGATATCCAAACATAGTGATCATCATTCTTCGCTTGAACTATTTTCACTGATAGAGCTACTTCCATGACTTGGCTTATTTTCAGGAATGTTTTGTTCACGGTGTTGATTGTTTTATTCTTCTTCACCTTCCATTTACAAACATAAAAATAAACTGTAATGAGTGTATATAAATTGGTGAGAATAATGGAAATTTAAATAATATACATCAATGTAAATCGAAAAGAAATAATGTGCGATAGCAACAATTGAATCATGAACTATACACATTCTCTCAAAACCATGTAGTATGCCATCTTTCAAGATTTCATCTGTAAGCACAGTTCCATATTTTGTATCGTGCAAGTTTTATACCCCATAACAATCATATATTTAATATAAAACATTTTTTTGTTTTATTAATTATAGACAGAGCTAAGTAAAACAAGATCTATAGATGCTTACAAATTCCACAATTAATTTATGATATGCCAACATATACTCACAACCCATATTTAACCCAATTTCAATCAATTTGTCTGATGGTTTTGCTTTGTATGTACGCACATGTTTGAAAACATTCAATGATGATTTTTGTAAAACAACTTAAAAAATACAAAAATGAAATCTAGTTATGTTGTTATAAGGAAGTAACAATTACTCACAAACTTAGATATCAACCCTTTTCTTCCTTGTCATCTTGTTTTATGTGTTGAATGGGTTCCATTTTATTTTATTTTCTGCAAGAAAATACTTGAAAATTAATATTTAATGCTAAATTGTTTATTATTGTACCTAATGATCGAAAAATTCAATGTTTACATATTACATTTGAAGCATTTTGTTGTTGAGATGGCTCCTCTTGCGATGCAATTTTGTCTATTTCTTTGACCATCTCCTTGTACACCTTTTTGGACATTCCTACTGGCATATTTCTGATATCAACTCATTCATCTTTTGAGATTTTCATAATCTTCCTGAAAATGCAACATGACAATAAACTATTTAATTTTATATTGATATATGAAAAGTAAATATAACAAAAGTGATATTTATAAATAATTATAGACAAAAATTTAAAGGAATATTGCTTTTCACTCTTTTTTTGTTGTTGTACGCTTTTGCTATTAAAATTCTTACATGTCTCATTGACCAATTCTCTAGAAACTTTTCCTATAGTTTAGATAAAATTTGGTTCTTGGAATCATTGGATTGAATTTTGTATTGTAAGTGGAAAGAACGTCTATACATTCATTCCACTATATCCCTCAAACTTTTGTAAAAGTTTTTCCCCCTTTCATTAACCTCCAGCATCACTCGAGATGAGCTAAAGAGCAATTCATTTTCATTTGCATGTTTTATTTTTTTCTTTTTTTAGAACAACATTCATTTTCTGAGTTGTTGGTCCCTGTAGAACATTAAACAGATGTGAATTAATATATTGTTTAACACATGTTATCTAATAATTTTAAGTATATTATTAATGAAAATTAAAAAAAGAAATTCATATTGGATTTATAGTATTTTTTCATTCACCTGATTCATCATTTTGAAATTTTACCATCAAGCTTTTACGTTCTTCTGATCTTAGATCAGAAATAATCTTATCGAGCTTAGTCATTTTATGGCTCTGCATGATACACAATAAACAATACATATTAGTTAAACTTACATATAGTTCAAAAATAACATTTTTTGTAAAGAATTTACAAAAAAACTTGCATTTTTTGCTTTTCTTGATGTGTTATCAGTATTTTTGTTACTTGATATCTTGTTAGTCATTTCTTTATCAATATGAAACCTATACCATATCATTCATTAATATATTTTATCAATAATTTATCAAATTTTTCAGATAAAAAACAAATCTCAAAAAACCAATGTGTCATTCATGGTATACGCACCGACGTCGATGCATAGTGGTCTTATAAACGCACCGCCAAAACAATATAACACACCGTATGGTGCTCTGTGTCAACAAGGAGCACTGGTGTGTTAAATGTTAACCACCGCACCGATTAACACAGAAAAAATAATAAAAATCGTCCAATGTTAGTTTTTGTAGCATAATCGCCCCGCACAAACAAGGGACCACCATACGGTGTTCTCTGTCAACTAGGAGACTCAGTGCAGTGTGTTATATGTTACATGGTGCACCGATTAACACAATAAATAAATAAATAATTGCAAACCAGCACGAGCGTTGTGTGCCACAATGAAATAGAGCACCGGTGCCCTATTTTACATATGGCGCACTGATTAAAAAAAATTTGTTTGTAATTTTTTTATCACACAGTACTTCCGTAGTGCGTTGAGATAATACAGCGCACCGGTGGGCTAGGTTATGTCAGGTGCACCAATTAAAAATATATATATATTTTTTTTAAATTCACGCAAGGGACTACATGGATTGGGATCCAACTATGCAAGTCGTCCCGTGGGTTGGATGTCTTAAGCCTATATATAGCAATACAAACCCTATAAATCTAAAATGAAAAGCCCTAATTTTGAAATCATAGAAACAAAGAGAAGAAAGGGTAGAAACAAAAAGAATGTAAAGTTTAGGGTAAAAATGGATTTTTTTAAAATTTTGTTTCTGAAAATGAAAAACAAATTGAATTTTTTTTTCTTGCTGCGTAAAAAAAACTACAAAAAAAAAAAAACCTTTAATCACAAGATCGTTTAAAATTCTATGCTACAGGGTTTGAATCACTAGAGGTTTGGAATTTTGATTGTCTGAATACTTCTGTTCGAACGTATTTCGCTGCTCCATAGTGTTCTCGTGCTCTGTTGCTCTAGGTATGTCTCCTGTAAATCTTTGGCTAAATTTTTTTTCAAAAATAGTAAAATAATGAAAAGTGTTTAGTATTTAAAGAATTGTTTTATGAAATTAGATTTTCGAAAATATTTGGCTGCACATTTTTCAATTTACCGTTTTTTTTTTTCACTTAAAGAAAATAGAGTTGCACTATTTTTTATTTGCGGTTATTCGTCAATGGTGCGTCACTTAATAGCATCGCACCAATGCGTCTGTTTATAACACGACACCGGTGCGCAGTAATTCAAATGCAACAATGCGATGATATGTACATTAGCACCAATAACAAGAAGTCCATTTTTAAGGCACCAAAATTACTTTTAGGTGTGTGCACCAAAATTCATTGTTGATTTTTCTCAAATGCAAGGAGAAAATACCATAATTATGTCGAACGGAAAATTCTTCAAAATCCAGCTCGTTCCATAATTTTTCTCAAAGTCCATCTCGAAGTTCTCCCTATCCATCTCGAGACATAATATTTACTTCAGATTTTATTTATATTTTATTATCTAATTGAATTTATGTTTTTTATCCATGTCAATCATGCACAACTTAATTAAATTTATAATGTATGCAAATTTGCAGGTTCATGTAGATTCAGAATCGACTTCAGATGCACAAAATATTCAAACAGCTCCAAAACGTCGGAAGCTCTTATCAGGAGCAGCATACCGCAAGGCGCATTGGGTAGATGAAAATAGGCAGCCACTTCACCCTGCCAATTGTAACAATATTGCATCTTCTAGCCACAATCCTGGGACAATGATGGTAATAATTATAATTGTTTGGTATATTGATTAATACAATTATTTCAACATCAAACCAATTAATCATGAAATATTGTCAACGTGGTTACTAATTCATATCATATATTTTGTACTAATCATGTTCAAATATTTTTTTTTAAATTATTAGGATTCTAGTGATGATGAGCGACCTACCTACCATCTTCCGTTGCACCTCACGTCAATTTCAAATCAAGAGAAGACTGAATTAAGAGAAAAATTCGAAGAAGAACGATACCAAGAATGGTTGAATCAACCACCGATTCAATTCCCGCTACATCCAGATTCACCAATTAGGAATGACTACAACAATAGTAGTTCTTCACAAGCTGGCAGTGGAGGCAATCAAATAGAGGTTGGTATGGATTATTATTTAAGGGATACGACTGCCATGGAGACAATGTTGTTAATTGCATTCCAAAACTATGATCAACTAGGGTATGATGCTCATATCTCTGACCCCTTTTTCGAAAGCCTTAAATTTTCTTCCACCACCCCTCTCTTTGGACCTGGTGATCAGCGAAAGTCTACCCAGTTGGGGACAATGATGTTACTGTACAACTTGAAAGCAAAGTTTGGCTTGCCGAATGCATGTTTCTCGAAAATTTTGAGGTAAGTTACCATAAAGTCCTCCCTTATATAAATTTGAGAAATATAATCAGTACACAATGAACATTACAAATGGTAAATTTTATTAACGTTAATAATTATATCGGCATTAATGTACATTTATTAATATATTTTTCCATGATCACCAACTACAGGCTATTCAAAGATAAGGTTCTTCCGAGTGATAATGTCTTGCCTGGTAGCTGCGAAGAGGCAAAGAAATTGTTGAAAATGTTGGGTGTTGAGTACATATCATATCATGCATGTCCAAATTATTGTATTCTATATAGAGGAGAATATTCAGACAAAGAGATATGTCCAAAATGTGGGCATGATAGGTATGATAAATAAATAAAAAAAGGTAAATCACGTGTTGGTCCTCCTTTTAAGATATTGAGGAACATGCCTATAATCCCAAGGATTCAAAGGCTCTTTCGTTGCAAAGAATTAGCTATGTTGTAGGGATGGCATGCCTCATACATAAGTGAGTTGGGAGTTATGTGAATCCCAATTGATTCAATAGCCATGAAGCATATAGAGGATACATGGCCTGAAAAATTCAAGGATGAAGTACAAAGTCTACGAATCAGCATAGACATGGATGGCATCAACCTATATTCCCTCCAGAACACCAACTATTCTGTTTGGCCTGTAGTAGTGATCAATAACAATATCCCCCCATGGTTGTCCATGAAGAATGAACATCATATGTCGACTCTCATAGTCCCTAGTAGAAGATAAGTGAAGAATATGTATGTCTATTTACAACCACTGGTAAACGAATTCAAGGAATTATGGGATGGGATAAATGTATACAATGTATCAAAACCCATCGCAGCAGAGAGGAGTTTTACGTTGTATGGCATATGTGCTTACACGACACATGATTATCCAGGCTTAGGAATTTGCTCTGGTAAATTAAATGTTTAATTTATTGATTTGTTTATATACGTAACAATATTATTTCACATATTAGTTATTTAATTCGTTGTAATTTTTCTAATATTCATGATATTCTTTAACATTCCATGCATATTAATTGTATACAATAATCTCGCAGGTCTTGTAACAAAATGTATTTTGGATGTAAATTTTGTGGACCTTCTCTGAAAGCCAGATGGTCCAAGGACCTACGAAAGCCAGTGTATGATTGCTCCAGGGTATTCCTCCTAGAAGAACACCCTTACAGAAGAGCAGCATCTGCTTTCAATGGTAAATGAGAGAGAACCCAAAAGCCTCCAATAATGACACCAGCTGAATGGCTTAGAGAATATGAGAGAGAGAAAGAGAAGGAGTTCATAGAAATGTTCGATTCAAATGGGGAGCCTATGTTTGATGATCTAGAATTCTTCGACACCTATGTTGAGAAATTTCCTATTGGGATGAAAAGGAAATCTATCTTTTATAACCTCCCATATTCGGAGCATCTTAAGATTACCCACTTATTAGATCCCATGCATATATTTAAAAATGTTTCATCTTATTTATGGAGGAACATATCATCGAAACAAAGTGAAACATTGGCTATTAGGAAAGATTTTATTACTTCAAAAACTAAAAAGAAACATTGGCCAAGATGATTAGAAAGTACAGGATCAGAGGCAGGCACTAGTCCCACTAATTCATGGTATTTCAAAGAAGGTGATGTCCCATGGATTTTTTAAAAAATTATCTTTCTTTGGCAAAGGAATTTATAATGGGTGTAAGGGTGCCATCTTCATACGGGTCTTCACTATGGTGCTGCTTCACCGTGGATGACCATTTGTCGGGGTTGAAATCGCATGACCATTTTAATATTCAAAGAGTACGTATACTTTCAAAAGCATGATTTTATTATTTTTTATATTAATAAAATTTATCCCATGCGGGGATCAGAAAACATAACTAATTTTGTATATTATTGCACGTGTTTATAACTTTGCAGTGTCATTATCCTTTGTTCATGCGTGAGTGTGTGAAACATGAATTCCCTCAAGACCTAGGATGTGCCATATCTAAATTATCTTCATTTGTACGTTGGATCATGTCAAAGGAAATTCATTTGGCTAGCATTCCACGGTGGCATCAAAAGATAGTTGAAACCCCCTACCGATAAGGTTAGTGCCTACCAAGCGGGAGGTAGGTTCAGGGTGAACCCGGAAATCAAGGCTAAGAGAGACCTAATAGAGGCCCAATCAACTAGGGGAATAAATAGTAGAGTGTTACTGTTAGAGACGGTAAGCATAAGCCGTATTCTACGGCAGCAAATATGGGATATAGAGTTCCAACACTTAAGATATACCCTAACATTGGCTGGGACAAATTTCAAAATTTTTATTTTTTCGTTGATCGAATAGTAGTTGGTAATTTTACCTCTATTTATTTTTGAAATATCATTATTGATAATGAATATTCGTCCGTAAATTTCTGTTCAATATAAACATTAGCAATCACCTAATCTAATAGTGAGAAAGTTGGTAAATCATTAAAGCCCATGTAATGCATAGAGTATGTACAAGCATTGCACTAATTACAACGATATATCATAGTATCGTAATAATGGTAATCAATCTCATATCATAACAAGGCCCTTATGTTATCAACATGTTAAGCTCTCATATTATGCCTAATTAATAATAGATGTGTATCGAGTTAAGCTTGTTCGTTTCCATCATAAGCACCGATTACAAGTACTCAAAGCTTGGTCATAGTAATCAATAGTAAGTGATAAGCTAACCTCTTTCTTGTATTCTCTATAGTATCATATTACTATCATTGCCATTGATTCTGTTACGATCAAGTCTCCATGTTACACTTGGAGTAGTATTAAGTAGTATAAATGAAGTTGAATATGGTGATTACATTACTTGAATAGGGTTACAGCCTAACTTAGAGAGTATGTTCATTATAGCTATGATAACAAGACTAGTTAGCTTACATGAAAGGGGTATAAGTATTGATATTTCTATGGGTTTAATACTTATAGTAATCAGTTACACCTTGTTGAATAAGCTCAAGCTTAAGCACTTACAGATTACCTTAGATCTACTAGTTATAAGAATAGTAATAGTGATATCTAATGACCGTAATAATAAAGAGAGTTATATCACCTTAGCTCTTACTTAACTGCTTCCTTATAAGCACCTTATACAAGATGTATTCATTGTAACAAAGCTGAGCTATTACACTTGATATCATATACTTGACCTAAGTTCTCTTGTTACATGGTATCATTATTATTGGTACCGATTTCACTATAATTAATGATAAGGTGAATATGAACTTACATAACACTAAGCTACATGATTACAGAGTACTAGTCTCTATATCTCTGTATACATTATCAGATAGAGAGTATAGAGTACTAATTGGGTCATATCACTTACTAAGTTGAGCTGAATAACTAGTATTGGTCCTGTTATATTGGTTTGATTATGAGACTATAATGATTCCCATTGACTGTAGAATTTGGTGGTGATTTGATTACTTATATAACTATAGCCATTGTCTTATGTAAGATGCTCTCTATGTTTCCTTATTCGATATGCATCTCATTAGCAACATATAGCACTTAATAAGAGTCAATATGGCTAATATAGGTAGAATGAGTGCCATAAAGCTTAATGAGATGACACTATTCTACAACCCTTAGTTCTAGTAGCATGGATTGATTAGCCGATGACCATGGGGGAATAAGGAGAAGCTAATACTATGCCTACTATACAAGGGGTTAGACTTGTAACATATCCTTAGTTTCATCACCTAAGCTATAAGCAGTTCCATATTCATTACCAATCACTTTATGCATGGGGTTATATCTATCAAACCTTATTCACTTGGATAGGGTATACTATACGCTGAATGGGATTCACTCATGTTTCAACAATATTTTCTAGTTGTACAGCTTGATTTCCTTATAGCTAAGTCGGGATACATTTCCATTAATTCTAAAAAACCATTAGCTATCTGTATTAGATAATCTTATACTAGTGCTTGTTTACTTTAACTAAGCTGCTTAGCTCAATAGCTTAATCAATGGTAATAAGTCATACCACCTCGTATATCTTATGTATAGTAAGAACACTACCACTATATGAACAAAGCTCGTTTACTTTTATGTTAAGATCTCTATACTTATGGACGTTCATCATCATAGCTTATTCCATCATCATCCTATATCACTATTTTATAACCATTACTATCATGTCACCTCTATAAGCTTATATAGAAAAGCTTTCTATAAGGCACTGTGTTCATACTGTTAGTACTCTGCATCAGACTAGTAGTAAGAAATGAGATGAAACAATTGTAATAATAGTTATTTCCCATATATGTGCTTACTCATTAAGCCCTTTTTTACTCTAACTTGAATACAGCATGATCATGTGAGCAATCAATATTATGGAATAGGTAGAGCTTAATGCCAATATCATAATAAGAAAACACATCACTATGAACATTCTAATCACACTAATGGGAATAAGAGTACTATCCAGCTTAATGTACAGAGTAGAGAGATGATGCTTACATAGGATAAGGACCTTAAATCAACCTCATATGTATCATATTCAATGAAGCTCAGTCTTTCTTCTCATTACTTACTAAGCTCACTAACATAATAGTATAAAGCAATAAGAGTAATGGAAATAGAAGTGATATGATATATTCCAGAGCTTACACGTGCTATGTATATGTAATCAAGTAATCAATGAGCTTGAACTAGACTTATGTTATACAAGCTATACTAGTATTCTCCATAAGTAATGGTAAGAAACCCAATCGTGTTAATTAGGTTACAACAAGTACAAAGAGCTAAGTTGTTTATTATGTCGATACTGGAATAGAGCTTGACCTTACTAGTGATTACTATATGATAGATAAGAGCAATCACATAATGTATACGAGGTGATAGTGATAATCGTAGCCTTATACTAATATGAGCTTATATTGTATTAAAGTCATTGTGTTTTCTCTGAGTAGTAATTGTTCCCTTATATTACACTTCTTATGATTTACCTCTATCAATAGCTTATGGTTATATCGTGAGTGTTCAAGCTTAGATCAATTACGGTACTTGTATTGGTTCTCCTCTTTCACTAATACATGAATCTTATGGAAATACAGTAAGTTGAAACATGTCTACTACTGCCTTTAATCAATAGCATGATGAGGTAGAACAAGCATGGTTGAACAATGGATATAAAAGCTTTAGCAGGATAACAAGGCTTAGTAATAGAACGATATCAACTTCATTACTTTTGTATATGGGTAACCTAATACTAGTATCCTCATGATTATCTATAATATGGATATCAAAGCTAGTCAGTGTGTGGAATATGATGAGCTTATAATTATTCAAATACAACTACTTATCACAGTATCGTATTTGTATGGATTCTACACGTATCTCGTACTGAAGCTTGTTCCCATTGCTTGCAAGATAGGGATCCTTTCCATATGTAACTCATTATGTGAAATATGAACATGACTAAGCAGGTAATGAGCTGTGTACCGACCATTAGAGTTAGTGTGTTGAATAGGCATAATGTGCTATAGATTAGTAAGAACCAATAGCATATCTTGTACTGATAGTAAGAGTACAACTTAAATGGTGTTGTATCCATAATACAAATCAATAGGCTAGTCTTTTCACTAATGCATCAGCGTAGTCGTAATAAGTGGTATAGCTCTAGTATTCTTCCTAAGAAAGTGACAATTAAGGTAATAGCATATCCTATTTCATGATTTCAGCATAATACAAGGTAATAGCACTAGCTCACGTAATACAGTGTTTTCACCTATACCATTCTATGCATGAGGTTTGCTTATAAAACAGTCATACTTACATCATGTTTGATCTAAGTTGCTAGTATTGGCTTTGTCCATAAGTATTACACAGCTTAATACAAGTATTTTATTAGGATAATATCATAGCACCTAAGTGATTACACCAGTACTTCCTGAGCTTATTCAACTTTTAGGTTCAATTCCCATTACTTCATTAACAAAAGATGCTTATTGGTTACTTAGGGGGCCAACCGGCGGAGGGAGAAGGAAAGGATATGGACGGGTTGGATAAGGACAGACATATATATATCCTAAGATAAGAGGGTGGGTCGATCTAAAAAAGAGAAAACTACCAACTCACTAACGACAATGATCAGTCAATCTCCCTCCATCCATTAGTCGGATCATTGTGAACCAGCTCACTAAACCTGATCTGGACCGACGTCGCCTTGCATTTATTTCCCATCTCCAACACCTTCCTTACATGACCACTCCACAAATTCGAGCATGCAGCTAGACTAGAACTGAGGTTTTAAATGAGTATGAGAAGTTATCCTATCTATTTACGAGTCGAGGCGCAACAAAAAGGAAAGGAAGGGCCCGTTTCTTGTCCACCATTGGGAACATGAAAGAGAAACAGGCAGGGAGGGGAGAGAATGAATGAATATATTAGCTTAGTAGGGATGGATCCTTTCAAAGTTTAATACTATCTATATTCATTTACAACCCACATTCACCCTCCGGTTCGATCTATACTTCACTTACTTAGGCATGCCCCAGAATCTATCATTATTCCTTATTATTCTCCGTCCTTATATACAAAAAATAGGGAGGAAGGAATATTGAAACACAGAAATGGGACGATAGGGCAAGGAAAAATTAGCAGTAATGCTCTGGCTCTATGAGAATAAGAGGGGAATGTCGCTGAATTGAATCTATATTCCCACTTCCCACAATTGTGTTGGGATAGGCTGTATCAGAAGGGAAGACAGGCGGCAAGATATCTCCTCTCCTATCAAGGGCGACAGGCATTCGGGTCGAAATAAATCAGTTCGATGAAGGCAGTTCACAAGGTCAAAGAATACAGGTAGTTATCAGGTCGGGTCTCCAGTCGAAGGGGGAAGTTCGAGGAGGTATATAGATAAGATATTAGGAGAAAAGCAATCAGACAGTTCAAAATCGATTATATCTAGTCGGGTGTGTATCATTGTCCTACCTCACTCCCTTGATTCGGGGGGATATCTCGTTACAGAAGTGAAGCATCCCATGTTCATTCAGTTGCCCCAGTAACGTGGCTCCTTGCCCTCCCTATCGATGTCGTGTTGGTTCAATGTGTCCCGTATCGTTCGTGGCAACAGGGGGTCCCTCTATGATAGAATCTTGTGCCACCTTGTCTCAATCGATATGCTCTATCTGGTAACAACATGTATCAATCTATTCTGGGTCAATGGGTGCGATGGTTGTCATTCTCAGGAGTTCTATCCACACGTCTAGCCAGCAAGTTGTATGTTTGAGAAGGAACTGCCAACAAGTTTCATGGACTTGCAGGTTCCTCTTCTAATCCACCTAGTAGATGAGGTTGAATTAGTTAGGGTGGTTTCTTGTCGTAGGATGTTCTTCTTAGAGAGTTACATGAAGAAATTGAAAGGTTTTTTTCGACAAATGGAAAAACCTGAGGGGTCTATGGCAGAGGGGTACATATCGTATGAGCCTTTCTATTATGCCAGTGAGTACATCAAGCATATCGACAACAGACCAGGTGTGGTGATTTGGGATGATGAAAGGGATGAAGACAAAAGAGAAGGACAGTTGCTCCAAATGAGTGGAAAAACACACTTGATAAAGAGTAAGCGACTTATAATTTTTCAAATTTACACAAAGTAAATATTCATGTTGAACTTCGATATAATGTATATTTTGATCTCTATGTACTATATAATGTCGGTTTTATTTCATCAACGAATGCAGAAATTGAAGCAATCAATAAATTCGTTCTTTACAATTATGAAGCGACACAACCGTGAGTTGCATTGTATGAACAAAAGAGGATGAAATGGGATAGTGACAAGAAAGAATTCATACGGTTGAATGGTAGAAGTGTGCCTTATCCCGATCATTTAAAAGAAAATATGCCAAAAATATGCCCCAACAATTGGGTTGTTGACCAATTCAGAGAGAAATACAGTGCAATTAGTCGTTACCTGCGTGCTGAAGAGGATGCGCTAAGTGTAGGGATTGGGTGCAACAACTCAGTAATAATCTATTTAATTTATATGTACAATTGAAACTTATAAGACATCTATATTTCATATTTTAACTGTTGGGTTATTATAAGACATATGACACTGGTTTTTTTAACCTTTTTATAATAGGTGCATTTGTTCCCATCTATGTGGGCATATGGATACCATTTTCACACAGAAAATGCCGATGCTGGAAACATCACACAAGAGTGTGGAGCGGAAGTAGAGTTCGATCAATCTAGTCAGTCTAGCCACCGTGATCAAAACCTAGTACGAGGGACGTTAGGTTACATTGGAAAGATACAAGAGATCATTGAAGTGGATTTCTCTTCTTTCCAATGTGTTATTTTTAGGTGCAAGTGGCGAGACACCTTTGATCAAAATAATTTAAAGGAAGATTGTGATAGTAGGCTAATATGTATCAACTCTAGAAAGATGTGGGATGAAACTAAGGAGCCCTATGTTTTCCCCAAACATTAAAACCAGGTGTTTTTTTACCCAGATGTGTTGGATAGGGATTGGTGGTTAGTATTGAGACATGACCCTAGATCAAAACATATTTTTGAGAAAAATAGTGTTATCATGCCATGCGAGCTGGAAGATAATGAGGGTGATCATGAGAACCAAGAGTGATATGGTACATGTGTTATTTCATCAATATTTATACTTTTTAAAATGGGTTTTTCGAAACATTATAATACGTATTTTGAATTAATTGGTAATTTCCATTGTGTTAATGTTAAAATCAATATTTCACTTGATAATTTGCAATTATGTTGATCTCAAAAACAATGGCGTACTGTATAAAGTTCTTTTCTTGTATATAAGATCATAATAAAATAATGACAATTCTAAGGCACATATATTTATTTGAATTATTTTCTAAACTTTATTATGTTACAATAATTCATATTATTCTAGATTTATTATTTTACAATTATTTAAAATCTTACAAATTTACAAATTTACAAATTTTAATAAAATCATTTCACATTAATACAATTAAAATTTTAAATATTATTACAATTACAATTTTACAATTTCACATACAATTACAATTACAATTTTAGAATTTTACATACAATTACAATCATTTCACAGTAATAAAATTAAAATTTTACAAATATTTTACATAGAATTACAATTACAACTTTACATATATACAATTACAATTTTACAAATTTAAAATTTACAATTACAATTACAAATTTACAAATTTACATATATACCATTACAATTACATTTTTATAATTTTACATACAATTACAATTACAATCATTTCACAATAAATTAAATATTACAACTACAATTAAAATTTTACAAATATTTTACATATAATAATTACAATTAATACAAATACAATTACTATTCTAGAATTTTACATACAATTAGAATTACACATATTACAATTTTACAATATCATGATCATTTAATATTAAATTATTTAATAAACATCACAATCATGATAACCATCATACAAACATCATATTTGACTAAAAAACACATTCAAATTCGCTAACATCATCGTGATCATGATCATCTAACAAAACACAATTAGCATTATATAACATCATCACAAAACAAACATCAAATATGCATCTCATGTGAAATAATTGCTATCACATACACATCTATATGCAAGTTGCACATTAAATGAACATATCTAACATGACCTAACAATATACACATCATGATGATGACCAACATGTAAATTAAGTACAACTGCAACATGAACATAAAAAACATTAACTATAATATATATATATATATATATATATATATATATATATATAACTAAATAATGTCAAAAATATACAACTGTAATATAAATGTCACACATATATCAGCTGGTGGTACATCATCAATAGCAATACTAGTTGAGGTCTTCTCAATCAATGGTGCAACCTCTACAAGCTCAGTCGATACATGTTGATCATCACGTGCCTACTGATCTAATACTGGTGCCTCATGCTCATCAGGATCAACTGTCGGCTACTCATCGTGATGACTGGACATGGTCGATGGTCCAGCCTGCTCATGATCATCGTGATGACTGGACATGGTTGATGGTCCAGCTTGCTCTCCATGATGACTGGACATGGTCGATGGTCCAGCTTGCTCTCCATGATGACTGTTGCTCGATGCTAGTAGAAGTTGCTCATTTGGCGCGGCGCGAGGTGAACGATCATCAGATGATACGTCACTGCTCGCGGAGTGTCAATCACGTGTTGTGTCTCGACCACGCCTATAACGTGCAACGATCCTCCTCAGCCGCATAACTAAGGTTGTAGCTCCTACGACATGCCACATCAGGTTGTACATGTCACGCGACATGCCTTTCCACATATGTAACAACATACCATCGGCCTGTATGTCTCTCATAGTAGCGAGGCCTGACTCTCGCCTCAACAATCAATGCAAAGAGTTGGTCACCCAACTCCAACCTGAATCTGCTATCAAGCCTACCGCGCCTAGCAAAAGGCAGTACTGGCGCACCAGCAGGAGCAGGTCTCTCTGCACTAGCCTCGTGATCATCAACATCTGGCTAACATCATCTAATCATCGTGATCATGATCATCTAACAAAACACAAGCATTGTATAACATCATCACAACACAAACATTAAATATACACTCATGTTAAATAACTACTATCACATACACATCTATCTGCAAGCTGCACATTAAATGAACATATCTAACATGACCTAACAATATACACATCATGATGATCACCAACATGTAAATTTAGTACAACTGTAACATGAACATAAAATACATAGGCCAAATATATATGGGTGAAAATGTGAAGTTGGGTTACACTTTTGTGAGAATTGGGAGCGGAAAACATTTTTCGGCAATAGTTCGGCCGAACTTTCTCAAAATTTCGGCCAAACTCGTTCTGCCGTTTAGATTGACAGCATACTGACAGTGTGGGCAAACATATTTTTGGTCGGAGATGGGAAAATCGACAACAATAGTTTGGCCAAACTTTAAAATAGTTCAGCCGAACTTTAAAATAGTTTGGCCGAACTCATATTTTATAAATATATCACCCGCGAACTTTTTTCATTTTCACGCGTCCTTGTTTTCATTCTTTGTTTTTCATGAGGTTCTACTGTGATTTTCGTTTCTGTCTGTTTTTGTGGCGCTACTGCGCTACTCTATTGCTAATTTTGCGCCGCATCCTTGTTTGCATTATCTATTTTTCGCGAGGTTCTGCTGTGATTTTCGTTTCTGTGTTTGATTTTGTGGCGTTGCTGCTGCTATGTTATTGATTTGGCACCCGCGAATCGTTTCTGTGGCGCTGCAAATGCTCTGTTTCTGATTTAGCGCTCGCGAATTGCTGCTCAAGAGTTGCACCAAGCGAATTTCCAGGTAATCTAACCATGAAATGAATTATCGAAGGTGATTGATTATGGAATATGATGTTTACATGTTCGTAATATTACAATGAAATGAATTATCTGAGGTGATTGATTATGGAATATGTTTTTTACATGTTCATAATATTACAGGAATAGCTTACCTTGTAGATTTTGAATAGGTTATTTGTATAAATGCAATGGATTGACCTTACTTGCTTAATGTGTATGCTTATTAATTACATGCTTTCAGGCTATGTTTACTGTGTGATCGTGTACAAGCCATAATGAACCTTCATGAGTGCCTTGTCTCTATAGCTGAGAACTCGTATTGATATCTTCATAATCCCTGCTTAGTTCCTATATGTTATGGGATCTCCTTTGAAGGGTGTAATAAAGGGTCGTTTGTCAGGCTGACTGAAATACCAGAACCCATGCCTTCAACTTTATTTGTCCCCTAAGATTGAAACTTCTTCCAGTGCTTGACTGTGCCCCCCCAATTCCACAGCCCTGGCTTCCTATTCCGTATTTTGGGTATGAGCTAACTGCCTAATCTTAGAACAGTGTGTTTTAAGACGGGAAAGAGTATTGTAATAACGAACATAGTAACTCCATACTTACTAGTGGCTAACTGCTTGGTGGTGCCCATACTTACTTATAGTAATATAAGTAACTGATTACTATATACCAATACATTATGCTCAAGAAGCACATTGGAAATCACCTTTATTGATTACATAGATAACATACATCTCCAATCCAGTATAGTGTAAACAAAGCATGCTTTGTTATAAGTGAAACAACTTTCACTAGGTAGATAAGGTGATTCAATAGTCATAATTGATTAGAGTTACTAGATTAGTACAAATAGTGTGTAAATTCTGCAAATGAATTTTATCTTCTATACTTGACCTACAACCAATTTCTACTTTAATACTTTAGCCATTCACCATTTGTACACATTTAAATCTAGCATTCAAATATAGCATAGCATATATAATTTTTCTTTCATAATACAAAGCTAAAGGATTTAGAGGAATAGTAGTGATGGAATGAAATGTAACATTGTAGTTTGATCCCTTGTTGCCTTTTATATTGATCCCTTGTTGGCCTTTATATCATAGAACCGTTTTCATATTTACACAAATATCATTGTGATTAGTTATTAGACTACATATCTTCATATAGAACTTTCAAACAGTATGGTGGAAATGTGGATCTCATGACTCTTCATAATGTACAATGATTCATTCCATATTATTCATAGATCAAATGTCATTTAAATACAAAATTTATCATAATGTACAATGATTCATTCCATATTCATTTTTAGATTCATTCCATATTCATTTAAAAGAAGTAACTACTATGTATTCCACTTCTACTCTAGATAGAGAAAGTAATGACTATTTATTGCTTAACCATGCAACCAAAGACTGTTCTAAGTAGAATTATACATTGTCCAAGTAATGACTCTTTCTTTGCTTAAAC
The DNA here is from genome assembly GCA_034641835.2 of Pinus albicaulis. NCBI lineage: Eukaryota > Viridiplantae > Streptophyta > Pinopsida > Pinales > Pinaceae > Pinus > Pinus albicaulis. The sequence goes on along the minus strand of CM076577.1, from coordinate 977,629,972 downwards.
ATGCAACCAAAGACTCTTCTAAATAGAATTATACATTGTCCACTTGTACTTTTCATGTCATCCACACAAGCCTAGTTGAATCTCTCTATGTTGTCAATGTAAATTTCTCACCTTTTGGGTACTATAGTCCATTGTTTGTAGTCTCTTTCACTTGTATCTTAATATCTGTTTGTTGGTAATAGATGACTATACTATATTGAAACATTCCAACTAATATAAATTCCAAAATTATATCTAGTCTAAACCTTGTTATGTATATCAATCTTCCTATCATATAGATGTAAAGGTTATGATCAACATCACCTCATTCATCATCCATCATCTGCACATAACTTGCATCCAATTGATTTGATAAAAACACATTAGCCAATAAACAAACCATTGAAACCAAAAGTGATTTGATAGTTCTATAGGCAGAGTTTGTAAAGGGCCATGTAGCCTTTGGATCTCATCTTTTATGAAAGGTGACATATCCAGTAAATGCCCCTATAGTCAATCTATGGAATAGATCTAAATACAAATTTTTCGTTTTCATATCCATGGTCTCAAACAATGAGAGAGAAAAAACCTTTTATATTCAACATGTAAAACACAAATTAGCCATAAAAGTTTCCCATTGAAACCATAAGTGATTTGATACAAAACATAGGTTTTAACCTAAGAGTAAATGCCCCTACAGTCAATCTCTGGAATAGTTTTAAATAAAAAAATTTCGTTTTCATATCCATGACCTCTCAAATAATGAGAGAAAAAACCTTTATATTCAACACATATAACACAAATTAGCCATATCTCTGGAATAGATCTAAATAGAAGTTTTTCATTTTCATATTCATGGTCTCAAACAATGACAGAGAAAAAACCTTTTATATTCAACATATAACACACAAATTAGCCATAGAAGTTTCCCATTAAAACCAAAAGTGATTTGATAAAAAACATAGGTTTTAACCTTATATAGTTTAAAATTGTTTCAAATAGGTTTTTAATAAAATGAAAAATACTCAATGTAAAAAACATAGTATTTAGAGATAAAAGGTAATTTGATACAAAACATATAGGTTTTAACCAAGTATATAGTTAATTGTTTTCAAAATAGATTCTTAATAAAATGAAAAATATTCAATGTAAAACACATGCATTCTTATGCATTCTTATACACCCTTATGTCTATGTAAAGTAGTTTGAGTGATTCCACGGGTCTTCTACACCCTTGATAGTGTATAGTTGGGACAGGTAGTGTTAACTTCTACAAGTTTTATAGGCAGAGTCTGTAAAGGGCCGGGTAGCCTCTAGATCTCATCTTTTATGATAGGTGACATATCAAGTAAATGCCCTTATAGTCAATCTCTGGAATCTAGATCTAAATAGAAGTTTTTCATTTTCATATCCATGGTCTCAAACAATGAGAGAGAGAAAAAACCTTTTATATTCAACATGTAAAACACAAATTAGCCATACAGGTTTCCCATTGAAACCAAAAGTGATTTGATACAAAACAAAGGTTTTAACCTTAGTAAATGCCCTACAGTCAATCTCTGGAATGGTTTTAAATAGAAGTTTTTCATTTTCATATCCATGGTCTCAAACAATGAGAGAAAAAACCTTTTATATTCTATGTATGTAAAACACAAATTAGCTACATCTCTAGAATAGATCTAAATACAAGCTTTTCATTTTCATATCCATGGTCTCAAACAATGAGAGAGAAAAAATCATTTTATATTCAACATGTAAAACACAAATTAGCCATTAAAGTTTCCCATTGAAACCAAAAGTGATTTGATATAAAACATAAGTTTTAACCTAAGGGTAAATGCCCCTACAGTCAATCAATCTCTGGAATAGTTTTAAATAGAATTTTTTCATTTTCATATCCATGACCTCTCAAACAATGAGAGAGAAAAAACCTTTTATATTCAACATGTAAAACACAAATTAGCCATACAGGTTCCCCATTGAAACCAAACGTGATTTGATATAAAACATAGGTTTTAACCTTAGTAAATGCCCCTACAATTAATCCCTGGAATAGTTTTAAATAGAAGTTTTTCATTTTCATATCCATGGTCTCAAACAATGAGAGAAAAAACCTTTTATATTCGATGTATCTAAAACACAAATTAGCCACGTCTCTAAAATAGATCTAAATAGAAGTTTTTCATTTTCATATCCATGGTCTCAAATAATGAGAGAGAAAAAAACCTTTTATATTCAACATGTAAAACACAAACTAGCCATTAAAGTTTCCCATTGAAACCAAAAGTGATTTGATACAAAACATAGGTTTTAACCTAAGAGTAAATGTCCCTACAGTCAATCAATCTCTGGAATAGTTTTAAATATATAGAAGTTTTTCATTTTCATATCCATGGTCTCAAACAATGAGAGAAAAAGCCTTTTATATTCAATCTATGTAAAACACAAATTAGCCACATCTCTAGAATAGATATAAATAGAAGTTTTTCATTTTCGTATCCATGGTCTCAAACAATGACAGAGAGAAAAAACCCTTTTATATTCAACATGTAAAACACAAATTAGCCATAAAAGTTTCTCATTGAAACCAAAAGTGATTTGATACAAAACATAGGTTTTAACCTAAGAGTAAATTCCCCCCCTACAGTCAATCTCTGGAATAGTTTTAAATAGAAGTTTTTCATTTTCATATCCATGGTCTCAAACAATGAGAGAAAAAACCTTTTATATTCAATGTATTTAAAACACAAATTAGCCATATCTCTAGAATAGATCTAAATAGAAGTTTTTCATTTTCATATCCATGGTCTCAAACAATGAGAGAGAAAAAAAAATTTATATTCAACATGTAAAACACAAATTAGCCATAAAAGTTTCCCATTGAAACCAAAAGTGATTTGATACAAAACATAGGTTTTTACCTAAGAGTAAATAATGCCCCTACAATCAATCTCTGGAATAGTTTTAAATAGAGGTTTTTCATTTTCATATCCATGGTCTCAAACAATGAGAGAAAAAACCTTTTATATTCAATGTATGTAAAACACAAATTAGCCACATCTCTAGAATAGATCTAAAAAAAAAAAATCATTTTCATATCCATGGTCTCAAACAATGAGAGAAAAAAACCTTTTATATTCAACATGTAAAACACAAATTAGCCAAAACGTTTCCATTTGAAACCAAAAGTGTTTTGATACAGAACATAGGTTTTAACCTAAAAGTAAATGCCCCTACAGTGAATCAATCTCTGGAATAGTTTTAAATATAGAAGTTTTTCATTTTCATATCCATGGTCTCAAATAATGAGAGAGAAAAAAACCTTTTATATTCAACATGCATGTAAAACACAAATTAGCCATACAAGTTTCAAATTGAAACCAAAAGTGATTTGATACAAAACATATGTTTTAACCTAAGAGTAAATGCCCCTACAATCAATCAATCTCTGGAATAGTTTTAAATATAGAATTTTTTCATTTTCATATCCATGGTCTCAAACAATGAGAGAAAAAGCCTTTTATATTCAATGTATATAAAACACAAATTAGCCACATCTGGAATAGTTTTAAATATAGAAGTTTTTCATTTTCATATCCATGGCCTCAAACAATGAGATAAAAAAACTTTTATATTCATTGTATGTAAAACACAAATCTACCACATCTCTAGAATAGATCTAAATAGAAGTTTTTCATTTTCATATCTATGGTCTCAAACAATGAGAGAGAGAGAGAAAAACCTTTTATATTCAACATGTAAAACACAAATTAGCCATAAAAGTTTCCCATTGAAACCATAATTGATTTGATACAAAACATAGATTTTAACCTAAGAGTAAATGCCCCTACAGTCAATCTCTGGAATAGTTTTAAATAGAAGTTTTTCATTTTCATATCCATGGTCTCAAACAATGAGAGAAAAAAACATTTTTATATTCAATGTATGTAAAACACAAATTAGCCACATCTCTAGAATAGATCTAAGCAGAAGTTTTTCATTTTCATATCCATGGTCTCAAACAATGAGAGAGAAAAAAAACTTTTATATTCAACATGTAAAACACAAATTAGCCATAAAATTTTCCCATTGAAACCATTGGTGATTTGATACAAAACATAGGTTTTAACCTTAGTAAATGCCCCTACAGTCAATCTCTGGAAGAGTTTTAATTAGAATTTTTTCATTTTCATATCCATGGTCTCAAACAATGAGAGAAAAAACCTTTTATATTCAATGTATGTAAAACACAAATTAGCCACATCTCTAGAATAGATCTAAATAGAAGTTTTTCATTTTCATATCCATGGTCTGAAACAATGAGAGAAAAAAAAACCTTTTATATTCAACATGTAAAACAAAAATTAGCCATAAAGTTTCCCATTGAAACCATAAGTGATTTGATACAAAACATAGGTTTTAACCTAAGAGTAAACCCTGACAAGTCAATCAATCTCTCGAATAGTTTTAAATATAGAAGTTTTTTCATTTTCATATCCATGGTCTCAAACAATGAGAGAGAAAACCTTTTATATTCAATGTATGTATAAAACACAAATTAGCCATATCTCTGAGATGGATCTAAATAGAAGTTTTTCATTTTCATATCCATGGTCTCAAACCATGAGAGAGAAAAAAACCTTTTATATTCAACATGTATAACACAAATTAGCCATAAAAGTTTCCCATTGAAACGATAAGTGATTTGATACAAAACATAGGTTTTAACCTAAGAGTAAATTCCCCTACAGGTCAATCAATCTCTCGAATAGTTTTAAATATAGAAGTTTTTCATTTTCATATCCATGGTCTCAAACAATGAGAGAAAAAACCTTTTATATTCAATGTATGTAAAACACAAATTAGCCACATCTCTAGAATATATCTCAATAGAAGTTTTTTATTTTCATATCCATAGTCTCAAACAATGAGAGAGAAAAAAACCTTTTATATTTAACATGTAAAACACAAATTAGCCATAAAAGTTTCCCATTGAAACAAAAAGTGATTTGATACAAAATGTAGGTTTTAACCTAATAGTAAATGCCCCTACAGTCAATCTCTGGAATAGTTTTAAATAGAAGTTTTCATTTCCATATCCATGGTATCAAACAATGAGAGAAAAAACCTTTTATATTCAATGTATCTAAAACACAAATTAGCCATATCTCTAGAATAGATCTCAATATAATTTTTTCATTTTCATATCCATGGTCTCAAACAATGAGAGAGAAAAAAAACCTTTTATATTCAACATGTAAAAAAAAAAATTAGCCATAAAAGTTTTCCATTGAAACCAAAAGTGATTTGATACAAAACAGGTTTAACCTAAGAGTAAATGCCCCTACAATCAATCTCTGGAATAGTTTTAAATAGGGGATTTTCATTTTCATATCCATGGTCTCAAACAATGAGAGAAAAAACCTTTTATATTCAATGTATGTAAAACAAAAATTAGCCACATCTCTAGAATAGATCTAAATATAATTTTTTCATTTCATATCCATGGTCTCAAACAATGAGAGAGAAAAAAACCTTTTATATTAAACATGTAAAACACTAATTAGCCATAAACGTTTCCCATTGAAACCAAAAGTGATTTGATACAAAACATAGGTTTTAACCTAAGATTAAATGCCCCTATAGTCAATCAATCTCTGGAATAGTTTTAAATATAGAAGTTTTTCATTTTCATATCCATGGTCTCAAACAATGAGAGAAAAAACCTTTTATATTCAATGTATGTAAAACACAAATTAGCCACATCTCTAGAATAGATCTAAACAGAAGTTTTTCATTTTCATATCCATGGTCTCAAACAATGAGAGAGGAAAAAACTTTTTATATTCAACATGTAGAAATCATCATAGAAGTCGATGTTTAATTTCAAGGAAGGACCAAAAGAAAAATGTTGAAGGTGCAATATTTAAATGGCAAAGTCAATGTTTAATTTCAAGGAAGGGCCAAAAAGAAAAATGATGAAGGTGCAATATTTCAAGCATCCCGATATAACTCACTATTTGTATGATAGGCACCTTGCGGCCTATGGAAGGCTCCCATGGAATGACGAGGTTCTTGTTTATTTTTCAAAATTGTTTTATGCAAAACTTTTTTTTGAAATGAAACCCAATTACAATGACCTTCCGTCAGAATTTTTTGGTTCGGGGAAAGGTTGATTGTGTGATCGTAGGGGTGCTAGGCGAGATGTGGAGTTGCCTCGCCTTGAGCCGCCATTGGTGAGTCGACCTTTCCGGGTTGAAACTTTGTGGTCAGAGATAGATGCGACTTCTCAAATAAGTCGAGAAGCAACAGATGTCATCATTGACAATGTTCACAGCGGATTGGGTGGATTCGATGTTTGTCTAAATCAACAAAGAGCACGTGAGAATGCACGTGCCAATTTTGTGTATTGTACAAATAAAGAGATTGACAACATGAATGTTGAAGATCTTAGAATATATGCAAAGAATTGTCGCAATGGTTGGCAAGACTTAATTCTTCATGAGGAAGAGGGCACGAGAACGGTATGTGTTAATGACCTCAGGGTTCAATTATTTTAACACATACAAGTGTACAATTTGTAATAAATACATGTGTATGTACATGTATACATTTATCTGTATTTACATTAATATAATAAAAATGTATCATTATATGTTAAAACACCATTTGCAATTGTCACGCATGATTAATGACAAAAAAATTAATATCACGTTCAGGGCCTCAGGTTCAAACAATGAAGATGGGTCTCACCATCAAGATATGTTGACAAATGTTAGTGTTTTTTAAGTGATATTTTTAAAATAAATAATTGTGCACACATGTACATGTACATATATAATAATAAAATATTTTAACAGATTCTGATTCCGTCCGATGTTTTTGGGATGGCAGTACCCTCTTCTTCCTTGGGAGATGCACCTTCTACATCTTTTGGGATGGCGGTACCTTCTTCTTCTTTGGGAGATGTACCTTCTACTTCCTTAGGAGATGTGCCACATCCACAACAAGTATGGAAAATTTTTCACTTTTAAAATTTATGTTAAGTTATATATATATATATATTCCACCTCAAAAATTTCCATTAAAAATTGAGATATATATATCTATATCTTGAGTTATTTTATTTTTTTTGAATTTTAGGTTTTTGGAGATTTTATTTTGGAGCCTCTCTTAGGAGATGTCCCAAATTCACCTGCAAAAGTATTCAATTTTTCACTTTTAAATATATATATATGTTTTTTTTTAAAGTTATAATTTATAAATTGAAGTTTGTTTAAGTTTTATTATAAATTGAGATCTTGATCTTGAGTTATTTTATACTTTTAAAATTTTGAATTTTATGTTTCTATAGAAGATTTCTTTAATCCACGGACTCTAGCGACGGAGATAGGAACATCCACACTATTTCAACCATTTGAACAAGTTGTCTAACCTTTTTTTTTTTTTAATATTATTGAAAATAATTTTATATATGTACACATGCATTTTCATCTGAAATATATATATATAACTGTACATATATATTGTACAGTTTACTGTTGGAGATGTTCCCATGGGGAAATTTGTAGCAGGCGAACAAATGGAGAGGGAACCTCATGAGGTATTGCATGATTTTTTTTTATTTTTTATTTTTTATTTTACATGAAGTTCTATATATTCTCACTCATTTTTAAAACATCAAATTTTAATGTTTGTATGTGCATTGTGTACAGGTTCCCCATACTTCGCAAGATAGCGCGTGGATTGAGACTTTGCTAGGAAAAACATAACATCCATCTGTATTTGATGGACATGATTTGTAAATTTGATTTCAAGATTTCTAGTCTTAAATTTACTTTTTTATATATTATCTAGATGCACATTCATATATATATATATATATAAAACTTGATACTTGATACTTGTGAGATCTATAATATTTGAACATATTTTATTACAGTGTTAATATAATTTGTTTTGTTCCAAAAAGTTAAGTTTTCGATGGTTTTAGTACTTTTGGCATGTGAATGTGAAGTAATGTTGTTATATAATTTGTTTGGTTTTTAAAACTTTTAAGTTTTGAATAGTTGAACTACGAGTAATGTTGTCATCTATAAATTAATGTTTTGCTTCTGAACTACATTTGGCATGTTATGTAATGATGTGTTATAATTTGTTTTGTTTTTTAAACTTAAGTTTTGGATGCTTGAAGTACATTTGGCATGTGAAGTAATGTTGTGATTTATAATTTTTTGTTAAATTAAAAGTTAAGTTTTGGATGGTTTCAATCTAAATTTGGCATGTGATATAATGTTAAACGTTTTTATTGGATAGTTGAACTTATAATTGGCAGAATGGTTACGTTGGTGGATATTATCAAAAAGTTTTTAAAAACTCAAGTTTTGATGGTTTCAATCTACATTTGGCATGTGATATAATGTTAAATGTTTAATGTTTTTGTTGGATAGTTGAACTACAATTGGCATGGCATGTGAAGTAATGTTGTGATATAATCAAAAAAATTTTAAAACTCAAGTTTTGGATGGTTGAAGTACATTTGGCACGTGAATTAATGTTGTGATCTATAATCAAAAAGTTTTTAAAACTCAAGTTTTGGATGGTTTCAATCGACATTTGGCATGTGATATAATGTTAAATGTTTTTATTGGACGGTAGAACTAAAATTGGCATGGCATGTGAAGGAATGTTGTGATATAATCAAAAAGTTTTTAAAACTCAAGTTTTGGATGGTTGAAGTACATTTGGCATGTGAATTAATGTTAAATGTTTCTATTGGATAGTTGAACTATAATTGGCATGGCATGTGAAGTAATGTTGTGATATAATCAAAAAAACTCAAGTTTTGGATGGTTGAAGTACATTTGACATGTAAAGTGAATGTTGTGATCTATAATTTTGTTAAATTAAAGGTTAAGTTTTTTATGGTTTCAATCTACATTTGGTATGTGATATAATGTTAAATGTTTTTATTGGATAGTTGAATCAGTAATTGGCATGGCATGTGAAGTAATGTTGCACGATATATAATCAAAAAGTTTTAAAAACTTAAGTTTTGGATGGTTTCAATCTACATTTCGCATGTGATATAATGTTAAATGTTTTTATTGGATAGTTGAACTACAATTGGCATGACATGTGAAGTAATGTTGTGATATAATCAAAAAGTTTTTAAAACTCAAGTTTGGATGGTTGAAGTACATTAGGCATCCTAAGTAATGTTGTGATATAATCAAAAAGGTTTTAAAACTAAGTTTTGGATACCATTTCAATCTACATTTGGAATGTGATATAATGTTAAATGTTTAATGTTTTTATTGGATAGTTGAACTACAATTGGCATGACATGTGAAGTAATTGTTTTGATATAATCAAAAAGTTTTTAAAATTCAAGTTTTGGATGGTTGAAGTACATTTGGTAAGTTTTTAAAAAAAAATCACTCAAACAATAGTATGTAGTATGTAAAGATAAAAAACAATCTTAAAATTACTTTTAAGTAAAATCAAGTGTTCTTGAAACATTTTCCCACATGATGATACCTTCATTGACCTATGAACTAAAGTAGTTCATAGGCTATATGTTCTGCCTCTTTCCCATATAAATCCCTTTAATTTTGATTGGAAATATAAGAAGTACATATATGTTTGTTGAATTGGGGTCAATGTCATTAATGCACTCAACTAGGTAGCCTTGTTGATTTATAAATTGGTAAATTGATGGTCCATTCAGTTTTAATTGCATTCTAGAATACATATATTCAGTACATGAAACATTTTTCATCAATGCACATGGGAAAACTACTTGAACAATTAATTTCATTCTAGAACATATATATATATATATATATATATATATATATATATCTCCAATAATTGCACAACATTTTTCATCAATGCACATAGAACATATTTGACTATTGGACAGACAAATTTTGTACTAGATTTTCAATCATGAATAGAGATGTGGGTCAAATCCCACCAAAAGTCGAAGAAAAGTCGAAGAATTGCTCCAAGTCTCTTGTCTGAAAGGAATCTTCGCACAAAATTATACTACGGATGATTTATTTACATTGTGGATACTTTTTACCAAAAAATCCCACAAGAAAAACTGGTTGTGCATTGAGTTCGTGTATATATCTAGTACATGCAACATTTTTCATCAATGCACATAGAAAAACTACTTTCAGTTAATTGCATTCTAGAACATATATATTGAGTACGTGAAACATTTTTCATCAATGCACATAGTAAAACTACTTGAACAGTTAATTGCATTCTAGAACACACACACACACACACATATATATCCAATACATGCAACATTTTTCATCAATGCATATATAGGAAAGCTACTTTCAGTTGATACTAGAGTATGCATGTACCAAAACAATTTGTACATGTGCAAACACTTGCATAGATAACATAACAAGGAAGCTCAATTTTTAATTGACTAATGGAAGTTCTAGAACATATAATCCAAAGAGAATAAATTGTTGGGCAGTCCAATCAAAAAAATTCCAATGGAATTCCATCTTCAATAATCTGTTCATTATCGGATTTTGACATTTTCCATTTCTTAATATTCGTTTTTTTATTTAATTGAACCTCGATCAACTTTATGCGTGTTGCACACACCAAGTGACTATATTGACAACTTATGAAATCAAGTTCATAGTCTTCAAAGTAAACAAAATTCCCACTTTGATTAGTTTGTCTGAAAAAATAACCTTTCAGTATAATAGATCCTCTTTCATATGGAAATCCGTGATCATTATAGTCTTCTAATAATTTCATTTTTCGTTCAGTGCAACGCATCAAATAATACTTCACATTTTCATCGTTGTTAGTAGGTGCAATTACAGCAAAAACATCTCCTGCACAATAAAACAAACTTAACAAAATTATACATATTCAAATTTATTTCTAGATCTTTATCATTAGAAAGCAATTCAAATGTTACCTTCTCTAACAAGATCAAAAACTCGATCACCATCGGATGATATTGTAATCTCCTCTGATTGCATTTCTTCAAACATTGCAACGGACATTTTGCCCTTTATATTTAGCTCTGTATGTTTCCAATCTTTTACATACATTTTGTTTTCACAAACGTCATTGGATTTTGTGTTGTCTATGCAAACATGACAAAAACAAGAATATTTTCTTTTATCCAATGCAAACACATTTCTGGACGACTTTGTTTTAATTGAGTGCAATTTTCGAGTCCCTTTTATTGTTTCAAAGTCATTTCCAATTGATCTATGTACATCTTCGATCCCAATATGCCAAAAAAACCTTTATATGGAAAATTTAAAGAAGAATATAAATATGATATAAAAATACAATCAAAGATAATCATTGTGATAAATGTACACTGTTTAAAATTAGATATCCAATAAAAATTAAATTGAATGTACCTTCGCACTTCCCTTGATCGGTTAGTCTCATGGCTTGGAACAGCGATGCACCATTGAACAACTTATTTCGCGTCCACAAGTCGACTTGCAGAGGGGTTCATTTTATATCTTCGAAGTTCTCGTTTTATGCATGCCCCTGCACCATCATGTTTTCCTTTTCCATGGCCAGCCTCAAAGAAATTCCAACAATGTTTAATGCAGGGTTTCTTATGAAGACAACACAACCAAAAGAATGATCGTGCAGATTTGAATTGACCTGCGCATCCGTCCGACCATATCCAATGTTCATTGAATGTTATTCCACGATTTTTCAAGGAATCATAAATTTTTCCAAAACAATGATGTACAAAATATGTATCATGTGTACGATCGTCACTGATATAAAAGTGATATTCTTTAATAATATGTCGATTTTCACTGGTGCTTTCTATATGATCAACGTTTTGTTCAACATGTTTATATAGAATATGGACGTGCATGGAGACTTGGTCAGAATGATAGTATTCACTTTGAATTTCTTTTTGTGGAACAAATGTGTAGTTTTCTGCAAAATCAATTACTGAAAAAATGGTCCCTGGTGGAAAAACTTCACAGGATTTTTTGAATTGCAAGTCTTGCCATCGAGCTCTATGGGAATGCTTCGTGTATTTGTAAATTTCTGCCTCAAACTTTCTCAAAAAGTCTATCACAAAAATTTCTTCTTCTCGTAATTCAATTATTTTAACACTATTTTCACCTAGAATCGATGTATGGATATATTCATATCTCTTCCTTTTCACTTTCATGTTGGACAATGATTGATCATTTATATCAATACGATATTTGTTTTGAAATTTAGTCAAATTTCCACAATCAACGCATTTTTTAACACCAACATATTTCTTTTCGTAAAATAGTTCATCGCTTTCTCTTTCACATAGAGTTTGAGATATGAAATCATGGATAGTGGAAAGAGGAGGTGAATCCTTCCAAAATGTTCTACCAAAATCAAGAAATGTGTCATAATATAACTCAAATTCCACATGATAACGGCAACAACAAGTGTAGTGTACGGTGATAGGTTTTACATACCATGGTTTTTGTTGAACAAAAGCACTAATTGAAACATGAATTTCACGATTCTCTTCTTTGAACTTGTTGAACAACTCTATCTGAGTGGTTTCCAAGAGATATTTTTCATGTTCTTCGTACTGATTTCGTGTTATTTTTCTTCGCATCACATGCCTTGTAGTTGGCGAAACACACGAATTGTTCTTCCAATATTCATATTTTTTTTTTTTAACATTTTCTCCAAGTCTATTTTTGTATGATTACCTACAAATAGCTCTCCAACAAGCGAGTTCATCATTTACATTTATTTGCAACCGAAATTTCCGATGTTTGTGCAAAGTTTTTCGTGAGGTTCCTAATGCTCGTGCCATAGATTTTATGAAGAGATTCTCTTTAGTACTTGATGAAACCACTACCATATGTATTTCTCTACGTACAATTGAAACATTTTTCTGTCTAGATCTTCTAATTGAATTTATAGCACTATTTATATTTTGTATCACATTTTCCTTCATTTTTTTTTTATCTTTGGTTGATTCTCGAATACCCAATAAAGTCGTAGCTTCTTTTAATTTCCTTAATAATAGGAGACCTTTCAACATTTGGGCTTGAACTGTCACATTTTCCTTTATGAAATACTTATAAAAAATGTGGTTAACACGATATCGTATATAATGGTCAACTTTTTTTATCTCCATATGTGTGAGTGTCAACATTTTCTAACATCTCATCATCGACATTGATTTCATCTGTATATATTCGAATGAATAGTACATACTAAGTTTACATATTCAATAAATAACTAAACTAATAAATATATGTATAATTTCAATAATACGTGCATGTGTTCAACATATATATATATATATATATACCTTGTGATTCAATTTCTTCACTTGAATTTCTTTCAACATTTTCACCATCTTCAATCATTGGTTCAATATCTATTTCACTTTCTCTTTCAAAATTTTGTATCTCATCATCAATGTTTTGCAGAATATCTCTCTCTGTTTACATTGCAAAATATTTTTCAAATTAGTTCATCAAATAAAAATTAAGCTTCACATTTTACACTAGGAAAATTTTAAATATATCAAAATCATAATATTTACGTTTACATACATGTTTCAACTTCGAGTTGAGGTTGATTTTCCCCTTCAATATTTGAGAGTGCTTCTATCTTTCTTTTGCGAGATTGTCTTGTCTCTTCTCTACGTTTCTCAGGGTCTCTTTTTTTATAATATTTTCTCGTACAATTCCTTCGATTTCCCATGATAATAGAGTATGAAGTTCAAAAAAAATTCTTCAAAAATTTAGACAAAAACTCACTTAAAAAAAACATCATAAAAGATTTAATTAAAAATAAATAAATAAACTCATTTTAAAAGTTTTGCAAAAAATACATACTCCAATCCAAAACACTTCAAAAAATTCAAGAAAAAAAATTCTTATAAAAATGAAACGAAGTTCAAAATATTTCCTTCCAAGTCCTACAAAAAATCTCATTTAAAAAGTTACACAAAAACTCATTTTAAAAAATCATTATAAAAGATTTACTTCAACCCAAAACCAAAAAATGCCCTTTCGAAATTAAGCCCAAATCCATACTTCAAAAAAAAAAAAATGAAGCCCAAAAAACTGTATCACATACCTCCAAGAAATGTCTTTTGAACGTACCTCCAAGAAAAGTCTTCAAAAATGTTTTTTGAATGTACCTACAAGAAAATTCTTTAAACTCAAAACAATTCCTTGCAAAATCAGATCAAATGTACGAAAATAATGTGTCTCAAAGAAAAGTCCTTCGAATGTACCTCCAAAAAAAATCCTTAAACCCAAAACAATTCTTTGCAAAATCAGATCAAGACTTTTGTAAAATCAAACCAAATATATATATATATATATATATATATATATATAACTGAATAATGTCAAAAATATACAACTGTAATATAAATGTCATCTATCAGCTGGTGGTATATCATCAATAGCAGTACTAGTTGAGGCCTTCTCAGTCAATGGTGCATCCTCGACAAGCTCAGATACATGTTGATCATCGGGTGCATGTTGATCTGGTACTGGTGCCTCATCCTGATCAGGATCAACTATCGGCTACTCATCGTGATGACTCGACATGGTCGATGGTCCAGCCTGGTCATGATCATGAGTACTGCTGTATGTTGCAGGTTGTTGGCTAGACGTGGTCGATGGTCCAGCCTGCTCTCCATGATGATTGTTTCTCAATGCTAGTGGAGGCTGCTCATCTAGAACGACGCAAGGTGAACGATGATCACTCCCTCGATCGTGATCATCAGATGATGCATCGCTGCTCGCGAACTGTCGATCACATGTTGTGTCTCGACCATGCCTATAACATGCAACAGTCCTCCTCAGCCGCGTAACTAAGGTCGTAGCTCGTACGACATGCCGCATTAGGCTGTACATGTCACGCGGCATGCCTCTCCACATATGTAACAGCCTACCATTGGCCTATATGTCTCTCATAGTAGTGGGCCTAACTTTCACCACAACAATCAATGCACAGAGTTGGTCGCCCAACTCCAACTTGAATCTTCTATCAAGCCTATTGTGCCTAGCAAAAGACGTACTGGCGCACCAGCAGGAGCAGGTCTCTCTGCACTGGCCTCATGATCATCAGCTTCTAGCATATCCTGATCGTCATCAAGATCCACACCTGGATCACTTGGTGGCACTGGCATGTCCTCACCATCAAAAGACCCAATGTCTGCAAAATATATACAAGTACACAACAATAATTAGACAATTTCATTACACAATTTAATAAAAACAAGTTAAAGAACATGTTAGAGTAAATGTAAATAAAACAGTAATATTACCTCTATCATCCGGCGACTCATCATCTGTGAAGAGGATGTTGGCACACCCTCGTCAATCCAAACTAGCATAAGGATAGGGGACCATAACAAATGGATGATCGTCAAAACTGGCTAGCAACTCCAGTGCATCATGCGATATCCTCGCAGAAAACTCAATCTCGCCCCTTTTGCTCATCATCTGTCCCCACATGTGCATCCGTGCATGCAACATCGGCCTACGAGGTTGTCGAACAAAAGTAGGTCTCGTCTCTAGAAACCTCTTAAAAAATAAACAAAATAGCTCTGAAGCAAAAGGGAAGTTGATTCTCCCTTGTGCCTGAGCATGACATCTATCTAAGGTTGTACATAACTGCCGCAAAAAAATGGCAGACCACCTAACAAGTCGTGGCTCCTGTACTAAAGAATCAACATAATATAGAAGCGGGAAACTCATGCATTGACCTTCGTTGGTGTTATGTGAAATGGTCGAAATCAGAAGTAAAAGGCACCTCACCGCCTCACTACCAAATGCAGCAATACATAACTGCCCTCCAAAGACCTGAAAATCTGAAGGAGACAGTATATCCACGCTATTGTAACTCTGGGAGTACGCCAAATTACTCCTTGGAACATCTTGGAACTAGGGAAAATCCACCCCTCTCCTCGATAGCCCAGTAATGAAATAGATGTCCTCCTCAGTGGGTGCGTACCACTGGTTAGGACCAACCCGAAAATCCTGTAGGTTGGCATTCCACATTCGAATAAGATGTCACAAAAACACACCATGGCCCTTTAGGAAATTAGCCTCCTCATAGAACTTGAGGAGGCCTATCTGCCTTAGGAGCCCTTGGGTAGCTGCTTTAATAGGGCGAGGGAACACATCTCTCCCCCTCTCTTGTGCCTCCCACTTGCGAACCATGTTACACTGGTCTGCTTGTTATTGTTGTTGTTCAATCTGTTCTCTCCTTTTACGTCTCTGAATGATTGACATATTAAATACCATTTTTTTATTAAATGAGACATGTGTTTAGAAATATACATATATATTTATTTATTTTTTAAAAAGCAATCGGTGCGCCAAAAAAACTAGGTATGCACCGGTACCGGTGTGTCTTTTTTTTTCACGCACTTGAGGCGATGCACCAGCGAATTTATAGCGCACTGGAGGCTGTGCACATGAAAATTTTCAGTGCACCGCCCTCATGGCATTGTTCATAAGTCAACGGTGCATTGGTATAACAGACCACCCCGTTAACTATGGACTAGTGTCGGAGGGCGGTGCATTGACCAAACTATATGCCCCAAGGGGTATGGTTTAGTCGACGCGGTGACCTCCTGACATCATTACTTATTCAACGACGCAGTCTTTTACCAGTTCACACTGTTTACTGTGTTGAAATTTCAGAATGCGGTGCACTGACAAAAATACCCACCCCGGGGCGAATATTTAATTCAATGCACCGCATTGTCGTTATTCCACAGGGTCAACGGTGCGACTAGGTAACTGACCGCACCACACCTTTTTTAAATTTTAAAATATCACGATGCACCTTTCGGTACCGCCCCGGAACCAGTGTGGATACCGTAAGCACTAGTTGTGGTGCGGCCTATAAATTTACAAGCAGCACCGCGAACCGGTGCGAGCCGAATGGCTCGAGCACACCGCGTGGGAATAATTTTTTTTTTAATGGTTAATTTTGAGTTAATTTACAATTCTAATCTACTAAAAAGCTTAATTATGGAAAAACAAGAAAAATACTTGTACATTTGGCCGTCGAGGAGGCATATTGGTTGTAGAATTTGCAAAAGTAAATTTGCCCACCACTTTGCAAAATTCAAAATGCAGATTGGTGGACAATGCAACGCAGCAGTGCATGCAATGGGTGCAATGGGAGCACTGATGTCAGGGCGGCTCAAACAAGGATAACTTGCGTCAGTGCTTGAGAGCTCTGGAGCACTGAAAAGTGAGAAATGCAGTTTTTTGGCCGTATTTTTTTTTATTTACCATATTCCGGTGTGCGGGTTTTTATAGGCACACCGATGCGGTTTCTTAAGACCGCACCAGGCGGTTTTAGTTTTGGCGCGGGGTTTTAGGACACACCAGTGCGTAATATTTGTAAAGCACTAATGCGCTACAGTAATAATGTGCACCGGGGCGAGGTTGTACGAAATGCACGGTGCCCAGTGTGCCAATGTTTTTTGCGCACCAATGATTTTTCTGGTTGAACGCACCGGTGCGGGTTAGGATGATAAGTGCACCGGACGAAAAACATCCGCTACGAACGGATGTCTAGTGTACCTCAAAAACATGTGCTAGAAGGTATTTTCCTTGTAGTGTACTGTCATTTCTCTTATCACCTCAAGCCCATATTTGATGTACACCTAAAACTTCAAATAGTCATTGAAATCTCGAGATCAGATTCTGTATTCACAATTTCCATTTTCCCATCGCAGGTTCTCATTGTCATCAGCTTTTGCATCTCAGCCACAAAACCTGGCAAGTCCGTTTTCGAAGATCCTCTCTCTCCCACAGCTTTTGAAGCCATCTCCTTCAATTTCTTTGTTCCTCTTTTCATCTCCGTGCCGTCATCTTTAGTCATACAAGCCTCACAACTTGCAAAAGCTTCAGTGGGTTCGACATGTCAGAATCGAAGAAACAGCCTGCTATCTCATTCTTAATGAGTCCAAGGGGACTCGGCAAATTCATGTTAAGAACAAAGACGTCCCCTTCTTTCTCCAATACGTTGTGAGATATCGAAGCTGCAACAGAGATGAGGGTCATGGCGAATGCCCCAAATGTGTTGAACAAAACTCGGGAACACCATACTTTTCACAGGTCTACAGAATCCATGGCATGAAGATGTCACTGATAGTAGAAAGAGTGAGTGATCCTGGCACTACCACATGAGACGTGGAGTAAAGACAGCAAAATTAAAAATAGAATGGGTGCGCAAATTGAGAATATAAAGAAAATTAAATTCTCGGATCCATCATGCTCATGGTGGATCATCTGGCCATGGATGATGAATGATGTACAGATACATAAACCCATCCATGATAAACGAAAACTGTTCACCGGAGAAATTATGTACACGATTGACCGCCAAAGCCTAGTCCAAGCGCTTCTCCCAAGACTGTTTTAAAATGTATTAATGAGTCAACAGCCTTGGAAATATTGGTTGCCATCACAATGGTTGTATAAAGTGATATGTTTTGATGCATGTTGTGTCGAGATAGATATGTGATATTTGGTTTGCAAAGTATGATGAAAAAATTTGAATTATACTTAATGTAGTAGAATAAATCTTTGATCTATTATGATAAAAAAGTCCAAACATATAGAAATTTAGAAAATCTTCATAAACTAATAGAACTAACAATATACAAAATTAGAAAACTAACAACAATCTCATGTTATTCTGTCAGAATTTTCCATTATAATAGACTATAGATGTTCCTTCTAAAAATGGATTTTGGTTACAATGTCGCATATAGTATGGAATAAATCAACCTTCATGTGACAAGGAAAATAGACAATCCATCCAAAATCCACATTATAATATGGTTACAACCAAAAACATATAACACCCCTATTCTTTATGGTCTTGAGAATCTTTAGTGCCAAACCCTGAGTTGCCTGATTGAGCCAAGTAGGTTGGTCTTCCTAAGAAGGGTTCATTAGGTTGTTGTTGATTGCTGCCATATAATTGAGACCAATTTGTCCCTTCCAACCATGGAGGAATTTTTAGTCATACCTCACACTTGCACTAAGTGGGGGTGTGTTGCGAGCATACATTGAATTCACACCTCCTGTGGTAGGAATAAGATAAGTGGGTAAACCTCCATTTTGACAGTGAAGCACTTGAATGTTTATGAGGTCTTGGAATAATGGTCTATTATTTGCAATATTGTCCAATGTGTTGAACATTTCCCTGGTTTCATCAACTTTGCTTGCATTTATGTCAACCATATCAGTCATCCCTTGTTCCTTTTCAAGCATCTGTTTAAACTTCTCGCTTCCTTTTCTTGCCTTGCCATTTGTTTTTGTTGCTCCTTCTCTTACCTTGCTCTCTATCTTTCAAGCCTTTCATCTGCTCGACGTTGTGCTTCAATAGCCCTTGCTTCCTTCTTCTCCTTGGCTAGATCCTTTTTTTTTGTTTTAATTCCTAAATTTAAACTTTTTTCTTTTCAGATTCGACTAAGAGTTTTATATAGTCTTCTGAGGTGAGTAACTGTGAACTTCGGCCAAAACGAAGACTACCGGGTGTTCCTTGTTTCTTTTTCATTGGCAATCTTTTTACTAGTAACTTTAAGAACCACCCAAGTACATTTTCCACCCCCCCCCCCCAACCTGCATGTCATTGCTTGGCACCTGCGTTTCAGTATCCATGAAAATTGATTGAACTATATTGTTATCTTCATCTGATGCCTCATTATGTGCTTCATCTTCTTCCATTGATCTATTGTCCACAAAAAAATGAACAATTTCACTGTTCAATTCAGTTGTTTGTGAAGGCATGCATGTTCATGCTTTGGTCATTGGTTCTTGTGACAATGTATTCGTTCAAATTAATCATGGCTTCTATCAGTCATGATGGTGGGTTTACTTGGCTTAGTAATGTCAATTGGTCATTTTCAATGTCATTAACAATATCATCAATTTCATTTTCAACTACATATGCATTAAAAATATCAGCAATTTCATTTTCAACTACATCTGCATTGTCAATTACATGTTCAACAATGTTATTAAAAAATATTAGCAGCAAAAGTTCCATGTGCTTGAGTTAGTAGAACAACCTCCATGTTGCTATCAATTTGTTCATGAATATATTGTGTTTCACATACATGTTCATCATCATCAACATATAATTGTCGTTGAGAGAGGGAAATTATTTTAACAATTGCAATCACATCAGCATGTTCATGTACTTCTTCTTGCACTTCAACATTTGTTTGAACATGCTCTTTTTCCTGACCATCCACATGAAATGCTTGGCTAAAACTAATATCATGCATAAAAGCATCATAATTCAGTGCCCAGATTCATGTCCTCTTAAATTCAACCTTGATATTTGATGGTTTCAGAGTCATTTTAAAAGCTTTACTTGCAAACTCTACTAGCTCGAACATTTTCACCTCAACTCCTGGAATCATTGTCATGCATGCAGCACACTCTAACCTGAAATAATTCTTGAAATGACCAAACATACTAACATCAATAGGTTGCAATCTGTGAGTGGTATGAGCAGGCAATGTCAAAAGGTCCATGCCCAAACTTGTTTTCTTCCTCAATTTTTTTTACAGCCATGTGGCTTCCATGGCCATCTAATATCAATAGGTGTCTATTATTAAGTGAGACACCACCTGGCACAGATGCAACAAAATGGCAAATCCAATTTAAAAAAATTTCTTTAATCATCCATGCATGGAGATGTGCAACCATGCATACACCTGGTTCATAGTTTTGTATATATTTTTTCAACTGATTTTTACCTTTGAATAGACAAAAACCTGAGATTGAAGCACCAATTGCATTGACACAAAATAAAATGGTTACCGCTCTCTGTTTTTAGGCAAAATATTTTGCACGTTTCAGATCCCTCTCTTGGCAATTACCCACATGCCACAATTCCTTCTCACTTGTCAACTTGTTTCATCGCAGTTCCATATATGGTCTGCACCATAAGAATTTTTATCGTATGCACTAGAAAGAGTGTCACAGAACTCACATACAACTATAGGGCGCAAATTTAATGCTTTGTCTCTGTCAAGGCCCTTAGTTGTACGCAATACAAGGTCTGGATATTTTTTTTAAACTCAAACCACCATGATTTACTAGGAAACCCATCTTTGAATGGGTTTGGTCTCCCTTAACAGATTTGAGAAACTATAGATTTGAGTTGTATCAACTCTAGCCCATGTCCCAATTGAGCCATTTCTGTACATCACTCAACCACATCGACCTCCTCCTCTTCAGTCATAACTATAAGAGGCCCTCTACATTTGGTATGAGTGAGCCCATTTATCCAATAATGTATTGATGAGGGAGGAATATCATGTTTCTCTACAGATGTCTAAACTAAATATCCATAAAACTCTATGTAGTCAATTGTAGCTAACATTTCTTTTTTTTCCAACCACTTATAGTGTTAATCTTTTTAGTTGAACTTGCCCCTTGGACTGTAGTTGACAGTGGCTCTGTGAGTGACGGTGTGACATCAGCTTCAGCCACATAGTCATCCTCAACAACATTGCTCGGAGAATTGTTAACATTCACATCACCTGTCATTTCCTCATCTGATGAGTTCATCGCAGCTGGGCACCCCTGGTCACGCTTCTATCACTTCTCCTTGTACAAGCTACATAACTAGCTCTTGACATAAATGCAACTACCTGCAGAATTATTGCATGTCTTTAGTTAAGAATAATTGAAAAGTGTGATTTCATACAAGTCAAACATATCTTTGCTTTACTACAGAAATTATCAACATGTATGTCAGTAGCAGCTCAAGAGATTTTCATACATGTCTTTTAAACAATATCCTTAAAAAAAAATCTACAAATGAAATTAGTTGTATGTCTTCAAATATATCAGTGATTATTGTTTGATAACTTATTTTTACACTTAAAATACAATGATTGTTTTGATAACTTGTTTTTACACTTAAAATACAATGACTATTTTGATACCCTGTTTATAAAAGTTAGTATTGTTTCCTCATTTGGTATATATACATTCTTTATAAATGCTAGTATTGTTTCGTCCTTTGGTCTATACAAGGGATTCCTTGAAGACTTGAATGAAACAAATTACATTAGAATGGTTATTTTCCCTATTAAACAAAGCTACTCATATTTGGGTCAATCTAAATATATAATATATTAGACAAGGTTACTCATATATTTGGGTCAATCTAGATACAAAATAAATCTAGATGCAATAGTTTTCATTGAGAGAGTTCTTTCAGCAAGTCTTTCTTGACTCGTCTTCAAGGGATTAAAGAGCTTGCAAGTGTAACAGATTGCGACAAGGATTGGACTCCTAAGTTTGGATTGTGAAGACACGGTAATTTTGATTTCTTGAGACATGTCAACACAAACCATTTTTGTCTTGAACAACTTCAGCGTAGAAGGGGTCAGATAATGGTCACTAGTTCCATGAGTGCATTTGTTCCCTTCCTATTTTGAAGAGTTTACAGTGTATGACTCTCATCATTTTTTCATCATTTTCCATATACAAAATCCTATAATAATAATAATAATAATATAGAGCATGATTTTATTTATAGCCTCTTGTTTACAAGAAGCCAAAGGAGGACTATTGAACTTCTTCGAGACACTTAGGGTTGAGCTTATCAATAAATCTGTAACAATTACTATTGTGTCTCATGGTTTTATACAGTCTGAATTAACATATCCATAGAATGGTCGGTATGATCAATATTACACCACTAATCTCTAATATCCCTTACAAAGCAGTCTCATGTTTTATAGTGCTTTGGGAAGACAAGAATTTATGGACCAATAAAAGGTCTTACATCCGAACATAGCTGAAGGTCTTGAGAGGTCTTACTTAGACACAAATAAGGTCTTAGGTCTTGGAAGGTCTATATGAAGCTATAGTGAAGGCCCTATATGTTTTGTTAGCTCTTGGAAGGTCTTACCTCAAGCAATAGTCATGGTCCTATTAGTTTTGTTAGTTGAGATTCCTCAACTCTTCCTTAAAATAAAGGCGTAAGGCCCTCATTTGTCTTACCAAAGTTAAGCGAGTTTCTTAACTCTTCCTTTAAAGTAAGGCCTAAGGTCTGCATTAGTCTTCTAGAAGACTAAAAGGTAAATTTATTTTTTACTTAATAGAAGGACTCATTTGTTCAATCTTGCTGGCTTCCAAGAAATTCAATGTTATATTTTGTATTGTTCAATATGTGCAATCAGGTTCTCATTGGGCTTACCTTTGGTAGAAGTCTAGAAGGTGAAGGTCTTAGGCTTATCTTTGACGGAAGCCTAGAAGGTAAATGTATTGGTCGCATAGTTGGATGACGTGATTTTTCATTATAGAAGGCCTCCAACAAATTCAATGTTATGTTGTGAATTGTTCAATCTTCCGTCTTTAATTACACTGAGTTATCATTATGGGGATGGATAATTTAGATTATTTTGACCACTTTCAGGTAAAGCTACCATGGTGGTTCCCCATGGCAAGAACAAAGGATGCATCGATGCATCCTCATGTGGCATCCTCTTTTCTCGCCATGGGGAACCACCATGGTAGTTTTCCATGAAAGTGGTCAAAAGAATCTAAATTATAATTACCCACAATGATAACTCGGTACAGTTAAAGATGAAAGAGTAATTTATTTTATAGACTAAAGGAGGAAACAATATTAGCTTTTATAAAGAAAATTTATATAGACCAAAAGAGGAAACAATAATATCTTTTATAAAGAAGTTATCAAAACAGTGATTGTATTTTAAGTGTAAAAACAAGTTATCAAAAGAGTCATTGTGTTTTAAGTATAAAAACAAGTTATTAAAACAGTCATAGTATTTTAAATGTAAAAACAATTTATCAAAACAATAATCACTCAAATATTTGAAGACATACAACTAATTCCATCGATAGATTTTTTTTTAAGGATGCTGTCAAAAAACCATATGTATGAAAATCTCTTGAGCTGCTACTAACATACATGTGGATAATTCCTGTAATAAAGCAAAGATATGTTTGGCTTGTATGAAATCATAATTTTCAATTATTTTTAACTGTGCATGCAATAATTCTGCAGGCAGTTTCATCTATGGCAAGAGTTAGTTATGTAGCTCATATAAGGGAAAGTGGCAGAAGCGTGACCAAGGATTCTCAGCTGCGATGAACTTCATCAGATGAGGAAAAGACAGGTGATGTAAATGTCAACAGTGCTCCAAGTAATGTTGTTGAGGATAACCATGTGGCTGAAGCTAATATTGTCACGCCATCACTCAAAAAACCAGCGTCAACCACAGTCCAAGGGACAAGTTCAACTAAAAATATCAATGCTATAAAAAGTTGGAAAAAATAACATTTGTTGCAATTGACGACATAGAGTTTAATGGATATTTAATTCGGACATATGAAAAAAAAATGGTATTCCTCCCTCATCAACACACTATTGAATAAATGGGCTCACTCATACCAAACGTAAAAGAACTCTTACAGTTATGACTAAAAGAGAGAAGGCCGAGGTGGTTGAGTAGTGTAAAGAAATGGTCCAATTGGGAGATAGACTAGAGTTGGCACAACTCAAATCCACAGTTGCTCAAATCTGTTAAGGGAGGCTAAACCCATTCAAAGATAAGTTTCATGATAAATCATAGTGGTTTGGGTTTAAAAAATGACATCCAGACATTGTATTGCATACAACTGAAAGCCTTAACGAAGACAAAGCATTAAATTTGTACCTTGCAGTTGTATGTAAGTTCTATGACACTCTTTCTAGTGCATACGATAAACATTTTTATAATGCATACCATATATGGAACTGTGATGAAACAAGTTTACAGGTGGGAAGGAACTGTGGCATGCAGATAATTGCCAAAAGAAGGAGTCAAATCGTGCCAAATATTTTTCTTAAGAAAAGGGAGTGGATAACCATTTTATGTTGTGTTAATGCAATTGGTGTTTTAGTCCCGAGATTTTATTTATTCAAAAGTGATAATCAGTTGAAAAACCATGTACAAAATTGTGAACCAGGTGCATGCATGGCGACACATCTCCATACATGGATGACTAAAAAACTTTTTTTAAATTAGCTTTGCTACTTTGTTGCATTTGTGCCAGGTGGTGTCTCACCTAATAACAAACACCTATTGATATTAAATGGTCATAGAAGTCACGTGGTTGTACAAACAATTGAGGAAGCAAACAATTTGAGCATTGACCTTTTAACATTTCCCTCTCATACCACTCACAGATTGCAACCCCTTGATGTTAGTGTGTTTGGTCATTTCAAAAACTATTTCAGGTTAGAGCATGTTGCATGGATGGCAAAGAATCCAGGGGTTAAGGTGAAAATGTTCGAGCTAGCAGAGATTGCAAGTAAAGCTTTTAAAATAACTCTGACACCATCAAATATCAAGGTTGGCTTTAGGAGGACAGGAATCTGACCACTGAATTATGATGCTCTTATGCATGATACTGGTTGTAGCCAATAATTTCATGTGGATGGTCAGGAAGAAGAGCATGTCCAAACCAATGTTGAAGTGCAAGAAAAAGTACATCAACATGTTGATGTGGTTGCAGCTGATAATATAGTTTCCCTCTCAAGGAGAGTTATATGCTGATGATGATGGGAATGTATGTGAAACACAATATATTCATAAACAAATTGATAGAAACATGGAGGTTGTTCTACCAACTCAAGCACATGGAACTTTTGTTGCTGATATTGTTAATGACATTGTTGAACATGCAGTTGACAATGCAGATATAGTTGAAAATAAAATTGCTGATATTATCAATGCAGATGTATTTGAAAATGAAATTGTTGATATTGTTAACGACATTAAAAATGGCTAATTAACATTGCCAAGCCAAGTAAACCAACCATCATGTTTGGCAGAAGCCATGATTAATTTGAACGAACACAGTGTCTTAAGAACAAATGAACAAAACATGAACATGTCTTCACAACCGACTGAATTGAACAGTGAAAATGTTCATTTTTTTGTGGAAAATAAATCAATGAAAGAAGATAAAGCACATAATGATGCATTAGATGAAGATAACAATATAGTCCAATCAATTGTCACCGATACTGAAAGGCAAGTGCCAAGCAATGACATGTGAGTGGGGTGGAAAAGTTACTTGGGCAGTTCCTAAAACTACCAGTAGAAAGAGTGTCAATAAAAAAGAAGCAAGGAACACCCAGTAGTCTTTGTTTGGGCCGAATTTCACAGTTACTCACCTCATAAGACTATATAAAACTCTTAATTGAGTCTAAAAATAAAAAAAGTTTAAATTCAAGAATTTCAAAAAAAAAAAAAATTTAAAAAAAAAAAACCTAGCCAAGGAGAAGAAGGCAGTAAGGGTTGTTGTAGCAAAACGTCGAGCAGATGAAAAGCTTGAAAGAGAGAGAGCAAGTCAAGAGAAAGAGCAACAAAAACAAATGGCAGTACAGGAAAAAGAAGCAAGAACGACTCAACAAATGTTTGAAAAGGAACAATAAAAGACTGGTATGGTTGACATAAATGCAAACAGAGTTGATGAAACCAAGGAAATGTCCAACACATTGGACAATATTGCAAATAGTACACCATTATTCTAAAACCTCATAAACATTCAAGTGTCTCACTATCAAAATGGGGGTTTACCCACTTGCTTTATTCCTACCACACGAGGTGTGAATTCAATGTATACTCATCACACACCTCCACTTAGCGTAAGTGTAAGGTATGGATACTCAATTCCTCCATGGTTGGAAGAGACAAATTGGTCCGAGTTATATGGCAGCAATCAATCACAACCTAATCAACCCTTCTTAGGAAAGCCAACCTACTTGGCTCAATCAGGGAACTCAGGGTTTGGCACTGAAGATTTTCAAGGCCATAAAGAATAAGTGTGTTATATTTTTTTTATTGTAACCACATTATGATGTTGATTTTAGATGGACTGTCTATTTTTCTTGTCACATGAAGGTTGATTTATTCCATATTGTATGCGGCATTGTAACCAAAATTGATCTTAGAAGGAACATTTATAGTATATTATAATGGAACATTTGACATAATGAAATGAGAATGTTAGTTCTGTTAGCTTTTTGATACTGTATACTGTTACTTTCGTTAGTTTATGAATATTTTCTAAATTTATATAAGTTTGGACTTTTTTATCTTAATAGATCCAAGATTTCCTCTACTACACTAAGTATAATTCAAATGTTTTCATCATACTTTGCAAACCATATCTCATATTACTATTCGGAAATCTTATTACTATTATGTTATATTATATTTCTCTCAAAAATTTTATCTTCTGAATGCCAACATTAGCAGGTCACTAGTTTACGAAGCTTTTGATTCATAGCTATGACTTTTAAGGGAAAAGGAAAAAAAAATAGTTTGGAGATATCAGAGTGTAAGTGCACCTGGTTCTGACCATACAAAAGGGCTTGATTATATGCCCAAATATTAAATATCACATGCTAGATGTGGTTGTTATTCTTGGTATTCAAAGACATTTTGTTTAGACAAGTAAGATAGATAGGCTCACTTGCCCTTTTACATTAAAAACTAGATTAATGGCAACCATTTTGTATCATGGTGGGTTCATTCAAAAGTGATAAATCAATAAGCAATTATTTGATAGTCATTGAACATGCATCACCTCTCATGTGCTTGTCTGTTGTGCCATTGGTCTTAGTGCAGATCTTGTGAAAATACAGGTTCTGCAATTTGTTATTTCATATTGTTGATTTTTGTCACAATCTAAGAGAAAAATAAGCAGGGGATTGATTCAAATTTATTTTATCCTATCTGTTTGTATATCGTTTTCCATCCAAAAATCTGACACATCACAAATTTGAATGCTCAGTTTGAATGGAAAAACCTACCCTTTTAGGCATGCCAATTAAGCATGAGTAAATAACAAAATTAAACAGCTAGGTTGGAATCTAGGCACTTGTAACAAGTGGCGTTATTAGCATGGATCATGGAATGCCTAGCCATTTCTGAAATTTTCTTATCATTTGAAGACTGAATTTTGGTCCAAACTCAAATCCGAACTAACTGGTAGTAAATTCACAGAAGGGGCAGTGTTAAATTTTCAAATATCCTTTTTAAATATGTTATGTTCTGGCAACATATTGTGGTACATATAGATCAAATTAAATGCTTTTTACTTTTTTCCCTGTTTTGGTCTTTGTAATTTAACATCAATTGAAAAAAGAATTATGAGCCATGAATTTGGAGGAAATCGTTACTCCAATGCTGCAAAAATATGACCGAGTTTTTCTTCAACGACAAATGTGTTGTTATGTTTGAAGCATAAGCTCTTGCTTTCTTGTTGTCTATATCTTTGCAAATACTTAACAGAGAAAACTCTCTGATTAAGAAAATTAAAGTGGGTAGAATGTAAATTATGTACCTGTAAAGGTCGATGTTCCTCGCAAGACTGTCTCGGCTTCTCTGATTGTGTTCTTGGCAAGACAGTTCACAGCTTCTCTGATTGTGTACCTGGAAAGACTGTCTCGGCTCCTCCCGAGTGCTTCACAAATTGAATGGGCATGCATTCAATGTTGCATGGGTTGGGTTTTGGGGGAAGGTGAGGGCAACCAATATTTCCACTGTTATTCGCCCATTAATGCTGTTAAGAGTACTACTGAGCATGCCATGTCCATGCCCATGGCATCGATCATCAAGACTTGTACACCACTCCGACTGGTTTAATTGCATTAAACTCTTGAGGGACCATCAGCAACTGGGCTCATACGAATGATATGCAAATCTTTACTTCCCATATGAATGATATGCAAATTTAATATGATGAGACGTGCAAATTTCATGATACATTTCGCGAATATGAATGATACATTGGAATTTCGTTGTATTATGTGATGTTCATTTCCTCACTGTGTGACCGAACTGTTGCAACCTCGGAGAAAATCCTGAGTAGTGTGATGATTTTTGGACATGAGGCTCTGTTCTCTCTAGCGGATTGAAGGTGTCTGATTGGGTTCTCTCTGGCGGATTGAAGGTGTCTAATTGGGACTTGCTGGCAAGCCTGGATTTGAGTCACCAGCTCCAGTGAAATAATCTGGCACTTTCCACAGAAACTTGTTTGATTTTTTCACAACGGTTTGATTCCACTAATCATGTGCACAATTTAGATGCGAAAGAGGGCTGCCACATATGGGATGCCTGAGAACTCCTCTGTAGAACCCCTTCGTATCACGTAATAGAATGTAATATTGCATAAAATAAGTGAATGAATTAAAATCAAGGGTTTAAGGGTTTGGGTAATAGGTTGTTTTTAATATTTAGGGCATAGTTATGATATGAAGATGATGTAAACAATAAGTTTTAAGGGTTGAAGTTTCCTTTCATTTAAAAAACAATGTTTTAAATATTTTGTAAAAATTTTTGCAAATTCAATATCAGCATTTTAAAACTTCTACTTTCAAGAATCTGGGCTTACGCAGGTGACAGCAAGAGTGATGCTCCAAAAACATTCCCTGCATATTATTCATTTCAAATGGCATTGAAATAAGTAAAGTAGTCTCACCAGAATCCCTATATATATATATAGAAAAGTGAATAGTCATATGAGGAGAAACATCAAACCCAAGAAGCTGAAGATTAAAGGCAGAACATTCCCCATTATTTTGCTGGAACTGGACTGAATTTGATCTCAGGGAAGCAGAAATGAAATGAGTTTGGACTCATGAAGCATAAATGGGGAACTTGTTGAAGGCACTGGTAGATATCGATTTTCCTCCTCTGCTAAAGCTGACAGTGATAAGTACTGCAGTGTCTGCACAATTTAGATGCAATTATATTTCTAATTCTATTTCATTTTTTTAATTTTAATTAATTTTTAACTTTAAAAACTTATTATATTTAATTTTCTAATTAAATAATATTTAGTTTTTTTATTCTTCTATACCGAAAAAACAATCATAATAAAAATAGGCTTAAACCTGTCTTCAAATTTCAATTGACAGGCAAAAATTATTTGAAATTCCAGGCCTGAGCAGTACTACTAAAAAAAATTGAAAACCTAAACATAATCTCCATTTGGTGACCAAATGATTTTTCTTCAATTATGGGAAATAGTTTTATACAGATTTTGGTAAAAAAAATGTCATAATTGGTCATGAGGATGTTTATAAATTGAACTATGTAATATGTTTTATATAAATTGGCTTGACCGGTTAGATTTATTTAGATAAAGAAATAAAAGTTTTTTATTGTTTTTTTGTTATTTTTATAAATAATTTTAATTGATAGATTTATTTAAATAGAGAAAGAAAGGTTATTTATCATTCTGCTGTTATTTTTATAAATAATTTTAATTGATATTTTTTAGTTTTACAAAATATTTTGAATTCACAAAAATGTGATTGAGAGGAAAATCATAAATATGTATTTATATAAAAATGATGACATCATTTTTATAATTATAAGAATTGTATTGAGAAGAAAATCATAAATATGTATTTATATAAAAATGATGACATCATTTAATAATAATAAGAATTGTATTTGTGAATCATTTTATAATTATAAGAATTGTATTTGTGAATTATTATTAATGGTGTGAAAGGATAAATTTTTTGCTTTGTTAATCTTCTAAATTTCTTTGTAAAAAATTGACATGTTGCAACAACTTAACCGAGAAACTATGTTCATCATAAGATTTATGTTCATCATAAGGTTTGATTGACATGTTGCAACTTAACCCAAAAACTATGTTCATCATAAGGTTTGAAAGGTTTCAATAAGGTTCATCATAAGGTTTATTTATATTTATTTTTCCATATATAATTAATTTGGGGTAACATAATTTGTTTTTATAATTTATAAAAAAATAATAAAATGTTTTTATGATTTATAAAAAAAAATAGTAAAAAATAATAAAACATTGAAATATTCATTTAGATTTATTGAGATAAATAAATAAAGGGTTTTTATTGTTTTATTGTTAATTTTAAATGAATATTTCTTCAATTCTAGGAAATAGTTTTATACAAATTTTGATAAAAAAAATGTCATAATTGGTCATGAGGATTTTAGAAATTGAACTGTGTAATATGTTTTATGTAAATTGGCTTGACCGGTTAGATTTATTTAGATAAAGAAATAAAAGTTATTTATTGTTTTTTTGTTATTTTTATAAATAATTTTAATTGATATTTTTTAGTTTTAGCAAATATTTTGAATTCACAAAAATGTGATTGAGAAGAAAATCATAAATATGTATTTATATAAAAATGATGACATCATTTAATAATTATAAGAATTGTATTTGTGAATTATTATTAATGGTGTGAGAGGATAAAATTTTTACTTTGTTAATTTCTAAATTTCTTTGTAAAAAATTGACATGTTGCAACAACTTAACTGAGAAACTATGTTCATCATAAGGTTTGATTGACATGTTGCAACTTAACCCAAAAACTATGTTCATGATAAGGTTTATGTTCATCCTAAGGTTTAAAAGGTTTGAATAAGGTTTATTTATATTTATTTTTCCATATATAATTAATTTGGGATAACATAATTTGTTTTTATAATTTATAAAAAAAATAATAAAATGTTTTTATGATTTATAAAAAAAATAAAATAGTAAAAAATAATAAAACATCGAAATATTCATTTAGATTTATTGAGATAAATAAATAAAGGTTTTTTATTGTTTTATTGTTAATTTTAAATGAATAATTATGTAAAAAAAAAATTAATAACGTCATTATTATTATCAATAACATCATTTTTATTTTAAAAGAATTAGAATTATTAATTAACATTAAATATGTTATTTTAAAAGAATTAGAATTATCACACACATAGGTTAATTAAGAAAGAGTAAGTGGCCCAAGTCCACACATCTTTAGTTAGTTTTCAAATTCTTGCATTAAATCAAGTTTTAATTTTTGCATTAGAATTTCGGGATCAGGATTAAAATACCAAAAGAAAGCAGGTAATCTCTGCCACCCTTGCACCTAACGGTGACCCTGGGTATGCATATGAATGCTCTCTCTTGATACTTTACAATCTCCCTATAGAGAAAGCATTTTGTTTAATTAAGACAAGTTGTACGCAGCACACCATAAGAAAATATTTTCTTTTCATTTTCCTAGTTGAAA
Source organism: Pinus albicaulis (assembly GCA_034641835.2). Lineage (NCBI taxonomy): Eukaryota > Viridiplantae > Streptophyta > Pinopsida > Pinales > Pinaceae > Pinus > Pinus albicaulis. The sequence continues at coordinate 977,597,848 of CM076577.1, read as the reverse complement.
ATCATTAATATTAGTTCAATTTTTGGCACTAGGATTCGGGACCAGGATCGAATTATCTTTAGAAGAGCAAGTAATCTCTGCTACCTTTGCACCCACGGGGGATTCTAGGCAAGCATATGAACACTCTCTACTGATAATTCACCATCTCCCTATAGTTGATGAATTAGATTAACTAGGAAGCATTGTAAGCGGCCCACATCCACACATGTTTTACTTTTGGGCAAGGAACAACCAAACCTAGTTTAAATAGGAGATTTTAAAAAGGATCACCGCATATCCACATGTTCAAAATATGCGCTTGTTCACCTCTTTCTCACACACATTCACCCCTTACCTAGTGACGATGGTACCTAGCGACCAAAATTAGGGCATCCTTCTCTATAGGTGATGGTGCAGGCAAGCACTAGATCCTCTACCCTTACCTTGGTTGATTTTCTTCGATTGACTGGAGGCGTCACCAGCTCTTTCGAGACGTTGCCCCAACATTCGCAAGATATCTTCTCAAGGCCCAGTTACATTTGAGTGTGTGAAGACGATTTAGGTCTTCTAAGATTTGAGTATCATACGAAAAAACAACAAAAAACCATATTTTTTTATTGACTGGTCACATAGGATTAATCTAAAGCGAAAATTTATCTTTTATTTTCGCTTTGTTTTATGTATATGATCGGATTTTTTCTTTGATTGTAATTTCTATCCTCTCAAAATTTTCCAAAAACACACCTAAATGATGCTAGAGAAGATCCAACGGGACTTCATCGATCTAGACGCCTTTTGGACCTCCCCCCATTACCGAGAGGGGTTCCAAGTTTTTCACCTTTTAGGCATCAAATACGGAGCACTGCCACCCTTATTGGTTCATCCTTTATTGGGGCATAATTAGTTGGGAACCCTCGTCGACCACCCAACGCCACACCGGTGAACACCCCCACAGGGTCACCGCATACCACTCCTCCCACAATCCTTAGGGGACATAGGAGTGCTCCCATTCGGAAAGTGATAACAAGATCACCCTACTTGCGCACATTCTCACCATAAGCACTTTTTTTTGAAATGCATTATTCATGTTTCAACCAAAATGATTATCACAATAATTCTCAAGATCTAGGCAATTTCACAACTTTTACGGAAGCTTATAAATTAAATCTTCAAGGAAGATTTCTTCAACTTTTAATACATGGTTATTAGACCACAACCCAGATTTCATCTATAAGCAGAAGCTATTTTAAACTTAAACTTCAATCCAAATAATTCTCTCAACCATCATATATATGACTCTTCGTTTAACATTCATTTATGCAAAGGTTTTACTTCAACCTAAAATTCAATATGATGGCCCACTCACTTTTCACCATATAGCAATTCGAATTTATATTCGATCAACTCAAGTATATGCATGGTCTTTATTTAAATGTTCATGGAACATTTCATCTCACACTAATCCTTTGACTTTGGTCGAAACTCAAGGTTTCAACTCCAATATATATGCGCCCTTTGTCTTTTAAAACTTACCCAAACTTGACCTTGGCTAATCAACACCAACGCTTATAGAATCATACATTCCAATATCTATCAACCTTCACGGCATTAAATTAAAATGCCACCACATATTTAATATTCAACCATACATAAATTCAGACTTTGGTTAAAAACCAACGCCAACATAAAATAACGTTTTGGCCCACGAAACATAACATATCCTTCCATCCAACGATGGGCATTCATCGCATTCCATAACTTCAGTGATCAATGAATATCACGTTATGAAAATGCACGAGACTTGATCTTCAAAATATACGCGATAAAAATGGTTTTATCCTTACCAATTTTTTCCACGCGTCCATCAAGGAGTGATATCGCGTTCTAAATTCATAATCCACTTACCATTCGAAAGGCCACGCGATACCTCCGGTTTTTTATTGTCAAAACCACCCTCACTGTTCAGTTGCTGGTTCCGCTCTTCATCTTCATGGTTCCCTCTTAAACTTTCTTCACAGTCTTATATGCCTATCCTACAGCTTCATTCCCTTTGCCTTCAATTGACCTTTGTTCACTTGAGTTTTTATGCACTTTTTCTCCTCTACTCTCGAATTTAACTCCGCTTCAAACCTTCCACTACGCATCTCTGCATACTCGAGTCCATTGATTTCATTATATTCTGAATATGAATGATTCAACGGACATTACTATTCAATCGACGCTGCAACACTTTGTGTTTTAACAAACCCAGTTACTGCATACTTCCGCTTCCCTTAATCGGCTGATGAACATGATCCAGGTTTCATTCCAAACTGAAACCCTGCAAGAATTCGATTACGAATTCCATGACTCTTTATGCATTTTCTTCTGCACATCACACAGAGTTTAAATAAACCTCTGTGTCCTCAATTCATTTCACATTCGACCCATTAACGATTTTGTGCCTTATGAAGTTCTACTTGACTTCATACCACTCTACGCCTTTGAAACTCATGATTCCGATGCACAATTACTATTCCTAATGCGTATTTTAGCTCTGCGCTCACAAATTCACTGCGCCACCATTCGACTTCACAATTCCCCTTCGTGGTTTCAACCAGAAACTCCCACGACATTTTATGGCTTTCCAAAATAATATTGCCATATGCCAAATTCTAAATTTCACTTCGACTCCAATTACAGAATTTAAACATATAATCGCTCAATCAATCACGCATATAATTCTGAAAAAATACTTTCATATAAACAAATGAAATTACTTACAGAAATCTCTGTTTCTGGCCTGATTTTCAAATCATTGGCCCTGTTTTACAATTGCCCGGAGGCTTGACAAACAAAACTCTGTTTGTCCTCTTCTAATTCTTGTCTCCAGCTCTCTCTGATCTATCTGCCTTTTAGGCTTATTACATTTATACAAATTATGATGAACCAATTTAGGTTCAAATCCCTTCAATGACTCAACAAAATCCTCAAAATCTGCAAACTCCTAAAATCTAGATTCTATCCCTAAAATCTTGAAACTGAATCTAACTTAGGATTTACAATCAATTCCTAAATATCTCAAATCTAAACTATCTGATTTCCCTCATGTTCTCCAATCATCCAGGAATATTACAAAATCCTCACATTAATTAAAATCTCATTTAATCACTCAAAACCCATTACTAATTACATAAAAATCAACATTCTCTCAAAAACACAAGACCCCCTATGTTTAATAATATACAAAGTATTTTCCGAAGCTAATGCCCTTGCATCAAGAAGTCAGGTGAACTCACAGTAGAGCAGGTCACAGACAAACCCTATACCTAACCAAAACACTGTGTTTTCACAAGGGGCAATGGCTACAAACTCTCAGTCACCTTTATTAGCTTCGTTAAATTTACCAGATTTAACTAAGTTGAAAAATGATCCCATTGCACACAACCCTACATGGACTCCCATGCCCACGAAGCTCCCTTCGGAATTTCCACCTATGGTATTCGTTGAACAACATCGTTGACGATACTATTCGACTAAGACTATTTCAACGCACCCTAATTGGAATAGTCGCAAAATGGTATGTGAAGCAGCCATTTGCTACACATGGAACGTTTAGTGCCCTCGCTACTACATTCCTGACCTATTTTTAGCTACCCATCCACCGCGATTCTAGAATAAAATTACTGACCCACTTTATGCAAACACCCACCGTCCATATCTCGGACCATCTCCACGAATGGCGGAGGCGTCGTAGTTAAGCGAACTCCATTTCTAGAATGTTTTGCCTATTGTTCCAGGGCAATCACCATGAGTAGCGTTGTACCTCTAAAAAAGGGTCTAACAAACCAACCATGGTCGTGAGTGTTAGTAATGTTGAGGAACCCTCCAACATGCAACACAACCCCAAATACCTTTGCAATCTTTGTAAGGGTGCTCACCTTCTTAAGGATTGTTCTAGTATACATAGAGTCTTAGAAGTGTGGTCTAAATATTCTCATCAACTTATGGTTGATCCATTGATTAGTGATTATAAAGTTCCCGTGGAAAAGGGTAAAGTTAGGTTTCCATGTAGGTTATGTGAAGGGAGGCATCAAAATCACCTTTTCCCTCAACCACTCATCACAAGTCACCCCATGACACTAAGTTGGTGACACCACCTCCACAAAGACATCATATGTCATACATGGTTAGTCTAAATTTGTGAGAAATATCTAAGTTTATTAATGACCCAATTATTACTTTTTCCAAAGTGGTTTATCTAAAAAGCATAAAATATTTACCTAAAAATGTGATTTCCATGCTTAGTGATATGCATTAATCAAGACCATAATATTTACTCAAAACAAATCGTTTTCAATGGAATGTGTAAGTGGGAGAGGATTAATGGGTTGGAAGTTGAAAACCCAGAGGATATGATTGAATTTTCAACAGAAGACTTAACATGGAAAAATATTGATGTGGACCAAGTTGCAGTTATTCCATATTGTCGACTTGATGATTTTATAAGAGAAGAGGAATCGAGTGAATCTGCACCCACTCAATTTCGTCTTTGTACTCATCAAAGTAAAATAGAGGATATCAAACAAACATATTGTTGAACATATTTGGAGTACACTATGTGAGTCTTTATATATTTATCAATATACGTATAATTTTTTACAGTATGCATATATGTTATATCTAATTTGTTGTAAAACATTTATATGCAAGCATTGGTGTGCATATGGTCCGGAGTGCAAAAACCAAAGTATGAGTGCATCCTCAGATATTAAAAAAAAAAAAAAAAACCGCAATCAACAAGAAAGTATTAAAGTTGGTTGCCAATGTCACTTCATTGTACTCCGACTTCAACTTAGACCAGACGATGCTGTAATAATATATATTGCATGTAGGCATATTGATAAATCCAATGTTGTTTGTCATGGAAAAGATGCAATTGACAAGCCTATGAGATTCAGTTATGGACCACATTTAACAAGGGATATGCGATCTATTGTCCAAAATTTAATCCAAAGAGGTTTTAATGTTACAATGATATGGGACAAGTTCATCTCTGATGTGAAAGATGGATTTGGTGAGTTATACACAGGGACATCTCAAGATACATATATGACAAGACAAGATATATTAAACATTTACAATGATACTATAAGGCTAGAGTATGTTAAAGATCAAAGTGATCCAAACAATGTAGAATGTTGGTATAAGGAACACCCTGAGAGCTTTTTCTTCTACCAGAAACAAGATCTTGTTGAAAACATCCCTTTTATTATAGGCATACAAACAAAGTGGATGTGCTAAATGATGCTAAAATATTCTCACAATAATATAATCTCAATGGATTCAACATTTAGTACAAATAAGTATGGGGTGAGTACAAATTTATCCTAAATTTGATTCATTTATTCAACCTCATTTTAGTGCATGTAACTTATATAAATATAATTATGTACATTGTTTGTAATGTAGTATCAACTGTACACCTTAATGGTTTTCGACGAACATCACAATGGGGTTCCAGTAGCTTGGGTGATATCATCACGCAATACTATAGCTGAGCTTTCTAAATGGATGTCAACTCTCTTTTCCATTGGGAAGAAAGAGCGACCAGATTGGCATGTTCAAGCCTTCATCACAGATGATGCTACTGCTGAAATTGAAGCATTAAGGTGATATGTTTATTCTTTTATAAGAGACAAAAATATTGTTAATGTATATTCCCTCTAATAAATTGTGTTATTCCGGGTCTTCAATCAAGTGTAAATATTATTATGTGTGTAACATGTTCGTTGTGCATGGTTGAAGAATGTTGAAAATAAAGTCCAAGGAAGGGAAAACCAAATCCACATTTTTCATTATTTAGGAGAAATCATGCACACATGTGAAGATGATGAATCTGTAAAAAAGACAGTTGAAAGGTTCTTTGAAAGATTTAGAGACCAACCAAGGTTTTTGGAATATTTTAAAACAACTTGATTAGCCAACAACAAATATGTAAGTTTCTTGTAAGTGGCTTTAATGACTATTTTTCATGTCATGTGTATTATTAATTCATAGCTAATAAATTTCTTTCTACAGATATGTGGGCAAATGCAGACAGAAATTTTCCACATTCCAATCAGGGTACAAATAATGCCATTGAATCTTATCATCGGCATATCAAGGAAAGGTACCTAAGCGAAAATAATAATGCATGTCATAGACGTGTCGATTTGTTAATATATGTGTTGTTGACAAAAGTTGTATTATATTACAATCATATGCAACGTTTTAAAGAAGTTGGTTTTGTACGACCTAGAAAAATTGAGGAACAATTGAATTCATCCAAGTGTAGAGCTAGCCAAATCCCAAATGAAGATTGTGTGCCTGATGAAAAGAGTAACAATGGTTATTGGGTTCGTAGCCAAAATAAGGATACACGTGATATTTGGTACAATGTCATATATAAAGGCTCCAATCTACACTTTTGTAATTGCAATTGGGCCTTGAATGGAAATCTCTGTAAACATGTACTGAAAGTTGAGATGTTGGTGAGTAACACTACTTTGGGTGAAAATGTACTGTCTAATATCACTAATCCTACTACAGAAAGGCCTACAATTTTATTTGATTTGAATGAAACACCTATATTGGGCCTAGAAATCCAAACGGAGCTTCCGCCATGCTTTGATTCTCCTCCAAATATAAATTATTATAATGAAACAAGCATTGATAATGTTCAATCAACCAATGTACGACCAAATAGTGCATTATTTGAAGATGATGAGATGAAACGTGTTAACTCATCAACTCATGAGAAATTGAGATCCATAATACCTACAAATTTGGAGCAAGCAAATGCATTGAACAGTTTGGTAAACAAAGCATGTCAAGAATACAATAGAATGTTTTTCAATACTATAACTCCATCAAAGATCACTACTAAAAGAAAACATAGTTTTTTAAGCCCAGTCAAAAAGAAAAGGCAATGTGGGTGCAAGTCAAAATTAGGGAAAGATAACCCACATTTTGAAAAGGTTGGATGAGTTCGTTCAAAAAAAAGAAACATGGATGAGCAACTAGAGTTATCTTCTCAACACCAAAGAAGTGTGGGCCACAGACCTGAGTTAGTGCAACATTCTATTATACAGAAAAATGGTATGGAAATTTGATAGCATGAATTGTTTTATGTGAAATACGATATATTATCATTTTCGATGCATTTTCATAACTAAATGAAATTTTTTATTGTTACAGTCGAGGGACCCACATCTCACAATGTTCCAGCTTGTCGAATTCAATTATTTGATGAGCATGTTGGTGAAAAAAACTATAGCAATTTGAACACTGCTCCACTCATTAGCATCCCAATTTCCTCCCTGAGAGTGCTTCCCCCTCTTGTACAACCAGTGGGGATTTATTGTCACCCACACCGACCACCTTTCTCCATCATAAATTCTCTCATGCCTATAATCACCTCCCCAAACTCTTCCCAATTCCCACCCCTACCATTTATTCATCCACCCTTCTCACTGTTTCAATCATCCACCCTTGACATTTCAATTTCCCCCCCTAGGGTGATCCCTCGCCCTAGGGTGATTCCCACTATCGTACAACCGGTGGGGGTGTATCACCACCCACAGCCACTACCTTTTTCCGATTTCACTTCCACTATGCCTTTATCCATCACCCATGAACCATGCCTATATCCATCAACAACAGCTCCACCATCTGTCGAGGAAGGACAATCTTCTCCATTGCCTTAGATCTTCATGGTAAGAATGAGTAGATGATCACAATCTTATCATGAATTAACAGCAATTGATTCTATGCATATTGGATTTTACAACTAATTGGCTATTTAATTTTCGCAGCAATATCAATTTTGAAATGCACTTGGGAGTGCGAAGCACGGCGAGGGTGATGTATAGACACAATTTATAAATCAGTCATGATGTCATTTTTCTATTATTTCATTTATGGGCGCGACCTTCCATTATCTATGTTGGGAATACCATGGGCCATGGGCCCATTTTGTAAAAGAGAAAAATGTATAACTTGACCAATTTGGAATACAAGTACAAGAATGTGAACTTGTGTATATGACAATGTCTTCATTCGCTTTTAAATTCATGATGTGGATTTAATGTTATATTCTATCAATGTTACATTACTATTGATGAATGTAGTTAGAATGGATTTATTTTGTTTAATTTACAAATTATAAAGCTTGCAAGTTAAATTACTTAAATTTATATCTTATTCAATGTTGCATGCATGTAAAACCATATCATACCATGAAACTTTGCTTAGTTATAATAATAGATGTATCATGTACTTGAAGAGAGCATATATATGGATTCAAATTTATTTTAATTTTAAATTTATGAAAAGGAAAACTGAAGTTTTAAAGTACAACAGACATGCCTTCTAATAAAATCTGCAAAAATTGATAAAGTTTTGAGCCTTTACCACTTCAATACTAACATTTAAAGATGAAAACTTTATTGATAAGTGGTGTAGTATTATTTAAGTTTTTTTTTTTTGGTTTTATATATATTTTAACAATTCCTTTATTTATCTATAAATAGGGCACAAACAATATTTGTGGTATGAATACAAAGAAGTGTGTAGATTTTTTTGAGATGTGGATTCACTTCAAGTGTAGATAGGTTTTTTCCCACATATTTTCGAACAAGTAACTTTTACACCAAGAAGTGCCTTAAAATAACACCCTATCACCATCTACTCTAAAAGTTAACTAAATTAGAACTTTAAAAAAAAAATATTATTATCATTATTAATTATAAAAAAAATAATATATAACAAACATAATAATATATTTTTTGAATTTGTATTTTCGAGCAGGTAACTTTTACACCATGAAGTGCCTTAACATAACACCCTAAGATCACGCTGAGCTCCTTTCCACCATTTGGGCCTTCAATTTTTTTTCTAATATTTGTTGTTTTGTGAACATTTTGGGCAGTTTTTAATTACATACCATGTTTCATAGCATGCTCTACACTGGAATGAAACATTTTCATAGTCAAGCTTTTGGACTCTAACATAATTTTGAATCGTCAAATTAATTTTGGTGGGAAAAGCCTTGTTGAATTCCATCTCCACATATTTTAGAATAGGTAGTCTTAAAAAAAATTCAATTTCACGCTACTACAATAAAACTTTCCTAAAGCATTCCTAATAAAGAATAGTGATGAAAATTCCAAAGATGTAGAGGAAGATTCAGAAGCCTTACCCAAACTAGAGTTGTGGATATTAAATCCATTATCGAATCAAAAGTGGAAGTCTAGGGTTGCATGAAGAGACCAATACTACACCAAAACCACGACCCATCTTCACAGATGACCTTCTTGTCCTCGATATTGTCAAAAACCACAACAAAAAAACCTTGTGCCATATATAAAGTGTTTAGTTCATCTTTCAAAAGAGGTTTCCAAGTCTCAGAGATCCATTTGTACAGATGTGTCAGCCATGACCAAACCTATTAAACTTGAATATCAAACCTTACTCCAAAAAGACTCAAGCTCAACTCAACTTGGCATAATAATAATGGCACCACGACAAATTGTTTTCATCGAAAACTGAATCTATTCCTAACGTAAATTCAAGGAAAGCCTATTTCCACTGCTATCTGCCCATTAATGCTCCAGACGTACCAATGCAGCCCCATGGTCATGCGAGCCATCTGGGACAAGCAATATGCGGTAAATGATAGGAGCCGAACCCGAAATTTAAGTCATTCCACGTACAGTAGTTGTACAAATTGTTCCTTAGCGCGCCAAACCTAAAACAGTAAGAGTGGTGTACTTTTTGGGAAGTTTTTATGTCTTATTTTTTAAAAGTATTATATAGCTTTTAAATTTTGTGTATTATTAATTTGTAATAAGTTGAAAATAGATAATATATTGAATTTAAGTTAGGAATAGATTTAGTTTTCGATGAAAACAATTTGTCATGGCGCTATTATTATTATGCCAAGTTGAGTTGAGCTAGAGTCTTTTTGGGAAATTTTTGTGTCTTATTTTTTAAAAGTATTATGTAGCTTTTAAATTTTGTGTATTATTAATTTGTAATAAGTTGAAAATAGATAATATATATGTTTTCAATTAAATTGAATTTAGATTAATGATAAATTTATTATTAAATAAAAACAATTTTATTTATTATTTTTACTACTATAATAAGTTTGGTTAAATTTTGATATCTCATGAAAACAACTATGAATTCTCGCAATTAACTTTCACCATATAGGTAAAAGCAAAATTATGTGATAGAATTTCGCAAAGGGTTTAAACACAGTACCCAAATAAACCAAGTATCATTGATTCATTGGGAAAATAAATTAGTCAAAAATTGTCATAAGCTTGATTGAATCAAACATCTATAAAACACATAGAGCATTGAAAATCTTTTTCGCTGCTAGTGTTTTTCCCAAGTCTATGCTTTAATGTGTGCATATTTTGCAAATCTCTTTTGTAGTTCGTTCAATGGAGAATCTCAATAATCCAACGAAAAAGATAGTTTCTCTTGCAGACATGGTTGCTGATAAAGCAAGAACTTCTTCGAGTTTGTACAGTTCCATGCTGAAATATGGTTCTAGTCTTCTGGTGGTTTTAGAGGTTCCTTCCCTCAATGTCGCTTTGGATGAGGAAGCTTTCAATTGTGAAAAATATTTTGTGGAACAACGTTTGACATTCAAGTTTAATAGGTTTGGTCGTGGCTGACAAATCTGTACAAATGGATCTCTGAGACTTGGAAACCTCTTTTGAAAGATGAACTAAACACTTTCTATATGGCATGAGGTTTTTTTGTTATGGATTTTTAGTAGTGATCTTTGATGGAGTTATAGTATTGAAAAACATTCTATTGTATTCTTGACATGCTTTGTCTACCAAACTGTTCAATGCATTTGCTTGCTCCAAATTTGTAGATATTATGGATCTCAATTTCTCATGAGTTGACGAGATAACACATTTCATCTCATCATCTTCAAATAATGCACTATATGGTCATACATTGGTTGATTGAACATTATCAATTCTTGTTTCATTATAATAATTTATATTTGGAGGAGAATCAAAGCATAGCAGAATATAGGCTCAATATAGGTGTTTCATTCAAATCAAATAAAATTGTAGGCCTTTCTGTAATAGGATTAGTGATATTCGACAGTACATTTTCACCCAAAGTAATGTTACTCACCAACATCTCAACTTTCAGTACATGTTTACAAACATTTCCATTCAAGACCCAATTGCAATTACATAAGTGTAGATTGGAACCTTTATATATGACATTGTACCAAATATCACGTGTATCCTTATTTTGGCTACGAACCCAATAACCATTGTTACTCTTTTCATGAGGCACGCAATCTTCATTTGGGATTTGGCTAGCTATACACTTGGATGAATTGAATTGTTCCTCAATTTTTCTAGGCCGTACAAAACCAACTTTTTTTAAACGTTGCATATGAATGTAATATAATACAACTTTTGTCAACAACACATATATTAACCAATCGACACGTCTATGACATACATTATTCTTTTCGCTTAGGTACCTTTCCTTGATATGCTGATGATAAAATTCAATGGCATTATTTGTATCTTGATTGGAATGTGGAAAATTTATGTATGCTTTTGCCCACATATCTGTAGAAAGAAATTTATTAGCTGTGAATTAATAATACATATGACATGAAAAATAGAGTCATTAAAGCCACTTACAAGAGACTTACATATTTTGTTGTTGGCTAACCAAGTTGTTTTAAAATATTCCAAAAACCTTGGTTGGTCACTGAATCTTTCAAAGAACCTTTTACAGATTCTTCATCTTCACATGTGTACATGATTTCTCCTAAAGAATGAAAAATGTGGATTTGGTTTTCCCTTCCTTGAACTTTATTTCCAACATTCTTCAACCATGCACGACGAACATGTTACACACATAATATTTTACACTTGATTGAAGACCTGAAATAACACAATTTATTAAAGGGAATATACATTAACAATATTTTTATGTCTCTTATAAAAGAATAAACACATCACCTTAACGCTTCAATTTCAGCAGTAGCATCATCTGTGATCGAAATGCACAAAATTTAAAGTCAATATTCAAAAATCACAAATAAACTTGAAGCATTAAGACTCATCCTGAAAATGACGAAAGGAGAAAACATAAATTGAAATAGTAGATTCAATGATCTTTGGATCAAAATCCTCAAGCACAAGGCATAAGTACATATGGAAAAATATAACGTACACATCGGTGGGTGGGATTGTTACAATATAAAAGATAACAATCACAAAGAAAGCATAAAATTTGGAGTAAAATATTTAGATATATGGAATAAGCATAGCATTTAGTACAACTATACTTCACAAGTTATAGATTCTCAAAACCGAACCACAAAAACATGCAAATGAAGCTCTGAAACACTATATTCAACATAGGAAAAAACTTCTAAATTTAAATCACCGAGAAAGGTTCGCCTCTAAAAACGAACTAGGAATGAATTCTATACATTAATTTAGAGTAGAGTAGAACGCCTAAGGTTCAAATTACAAAGAGACTCAAGTCATAGCTTTAACTCAAATATTGCACACACAGCTTTCAATCTTCTTATTACTCACATAAACGGGATCGCAAAAAGAGTCTTTCCAATGCTCGAAAGAAACGGAATTTAAGCTCAAATATCTAAGAAAATACTTTCAAAACTCAACATTATGCACAAAATAGATGAAAACAACGGAGTTGTTTTAAAATGGATTTTTTTTGGAGTTTAGGTTTGAGATAGAATCTTGTTTTTTTTGTTATTTAAAATGGTTTTTCTTATTTCGTGTTATTTAAAATGGTTTTTAATTGTATATATAGATTCAGTACCTAAAAAATTTTATTAGTTTATCGGTCAAACTTCTAATTTGAATAAATTCGTACAAAAAATTTAGAAAATTTACACCAAAAAAACTACTAGAAACACTTCCAAAAAAATCCCATTAAAATAGAAAAGCAAAAATAAAAAGATAACGAATATTGGAGAGACGAGTGCAGGCACAGGAAAGTAGTGACGGCGCGCCTTCCGCAGGCAGACAACTGTAATGGAATATATCTGGGAAAAGAGGGAAAAGAAAAAACCTCTATGGAACACACATTTCAATAAGAGACCACGAAAATCACCAACATAACCATGCGCAAAAGCTTCCCTGTGAACACCGAAAGCATCTCGATATGTGCAGAACCAGAGTTGCAGGTGAAATAAAAGTCGTATATAAAGACAAAGAACTAGGGTCCACCTAAAATGACAGGGTATGAAAGCGAGCAGAGCCATGGCATATGAGAATTCAGAGCTGATGGGAGGCTGGATATGGAGGCAGATAGGGGATGGGATTTCGGAGGTTGTGAGTTAATAACCTCAATGTTTTCAAATCGAATGGGAAGATTCATAGTGGCCAGAAAGTTTGCCATGAACATGCTTCTGAATGCTATCTGATACTTTCAAAATCCTTTAGAATGAATTAAATAAACAATAATTTTGTAAATATTACTTCCCCACAATACTATCTTTGAAATAATTTCGTCTGATGTGCAAAACTGCCCAATTCCTAGATGTTTGACCCCGCTATCCGCTCACTCATATTTATGCAGATTGTACCAAGAGCTGTTAACCTAATCCAGTGCCCCCTAGAACTATGGACATAAAATGAGAAGCAAAGTTTTTCTTACTTGATCAATTGATGGAACTTAAACTAGATCTTTGGTATGGCTACTGCCTTTACCTATACCTATGGATTTGTTTAAGGTTATCAATATTTGTTAAGCTATAGTTTTTTGATCGACCATGTCTTTTTCAACCTCACAACAACTAAAATTATGATAACCATTCATGGCCTTCTCTCTAACTATCAACATGAAAACGTAAATGAATGCAGAGAGGCATACATGATGTGTTAGTTTCCAATTATACCCACCATTCAGAGGCTTCTTTTTCTTCTCTACATAAAAATGTGAACATTCGTAGCTAAACACATACCGTTTTATTTTCTTTTCAGTTCTGCCCATTCCATAATTTGCTTTGTACCGCACCATTTCCAGTATCTTTGCTTCCACCAACTGTATAAAAATAATACATATCCATTAAAGAAAAGGCCAAGAGAACGCCTAAATATTCTACCAGAAACACACTTGAGGTGTCTTACTTGGATCTCAGAAGTCCCTGGTTCAAGCCGCCATGGCGCCATGGATTCCGAAATGGAACGATGAAAAGCATTTACTTTGTGAGAGGCTGCACTGTACATATGGAGAGTAGCGTGCCTTTCACGCCACTGCCGTGTTTCATAGTCGATGTCCTTGAAACAGGCGATGTGATGGATATGGCTTCGGCTCGTGATCTATCAACTATTTTTTAATAATATATCAAACAGAAACTTAAAAAGCTCGAAACCTGAAAACGTTCGATTGCACTCTTTTTTTTAAGTATATCAAATCGTTTAGATTTTCTTGGTTAGATTTTATATCAAATCACTTAGATTTTCTTGATCGTATAGCTCGAAACCCGAAAAAGTTCGATTGCACCCTTTTTTTAGTCTATCAAATCACTTAGATTTTCATTTTCTTGATGGTTAGATTTTATAGTCTGACATGAACATTATTGTGCCACTCGCAACGGCGTCCTCTAAATTTGAAAAAGTTATTGAATTTCCAGATTCAACTTGCCATGAAATCTTATTGTCAGGCGGCCGAGTGTGTCTTGACCGTATTCTATTATTTGACCTCGTAGTTTAAAATATTCACGGAGTGATTTAAAAATTTTGGTAAGAATATGAAAATTTTTAGGAGAAATTTTTGAAAATTTAGATTATAGATATAAAATTTTAATATTTTGGGTGATTTCGAAGTTTTTGATAATGCTGAATCTATTTCTACTATCAAAATCAAAATAACTATTCAAAAACTGCAATTATTTGATTCAATTATTTTTGTTTTAAATTCGTTAGAAAATGGTTGAAATTATAATTTTGAATTGTAATTTGGTATAACTGGAATATTTTGGAATGTGTATAAAGTTTTTTTTTTTTATATTTAAATTATATAAATAATTAAAAACATAGTTTTTTTTATAAAATTATTCATTATAAACAATAAAGTAATTAAAATGACAAATAATTAAAAAGAAAAATAGCTAATTAACATATACATAACAACGAACTCTTGCTATAGAAAGGCAATGCAATTAAGCACATCTGACATACAAATGGCTAGATTTTATATCAAACAAAAACTATTTTCAAAAATCTCGAAACCTAAAAAATTCGATGCCACTCTTTTCTAAATATTCAAATGGCTTAGATTTTATGCTCTGACATGCAAATGGCTAGATTTTATGGTCCGATATGAATATTATTGTGGGATCTTACGGAAACGCAATTTAATGAAGCACATCTTGCTATAGAAACGCAAAAGAACAAATCCACCTCGGTTTTCACAGCGCATCGAGAGGCTGTAAGGCAAGGGGTCAGTCCAATAAATTGTGTATAAATTTTATTGGTGAAAATTAAATGCATTTGTAAATAAAAAAAGAAAGTTTCAACTAATCATGGTAAAATAACCATTAATTTGACTGAATAAAAAATTTAATTAAATTTTATTTTAATTAATTATAATTTTACTTATTTATTTATTTATTAATGAATTAATTAATAATTAAATGATGTAAATTTGAATATAAATCTTATATATATAATTTAATATTTATATGTTATATAATAGAATTTAATAACCATTTTTATTTACTAAGTAAATTTAATAATAATAATAATTAAATTATTAAAATAATAATAATAATAATAAATAAATAAATAAATATAATAATAATAATACTAGATCAACATATAATTAAATTCATTAGAATTTATATGTTATATAATTAAAATTTAATAAGTATTATTTATGAATTTTTTTTATAGAATTTTTGAAAAAAGAAATTATTATCTAAAATATTTTGTTATTTAAACTATTTTTAATTTTATAAACGTTAAAATAACTCTTTGACGATTCTGAGACCACTTATTTGTTAAAATAACTCTTTCTTCTATACAACCAACTCATTATGCCCATTGAGAGACCATGCCGAAACCACTTATTTGTTAAAATAACTCTTTCTTCTATACAACCCCACCCATTATGCCCATTGAGAAACCATGCGGAGACCACTTATTTGTTGCACTGCATGAAGAACAATGACCATTGATTTCGCTGGATATTGAAAATAACGATGATGATGGAAATCTGACAACATTTATTTCTTGTCATTATTTTTCCATTGATTTGGCTATGAATAAGATTCTTATAAATATATAAAAATATATATATAGAGAAAGATTATTGATTTGGCTACGAATAAGATTCTTATAAATATATAAAAAAATACAAAGAACGATTATAATAGAGATATTTTTTATTTCGACATCATTGACATATCTTTTGTATTTTTTAATAAAAATAACTACCTTAAAGCCTATTTCTTTATTGTTATAAAAAAATCGCATATAATAACTCATCAAAAATGGACACATGAATTTAGAGAAAACTTGAAGTTACACGCATGAAAAACAAATTATCGTCATTGAATTTCCACTTGACAAGTAAGATAAATTTTAAATTTTAAATTTTAAATTTTTTTCCTCGTGTCATGTTTTTTCCTTGTCTAGGCATCCTTTACCTCTCATGCTTAGCATACTCATCAAACCTCACTTCATCATTCTTGTGAGTGATCTTCTCATGCCTATAGTTATTTTTGTTGATGCAATTCAATGATCACTACCCAAACATCATCCTTTTCTTTTGTATTTTCCACATAATCCTTAAATCACTTATTTCATAGATAATCATGATAATTATTCTTACCTACAAAAAAGAACCTTTATGTATATTGAAAGTTGAAAGAGATTAAATTAGCAATTAAGCGAAATAAAATGGCCATTGAATACAGGTTTATGTGAATGCCTTACTGATTAGGCCATTAATGCATTCAATCTAGCTTGAAGTGATTCCTTCATAAGGTGTTCTTGTAGCGATAGAAATTCAAACACTGATCGATTTACTATCCATTCGCATGGCAACCCTGCCTCTATCTATCCCATGATGAAGATCAAGGAGGTGGCACTCGAAAGAAATTGGTCTAGGGCTAGCCTAGGTCTTTAGGTTTTGTTGGGGTGGCCTAAGTGAGAGTTGCTCATTAGAGCCATAGAATGTGAATTGAAGGAAAGGTGCACATTGAACCGCAATGAATATGAACCCCTTCTCACTTAGTCAGTCTTCCCCAAAGAGTAAGATTTGTTGTTTTAAAGAAACACATGTGAAAGAAAGAATTATCATTCAGATTGAAGGGATCTTTGAAGTTTTGAATGTAGCTTAATAATTTGAAGATCGAAAGCAATGCAGAACACTTATGTGAAAGTATTGCAAGAGTTATTTCAACTTTTACCTTTGAGCCTTTCAATCAATCTTACTTTCTATTCACAAGCAAAATTCTAGTGTGGATTTTTATTTGAAGGGACAAGTATTGAAAGGTTAGTCCAAATTAGGCCCTTTGAATGAAAATTAGAAGATTGAAACCAGTAAAATAGGATTCCAACGAAAGTATTGCAAGAGTTATTTAAACTATAAATTTGAGACTTTTAATAATCAAAGGAGGTAGGGAGTGGTTCCAATTGTTTTTTGATCTTTTCATAGCTAGTCCTTGTTCTCCCCTTGCTTGGAATATCTTAGGGGAAGAATAGAACATATAAGGGGCCATTTAATTTCTTTAAAGAAAGGATGTACTTTGTGTTAAAAAAACATCTAATCAATCCCAATCGAGTGCATGGAACCTTACTAAGGAATGTGTGCATTAGATCCTTGGTTATGTGTCAAGCTTCCAAATCCCTAGTTGGATTGTGTGGGAGATTTCCTAACTCTTATTATTATCCTCCACAAGGATATACATCAAACATTATGTCTTAACTATTCTTACATGCATAGAGGTTCAACAAAACTTGCATCCAGCTACTACACTGCTCACAATTTGTTATCTACAAGAATTTGTAGAGTATACATATTTTATTTATATAACATTGACTTAGTTTGTCAATCTCGTTAACCAAAAAGAAGATAGAACACTTAATCACAAAGTGAAATCAATTTGGAATTCTCCAACAGTTGTAGTAGATTATTTATAACTATGCATCACTAAATTCAAATTCTAGATAAAATAATTGCAAACCCCAATCAACATTAGTAACTAACAATATCCTTTTTGTTAATGACTGCAAACAAATCCAAAGAAAATCACTCAAAATATAATTGAAGCAAAATGGCGTGGCCACGCAAATTACTGATGAATTATAGTCATTCTCCAATACAAAATATAAAGCTCTAAAGTAAAACAAAAAAAAAACAAACAAATGCACAAATGCGTAGTTTGAAACATCAACAAGAGCTAGTCTAATGCCACTCAAAAGTAAACATATCATTTTCGTGATTAAATTTTGAATTCCATTTATTACACTTAATTTGATAGTAATGTAAACCATGTTAGCACTAAGATTCACTATAAACCTACCCAAAGGAGAACAACTTTGATTATAGGCACCACTTGGATCATGCCCTACTATATTGTTTTCATTGCTACATGTATCTTGAGATGTTTCAACATTTCCCAAAGATTTATTAACCCTTACATTCTTCTTAGGAAGAAAATCTTGGTTTTAATTTGCTTCTATTTTGTTTTTGCATCTTTCACTAATAATTGAGGGAGAAATTCCTTCATGGGCAATATGTTGCCTCGATGTTTCCACTCCTATTTTCAAAGCTTTTCTATTGTTCAATTGTTTCCATGGGCGATCAATAATACATTCTTCTTGACATATTAAGCATACATGGTTTAGTAAGAGACACCAGTATAAAGTCCAAAAATCTCAGTTCACAAAAGTAGATTATGAAGATATTGGAGATAATGCATTGGGCCCATGCCAAATAATGCCTTTGATACCAATTAGAAGTAAAAAACTAGTGCAAATTCTCATTTGAAGGGCTAGGTATTGAGAGGTTAGTCCAAGATAGGCCCTTTGAAAGGAATTTCAGTTAACAATTCAATCCTTGCTCTATCAATTTCATATTCGTTGTTGTCAATCACGATATGATATTTATCTTACTATTTCGTTAGTCTGCCCCTTTGAGTTGGTTTTACATACAAAATATAGGATGTGTTGTTTGAAACAACACATGAGATGTTTTTGGGAGGGGATATTGGTATGGCGGAGAAATGGTTAGGGTTCACGCAAACAGGTTTTTCCCCACAGCTGTCGTC
Source organism: Pinus albicaulis (assembly GCA_034641835.2). Classification (NCBI taxonomy): domain Eukaryota; kingdom Viridiplantae; phylum Streptophyta; class Pinopsida; order Pinales; family Pinaceae; genus Pinus; species Pinus albicaulis. The sequence goes on along the minus strand of CM076577.1, from coordinate 977,578,533 downwards.
GTCGACCTGCTCCTACTCGGCCTTGCAGCTCCAGGAAGCCAGACTCCAGGCACGACGCCGGAACCTCTTCCGCCCAGATACAGAAAAGACATGGAAGGCAGCACTGCAAAGAAAAAGCTAGAGATCTCTCATGCAGGCAGGGACAGAGCTACTGCTTCCCGCAATGCGCAGGTCGTTGCGGTTACGATCGGTGGGCATCGACCAGCAGTGTTGCTCGACCTCAACAACTTCCGACAAACCACTAACCCATGTCCTAATCCCTTTCGCGAGGTAAAAGGTGAGCCCCTTCCAGAAAAAGCCATCACAACAGTAATGCAGCACTCCCCCTTTCGGCTCGCAGCGTCTATCGCAGCAACCATGCTGATAGATCCGGCACCCCTCCTTTTCTCAATGCTCCTTCGCATAGAAGCACAGCCCTAGGCTTCAAAAGCCAAGGCGGTCCAGTCTCCTCGGCTACTATCAGGACATATCCTTTGCCCATGTGCATGCCCCCAGGCTCCGGGGGCCAAATCAATTCTCACACCTTCCAAATTCAGATTTCAAGACTCTGTGGCAAAACTCTACTCTGCTAGGTCCGATCTACCAATCTGGTGCAGAGCCTTGCGTAATATATTGAACACAAGATGGGGATCCCTGCTGCCCTACAAAGATTCCTGTACAGGGGTAAGTAGCTTGAAAACTCTCTTCCTATATCCTTTTACAATATAGGAAAAAATACATCTCTGGTTTTAATCCTTCTACTGTGCGGAGGTGCATCTAGGCAGCCTTCCTCTTCACAAGCATTCTCTTATAAGGATGTAATCAATGCTCAACACCCCAAGAAAGTTGCACAGCCCCCTGAGGCTCTGAAGCCCTTATTAGTGGACAAATAGGAGGACATTCCAGCTATTGAAATCTCCCATCCTTCTCTAGAGAACTAGAGTCAATTAATGGCAGAAAATGCCATCATTTGTTGATTCAATGGCTTATGGCCTCGATCAACAGATCTCTATAAATGGATCCACTCTACCTGGACCAATAACACCAAGGTCTTCTTCTGTTCAAAGGGCTTCTTCATAGTTATGTTCGCTTTCAGCAAGGATTATCATCCTGCTCTGGAGAACTGCACTTAATTAATGGTAGAAAATGCCATCATTTTTCGATTCAATGGCTTATGGCCTCGATCAATAGATATCTATAAATGGATCCACTCTACCTGGACCAATAACACCAAGGTCTTCTTCTATTCAAAGGGTGTCTTCATAGTTTTGTTCGCTTTCATCAAGGATTATAAAAAAGTCTTAACAGAGGGACCTTGGTTTTGGGGAAAAGCTAGACTATTCTTTACACCATGGTTCCCAGACTTTGATCCCTCCACAGCCGTCATCACCAAGCTCCCTATATGGGTTAGGCCCTGTAACTTACCTGCTCATATTTAGCACTTCTCAGTGCTTCAAGGAATCGGAGATACCCTCGGACGCTTCCTGGCAACAGACACCTCCAGGGGGGAAGTAGGCATTTACACCTATGGCAGAATCTGTGCTCAAATAGATATCAACAAAGGCTTGCCTGATCAAATCATTCTTAAAGTGGGTGATTTCCACTGGACTCAGACCCTGGATTATGAGAACACATCATTCTGATGCCATCATTGTCATCAAACAGGGCGCATTCAGAACTCTTGCCCCTCCCTCCCAATCCAAAAGAAGAAGAGCAACCATAAATCAAAATTCAAAAGCTAGAAAACATGTGCACCGCCACCCATAAATGACCTTGACTCCTTCAACTCGAATGAGGATGAGGAAGAGATCGAAGCAGATAAGGAAAAATCAAAACAGGATTCGGACTTGACCTCAGCAGACCCAGGTGAGCCCAACAGTCCTAAAAGTGCTCAAAAGTGGCCTCATGACACCTCCTCCTTAGATTCAGATAAGGAGCCATCTCCTTTAGTCACCAACAATATTCAAGTGGTTCCAGCTCATCAGCCCCATGATGGCTGGGTAAAAGCATCATAAAAGAAACGAAAAAAATGTCGTGCTGAGAACTCCACTAATTCTAGGTAGACTTCTGTTTGTATCTTTTAGCACCCATGTTCATCTTCTGGGCTCTCTTTGCTTCACTCTTGGCTACTCTTGGGACCGAAGTTGAATGTTCATTATTCTCGATTGCTTGTATCTCTAGCATCTCTTGCTTACATAATCCTTTATGTACCATACGCTTTTTTAATAGAATTAGCCTAATTTACCAACAAAAAAAACACATAAGATATTTTTGCAAATGAGACTTAATAGAAACCTTTAGGAAAACAACCTATATTGGGTGCCCAATTTCATTTGATGTACTTTCCAAGAGTGTTACCCTTAAGAGAGAAAGACTTGGCCAAATCCACTTACAGAGAAATCAGGTTATCACTAGAACAAATGAATGTTAACTTAGGATCCCTCAAAAGAAATTAGTAAATATGGAAAAAATTACAAGTACACCAAGCAAGAGCTCAAGATTATCCTATCAAATGGTCCATTAAATAATTTTTTGTCGAAAAGCAAGAACAACATCCCTAATAAGAACTAAGGCTTAAGGCGGTGCCCCTTGCGCCCACTCAACCAAGGATGGTGGTGAGGCAGTGGGGAAAAGAAAGATAAATACATACCATCACTTGGTCAACAATGTGTTTGGTCATTAGTCTCATCGACTACATGCACATCATTTTCTCATCATGCCTACTTTGTTTGCTTGTTGGTAGAGGTTTCATTATCAAGCCTTTGGTTCCTTAGAGCTTAGATTTGTCTCGAGGTGGCCCGTTGCAAGAATGTTACATTGCAGTTGGCCTGCAATTGGGAGGAGATTGGAAGTCCCTCCTTCAAATTCCCACATATTTATCTAGATAAGTCATTTAACTTTGTATCTGAATTATGGATGTTACAATAAATATATGTAAATAATAAATCATGTACTATGAAATTGAACTGTAATCCCTCTTGTGCTGTGTAATTCAGCTGCCTCCTCAAATGTGTATTTCCATATTGTTTTATCTATATGTCGATCTACATACCTACTTACCCAATTGGGAACTCGATGCAAGTCTGGATAGTTTTATTTGTGTGTCAATTATATGTGAATCCCATGGAATACATATGTTGGAATTTTCCATAGGTATTGACATATTACGTGTATGTTATTTATATGATAATCCCATAAAATTTGCATGTCATCAGCATTGGGAATGTGGTGTCGGCATGGTAAAGTTAATAGTGTTATATAGATTATGCATGCCCAACCGCATTGGGGAAGTCAGCGCAAACTTGGGTTTTATCTGTGTATTGTTGGTCAAAAAAGTTTTCTATGCAAGGGAAACATCTCTTTATATCCATTTGAATTAAGCACTCCACCTCTATCTAATGCATTAAATGAAAAATAGCTACAAAATTTCTTTTTCTAATCTAGCCAAAGTTGTTGGTAGTTGTTTTAATCGCTCAATTAAGGTATTAGGTTAAATGTCGCCTCTTCCTTCCATATTGAGGTATCTTCTATTGTATGATTTTTTTCTACTCCATTTGGGAATAAATACATGAAATTATAAATTTATTGAATGCCCCATATCTCATTTAGATCCTTCTCAATTTTCCTCATCGAGAATTTACTTATGCCAGTAGGAGCACCCTTCTAAAGAAGGTACTATTTGGAGAGCTAATATAAAACCTATTGGGAATAGTGAACCAAACTTTACTAGACATGATCCATTTATGAATCCACTACACAGTCATGGGGCGATGGTATTGATCCCTGTCAAACTGATCTTAGAAGGTATTTGCTTAAATCGGAGTATTGAAATCGAAATGCCCATCGGAAAATTTATAAAGGTATGAATAAAACTATATATAGAATGATTATATATATTATATTCTGGATATGTATGTTAGTTTAATTTATGGTTGAATTTATGCATGGGTGTTTTCCTTAATAATTAATAGATATCGTAATCATGAATTAGTATTAGTGAGACAGAAGCACTAATGAGTTAACGTTGTGGAGCATACTGTGGTTATAGACATCTTGTCTAAGGATTTTTCTCCCAACATTCATAAGTCAATTCAGAAGATATACTAGAGGGATTGGATCCTTTTTACTTACTTCCTCAGTCCATGTTTGTTAACCAATCTAAATTACAAATTGGACTCGATTCACAAGTTTCAACATGGTTATGTCCCTGTATCTATGGCTTGACCCTAATGGAAGTTGAGTTGGTTTGTATCCATTTGCAAATACATATATTCTAAGCTATGCATCCTTGATTTACGAAATAACATCCATTTGTATGTGTGCTTTAGTATATATATAAAGAGACAGAGAGAGAGTTATACATATGCTTATTTATGAACCTATGTTTTTTTGCATGTATGCTTTTGTAACTAAATATACCTATTGAATTATATAGGTTTTCTTATGAACTTACATTTGTTTATATAGGTGCATTAGTGTGTGTGCGTGTGTGTGTGTGTGTTATGTTATGTTATGGGAATTTAACTCAAACGTATACTAAAAACATCTAAAGAATAGTCTCACAATATTCATGATACATGCTTGAAAGAGTGTCAGCTCCAAGAGCTTTTCAATATTAATGAAAGATATAGGTAGGATGTTACATTAATGAGTCACTAGACCTAATAGTGGAACATGAAGGTACAACTTGCTCCTCCAAAAGAATGATCTTCTCCCTTATGCACAACTAGAGAAGCCAAGGTCAAATCTCCAAAAGTCCAAGCCCTTTGCTTGAGTTATGAGGGATTATTTATAACAAATGACGATGTCCTTGGAGCTTCCTCAACCTATGGGCTTCTATGTGACTCTTCATATTCCACAAGTGTCTCTTGGACTTATTTTACGTTAAACTTCTTATTCATAAAAGAAAATTTACATCAAAATGGTGGCTACATAAGACAAAACTCCTCATGTAGGAGAAAAAGACAAATAAATGGATTGATAATGGAGTTCATTTGTGATGTATGAGTGTCACACTCTAAACTATGCTGTGATAACTTAAAACTGACTGATAGCTTTGCAATGTAACACATATTTACCTCTAATGCATATAATGATATAGATTTGGAGTTTGAATGTATACTACTCCACAACATGGATAACTTCATGTGATTGTTGGTTGGCTCAATTGCATAATGTAGAACAAAATTCTTGGTCACCTCCAAGCCTTCTTGATTCACTACTTTCCTAGTTTGTTCAATGAACTCTTTTAACTCTTGCATGACGACATCCTTAATCCTTATTTCTCCATGTGAACCCATAGAAGGCATTCAATGTTTCCGTGCCTAGGACTCCAAACTACTATGTAGTCGAACATAAGAAACTATGGTTTTGGTTACCTGTTCACCAAGGTAACTATAGTTCTAAATATTTAGCCTTAACTATGCTTTTTCCACCTCGAATGGTATCCTTTATTTCCTAACCAAAATCTCAAGAATGTTAATATACTTTATTCCCCAATACCATACCAAATTGACAATTCTCCTTGCAACCTTTAGAACCTTCAAGGTCTCTTGATATTTATTCTGAATTTCGATGAGGGGCACGACTACTTCATGCATGAGAACCATATCATTATATAGTTGCTTCATGGTGTCTTCCATTGGATTCAATTCTTCAAGTATGGCCATATGTAGCTCTATTGTGTTAATGCTGGTGGAAGGCAACCTCTAATTTTTTTGTGGCAAGTTGATCAACCTATTGTTTTGGGGTAGCTAGCTCCTTTCACAAGTGTATGTTCTTTTTATTTTCCGTGGAAAAATCGTTACTTTCTATTAATTATAAAATGTTACATACGTAGATGCACATGGTGCATTCCTTTACTGTCCCAAACAACACCACTCAAGAAGCTACTGCCCATATACTCGAAACCAAAAAACAAAAGAATAACAAAACAAAAAATAAAAGTGGGCCTAAGAAAATAAGCTTAGTCACCTTTTTCTCCCTTTCTTCTTTTCTACTTTTCGCCATCCTCCTTGATCATGAGTAGTTGTAACAATAATTAATTGTTTCTCTTCTTTCTTCCTCATATGTTCCTTATCTGAGTTAGATCTCTCAGATGTTTAAGGAACTTTTAAACCTCATATCTCCTTCTCCTTCGAATTTTCTTTGCATGTGTGTCCTTCTTCTCTTGGATTTTGTGAAATCGATGCCACTTTTCCTTCTTGGTTAAAATCCTCATTCATTGAAGATGTCCATGGATTTGGATTGTCCTCAGTGTGTGGGTGGTCCCCAAGTCCCCCTCTTCCTCTTCATTGTTAGGTTGTGGTGTTGGGAATTTCCATCCCTTGGGCTTTTTGACTAGTTTCTTTTTCTTCCTGGGGTGTTTCTTTCCCAAAGGACATGTGGTTTGTAGATGTCTAGTTTGAAGCCAGAGAGGAAACCTAAATGTTGTGTTCTCATAATCTAAGAATCGAGTCCCGCACTAGTTGTTGTGTGTCAAGAGGATATGGTCACGTAGTCCTTTACTAAGGTCTACCTCAACACATATCATAAAAAAAGTATAAATTTCTTCTTTAATTATTTGTGTATACATATTGATGTATCTCCCTAGTATGTTACCAATTATTTCCAGAACTTTTGGATGCCAGAAATTAAGGGGCAAGTTATGCAGTCTTACTCAGATTGGTATTTTGGAAACTGTCATTGAATTAGCATCAAAATATGGGAGCCATGGGATGATAAATAGTCCCGCATTTCCCCAGAACCATGGACCCTCATGTAAAACTCTATCCCTGATATATGATGGTTCAAATTTTACTATGAAGAATCCCTTGGAGCATAAGTGAATCTCATAGTTTACCATCCAAGTCGTAAAGATCCACTGAAAAAGATCCACATGTTTAGGCCAAAAACCATTGAACCTGCAAATGATTCTCCAGGATTGACAGGTTGAACAAATATTATTGATCTTTTCTAGATCTACCGTCATTATCAGATTTTCATTCATCTTCTCCACAATATAGGGCCTAGGAATATTAAGAGTTTGTTCAGGTTTACCCGAAGATTTTCAAGTGTATGTTCTTATTTTATTGGGCTTTATCTATCTTCTATGGAAGAGAAAGATGGTTTATTTTCTTTAGAGTAAGAACCTATGGCCATTAGCTAACAATGAGCACAACAAACCAACCTATTGAAAATGTAATTAGTTGTGGTCGGTATTTTTCATTGGCAAGAAAAGGAGAAAATTCAAAAATTGAAGTTTGACCAAGTCATCCTCATGTTCTTCAAGTTCGCCCCACATTTACTAATTAGCCCTCCTCACACATATATGAATAGGGTATCATTGGGATTAATTTATAGCATCACCACACATAATCAATTCAATCTACAATTTTAGAGAGACATCACATGTGCGAAGGAGAGAAGAAGCATTTATGATTTGCATTGACTATTTTTCTTTGGAGCTACTTTGACTTTATTTGAATTGGGAGATTCAACATCTATTTGACTAAGAGTTTGACTGTGTTGGAGAGCCAAAGACTTAATATATACTTTGACTTCCTTTGACTGAGATTCCATCCTTGTTTTGTCTTGTTGACCAACGTTAATAGCATTAACAGGAAGTTTGACTAAATACTTTGATTGGTTCATTGAATATTTTGTAAGGCTACTTCAAGACTAAATTTCAGCGCTTTGTTCGACCACCTCAAGGCCAAAATTCAACCTCTTTGTGCAAACTATAATTATTGAACAATGTTGACTTTCTCTCTCCTAGTTGATTGGTTTTGAGTGGAACAATATTGAGGTGAGAATTCGAATATTTTTGGAATATTCTTGTATGTACTATTGATGAACAAAGTCTCTCACTCATAAGGAAAGAATTGGGTTAGGTTTTCCCATTGTGGTTTTCCCCTGTATGTGAGCCTAAATTCCTTGTGTCTCTTGTTTATTGTTTATTGTGATATCTATATTGCTCTATCGATGAAATGAATGGTTGAAAATTCTCATGTATAGCTAAGTGATGATTGAAGTGTAAAGAAAGTTATTGTTAAATCATTAGAGGTAGTTATCAATTTGGAAAAACTACACTAGTCTTGACTGCTCTAGATAATAAACACTACTAATGCTAAAAACATGGCTATACACCAAAGCATGATATGATCAAGAAAGAGGACTCATTAGTCAAATAGTTTCAAATACTTGTTAGGTACATATTGAGGATGGAGATAGCCTAGTTGAGGTATGGTAAATTTTAACTTATTTGTTTGAATCTAATGATGTATTTACTTATTACTTGGAAAATAAAATCCATGAGTTAGATCCTAAATATTTTGATAGGATAGAGCTATTTCTTTATGAAATAAAAAAATATAAATGAAAGGCTTAATAATCGTGGAAAAGATTATGAGAAAACCGATACATCCCTAATAATTCTTGTAGAACATAAATTTTCATCTTCTTTTGAAATGTTTATCCGAACTAGGAATAGAGTGATTGAAATGCCTAATGTATCTATGACACCTAACGTTGCACATGTTTGTACATGTTTGATTAATGAAACATACACATTAATTGTTTCATGACAATTGAAAAACATTTTAATTACTTTTCTCATTGAGAAAGACAAAAAGTATATACATTTAATTGTCAACGAACATTCATACATAAATTATGAATTATTGTGCACCATCGATGATAATACCATCTATAGTTGTAATATTCTAATTGAATGCCACATTGAAAGATATTGAGATGTTTTCACAAGTCAGCAAGAAAAATACATGCCACACTTGCAATCCAAAACCACTCTTGTAGGAAAGTAAAAACAAACTTTGCATGAAATGAAACACACTTGTAGGAAATTAAACACACGTACATAAAAGTAAACAAAATGGTTGTAAAAGGTGACGCTTTCAAGTGATTTAGATGAACTTGAATTCAGAAACAGAAATGCAAATGAAATGCAGTAGCTAAAAAATCTGTAGCAAACCACAAGTTGTAAGGGATTCAAAGCACAATGTGTTATAAAGAATCACAACACAAAGGCAATTGTAATTCTAGAAAATAAGGGAACGTGAAGAGTGAACATGAAAACAAAGTAATTAGTTAAACCTAAAAAACATAGTATTGTAATGTTAATTGCAGAGTTGCAACATTAATAGTTGTAACAGTGTATATGTTCAAGAATTGTAACAATGTGTAGATAACTAGACTAACTATCATATATGATACATTGTGTCATTAATAGAATTAGAGTTGCAACAATATGCTAAACACGGGAATTGATAGAATCAATGAAATAAAAATAAGTATACAACTTCACTATGATGTACAAACAATACCTAGCTATGGAAGGGGCCCGACCTCTTAGACAAGGCACTAGTTAAAAAAACAACAACACGCTATCATATCAACACACTATCAATGGAAAGAAGTATGAACTTTCCATTACAAAAGTTAAATTATAAGTACAAAATAGCTTTCAAATTCAAATAAATTGATTCACTAACAAACTGATTCTGCTCATCTTTATTTGTCCAACTTATACAAACATTCAAAATAATTTAAGACTTCAATGGATAGTCATGAAATTCTAATTTTTCCATCTAGTTACAATGAATTTCCTTCAAGAGTTAAAATTTTGGCAAATGTTGACTCAATCAATTGTGTGAATAGTGGAAGATGGGTCACACTTTCCTTTTGGAGTGACCTATTTTCCTTGCCACTTTCCTGCTTAGGAGATTGGTTTGTTGACTGCTATGGGAGCTTCATTAACGATAGTTTTGCAGTTGCAATGACATCCACCCAATTGAAGGTTGCAACACTACGTTGGAGTGAGTTACATCAACAATATGGAGGAGAGTCGCAACAACTAGGAGTCGTAGGGGAAGTGTTAGCATCTTGGAATTACAACACAAATGTCTTCAATTCGGAATCGTAGTATGTGCCATCATTTTCGAGATACAATATCTTAGAATCACAACACTTTAGAGTTGGAACACCATGCTAGAACAATGATTCATAGTAACGCATAATAGATAGTCACAACACTTAGCAATCGGGAGTTGCAGTTCCTAGCGACCAGGATTTGCAACGCCTTTCATCAAGGATTTCTAAAAGCTACCCATGGTGACTTGAATTGCATGTATCCTACTCTTATTTGTAATTCCTCTTTTTGAATACCAATGATTAGTGCAAAACGATATTGACCTCGATAATGTAGGGTCACGTAAGGAAAAAAAATCATCTAAAATATTTTTATAGAAGATTTCTATACACTCCTTTTTCCACGTCCAACACTTAGTTGATTTTTCAATATTAAAAGAAATTGAACACACTTTATCTCCACACACTTTCCTTCTTCATACCCGCCACCACACACCATAATCCCACACATACTCATCTCTCGCACACCATGAAACTCCACACAATCTATTCACCTGCACTTCTCGTCATCATGTAGCATAAATTATGTAAATCACATGTCAAAGAGTCACTTTGTTTCCTTTACTCTATCACTTCCTCTTTTTTCTCAGTTTGAGGCTACTTAAAATATCAATGAAGGGAAATTACCTTCAAGTGAAGGGGAGGCTATTGTACTACAATATATTCTCTTCATCACCCTTCACAAAGTATGGTCATGGGTTATTAACATCCACTTAATAATTTTCCTCATGTAAAGTAATAGCACAAGAGGAGATGATATATTAGTAATTTTATTGAAGAGCGAGGAGTTAATAACCAAGGCTTACTAAAATTCTTCATTCACTAGTCATATATTTTTAATTACAAAAAACAATGGCCACTAAAAGGAAGAAAGAGTTGTTTTGTGGTGACACGTTCAATTCACTTGCATGTCTAGATAAGTGTTTCCACTGGTTGACTACACACAAATGGTACTTGAATTTATCTCCTAAGCAGAAGTGAAAGAACAAGATTTGGAACACTGAATTGGAAAATGCTACATGCATTCCTGAAGTGTTTGATTTCAGAGAGATGGTTTATTTAGTGCATGATATTTCAATTTGAAGAAAAAAATATTACGTTTGGGGCGAAAAAGAACCCAGTCCCTCTAATTCCAAAGGAATCTAGAAAACTACTCAAGTTTTCCTAACTGACCAAATTACCCAATTTATCTTAAGCTAATACCTTCTTGCATTCTCAAGTTGGAGGAATGAAAACCATCTAGGGGTTCATGTTGAAAACTTTATTAGTTCCATCTAATATTTCTTTTCTGGATATTTCAATATTTGCTAAACCCTATAGAGATTTTTCCTACCTTTTTTCTCATACAATGGGGCAAGAAACTACCTCAAATGTCACTAAATCAATCCTCTGTTCATTATACTATTCTTCCAAAAGAGATGTCTTTTTTTAATGGGAAAAATTTATTTCCAATAAAAAATCCTTTTAGGTAGTGAAGTTTTCTAAGGCTCATAGATTTTTTGTAATAGCCTTGTTGAAAGTTTTAATTAGTGATTAAACCTCTTAATATTTAATTGTCAATCTCGGACTCATAATCTTCGAGGCACAAGCGCAGGTAACGCAGGATCAGAGCATTTAACATTCTTTAATAATGGTTAACTAAAAGCTGAAATGACAAAGAAGTCTGCTATGAGTCAATACACATTTCACTTTAAAAGAGACTTAACATAATTCATTCAAGCCATACTATTCAAACTTCCTATACTTCTGATGACTAGGTCCAATCTTCTTGAACAAAAAAAACAATCTTTCTAACCCAAGAAGCAGAATCAATAATCAAATTTAATTAACTTGAAAATTCCTATTTTAATCAATCCGTCATGTACTCAAGAATAATTTTCACTTAAACTAAATCTAACATTCACTAAAATTCTCTCAAGACTGTAAAAGGATAAAAACCAATCAGATCATTCTCACATTGTAACTGAATCAATCCAAACAACAATAAAAGTCTTCTAATTTAATCATGAAACTGGAATTAAAGCTTTGTTGTGACAAACACCTTGAATCACACTTCTATGATAAAACCCTACTGCATTGTTTAATTAAATGCTTGGAGAACCTACACATGACTGTTTAATTCTAAGGCTGGAAATATAGACTAAACTTATATGCAGAGCTTTAAATGAAATCTAATTACTACTTTCAAGAGACACCTTGTTAATTTAAACAGACTTCACTATGAAGAAACTCACCCTAAACTTCAAAATGACTTCAAAGATCACCTTACTATTCAATTCTTACACATTGTTAAACAATCGGATTCTCACCACTAAACTCTCATTTCAATCATGAAACTTGGTCCACAACTTACACTACTTGAACAATCAAACTTAATGAGATTCACACTCGAACTCACACTCTTAATCAATAAAAATGAACTTTCACTCTTGACAAACAATAAATCTTACCTTATGAAACAATAAACTCACGCCTAAGCAATTTTATTCCAAACGCAAACACTAATTCTCTAGAAATGAAACTACACTACCTCATAAATGAAATTACCAATGCTATTTCACACTCAAAGTTCTAAGGTCAACCTCCAAACATGCTTGCACTATTCGATGATTTTGAAACTACAAAGGTTCGAAGAGAAATTACAGGAGTAACTTCTAAGTTTCAAATGCAATACAAAAGAAATCAAAACATGGTATATATGAAACTTTGTAATTATAAACACATCCCTACGCGTTATCACTACATACATATAAGAACCCACACTTGCAAAGAAATCAAATCCACTGCCAGTAATCAGAAATTCACATAGAGAATTCACACTATTAAATCACTAATTAATGCGTGCACATTGTCATTCGACACAATTCTATATATAAGTGTTCCAACACAACATAATGCCTTAGGGAAACAGAGCAATGCTCTGTAAAAAGGAGGTCAAGAACGATATGAAATGACTATCATGAATTCCATAACTAAAGCAGAACGATACCAACTAGAATTGAAATCTTAATGTAATCAAATCACGATCTGTTTAATCATGCTATAGAATTCACAAGTTCTATAATAAAAAAACACAATTTAATTCAATATTCCTATGAATAACAAAGAGGCTCAATCCCAAATTGTGGTGGGCCCTTGCCACACCTCGGTGAGCCTAAATGATTTACAGGAAAAAAGGACGATTTAAAACATTTAAGTTAAAAACTCAAAGTCAACTACGCAATTGCAATGATCTCGTTCAGATCATAGCCATAGTATTAACTAGAAGAAGTGGCAATTAAAAACAAAAAGTTCTGACAACAGCTCAAAGCTTACATTCAACAACTGACAATCTCAATGATTTTGCGTATTTTTGAGCTCTGCCTTTTTTGTACAAAACAGAGCATAAATAGTTTCTAAATAAAACATAACAACAGGCTAAGAAATTCGAATAGCTTATGGTTGGATTTGTGTTGATCAATGCATGGATGGAGGAGCCGCATTAATGATGTGCTGATTTGGAGGCTGGCCGCTGAGGGATCATCGAGCTCGGGATTCTGAAACCTTTTTTATTGCGTTTGAACCCTTAAAATCCATGAGTGCAAATCTGGAACTTGACAATTAAGTACAAAAATTCAAAACAGGGTTGTTTTACAAACATGGATTTTCTTGATTTTGGTCTAAATTGGCCTCAAAGACCTCTGCGTATCTCCCAAACCGTAATGAATTTTATAAAATTGTTTGAAGTGTAATAAATTTTCTATATTGGGACAAAAACCCATGTGCCATAATTTCTTCATTGGCCTTCACATGCATGTAAATCGATGAGTAAGTTGGCAATTTGAAATTTGTTGCAGATTTGGGAAAATTTCTCGGTTTGCTTCTAGAGACCCATATGTGTGACCTGGGTGAAATCCAGGTTATGGGAAGGTATTAGAACATTATTTTTGACAATAATCTCTCTTGGTTTCTCCGGAAGCATGCCTAAAGTGTTAAAGCCCCAAATTAGACATTTTCGTACTCTACTGACTTGTGAAGAATTTCGGCGATGGAACCCTGTGAAAAATCAACTTAGCAAAACCGTCATTAGTAAATCATGGAATAATCATAGAAAATCATATAAAATCTAAAAAAACTAATGATAACTAACCATGGAGTGTATTTGACGGAAAGTTATGGAATTAGGGTATGGAACGGGTTAAAAACCTAGGGTTTTAGGGTATGAATGGTGATATTTCTTGATGAAAACATGGGCATAATTCGAGGCCCAACATCCCCCCATGACTTAGTTTTTTCATGTCCTCATGTAAATAAATACTTTGCTCATATGTTTTTATGGCATCATGGCTTTGGGCTTTCTTATGGAGAAACACTGCATGAAGTTTTGATGTTGTTGGTTCTTGTGGAGCAACACCATTCTTATTTGACTGCCATAGATTTAATTTTGAGAGTGATACAAATTGCGAATAAGCAATAGATATGGTAGGAGGTGATGATGAATGAGATGATAGGTGATAATGGAAATGGTGGATGAGATGAGGTGGTGATGGAGATAGTGGATGACATGAGGTGGTTGCATACGCTACTCTTGTGAAGCCAATGCTTATGGATGGTTCCTTTATAAAGGGAAATAATGACTTAATCCTTTATTGAATACATTCAATTGACAATATTTTCGAATGTAGGAGGGGAAGACACCATAGTTTATGTTCTGCTTACATGAACCAATATCTTTTATTTTCATGACTGCGACCTTATTAGAGTAGCATGCATTCTATTATGAATGAGGAATTTGAAAATGGAGGGTATATGGAAAATAGAATATGTGGTTGTTAATCATCAAATATTTCTTCAATTTCTAATGAATCAAATAATCATAAGCCAATTTTACCTCGTGCTACCTTTATCATTGATCTGCCCGGTGCTGCAAGATGAAGTGGAGGATGGAATGGCTGGACCTGATATGACTGTTGATCTGATATGTTGAAGAAGGCTCAAGGATGAGCTGAAGAGATGAAGGAGGAACTAAAGGTCTAAAAAATGAACTGAAGGTCCCCTTCTCCCCCATGCCTGAGGTGTTGTATGTCCCCAAACAACGAAGAAAGGTGACTACTGCAAATTATGATTAAGTTTTTATATGGAAATCCTTATTGAAACAAGATGACTACTACAAGAAAAGGAAATGTTGGTACAAAGAAAAAAACTGTTGTAAACTTGTGTCGAGATCTCAAAACCATTTAGTGTTGAATCGCTACACTCTCGTGTGAAATCTTGCATATGTGAATAAAAGGTGTCGATGTTGAACATAAGAAAGAATCATTAGATTACTGACCATTGAGGAGATCGTTAACCAATGCGAGATATCCCACCTTTGATGTCAATGGGAATCAAGGCACTAGGTAAATTCTACTAGCCATGAAAGGATTTGTCGAAGTCGAATGGATTACAGAATTCATCCACCAAGAAACATTGATGTATTTCCTTAGTAGATGACGAGGATTCCTATCATTAAGGCATGCAGGCTCCCAAGTACCTTATCTAACCCTAACCTTGGTCCCGGATAATGTGCTGATGTCGATGGGACAAGGCTCGTTGGCAGGTGGGCCTTAAGGAATCCCATATCAACCAACTAGAGTATAAACATAATGAATTGAAAGATACATTATTTGAATAACTCATACAAATTTACAGACTTTATTGGGAACCTTGCCCACCAGTTACCTGGTTTTCAAGCAAAGTCCCTGTCTAGTTGCACCAGACAAGCTGGTTTTCAAAAAAGGACTTATTTTTCTATTAACTATTTTATTTATTTACAATAATAACTTTCCTACTACAATGAAGAAAATACGTCCTTCTTAAAGTGAAAGAGAACTTCCAGTGAAGCCATGTGTGGATCAGGTACAAAGATATATTCATGCCCAGATTTAACATATAAACTTTAGAAGGTACATGAGCATGAAAAATCAACAGCTTTGAAAGATGTGATACAAAGAGTATTTGAATATGAGAGTGGTACTTTGATTGGATTGAGATATGGAACCAATTCTCAATGTAATCCTGGTGGTATTGGCTCATTTCTTCTTCTGTACCACTCTGAAAGTCCTCCTCAGTTGTGCCACACAAACTTGGATAATTGGTCTCTCGAATGCATACAAGGCTTGTTGTTGTGCATGCTGAAAGTTATTCGATCTCAGGTTCAACTGGATGCTCCCCATCATATTTGGTACATGATTCATTAATGTCCTTGGTAGATAGGCTAGAGGAATCAAGGGATACTTCCAAATCTCTTTCTGGTTGTGGAGAGATAGATAATTTCCCGAATGCAATTAGGATGAAGTCTTCCTGAGAGGAAGATACCCTAGCTACAACTAGGATTTGAGAAAGTTCTTCGAGGGACATTATTCAAGCTCTGAATCATTCTTGAATTTCTCCTGCTGGTTGATGATCTCTGTCTCACAACATGGATTAGTACCCAAGGGTTCTTACAACACCCCAAAAATGTTTTATCCTGAAAGAGATTGAATTTTTAATCTAAATGAATTAAAGATAATTGCAGTAAAACTCACCAAACTTGCTTACTCAGACAACCAAACTTTGGAGCAACCCCACCATAGTGGATGCATGACTCTTCACTCACATCTTACCATACACTCTCAACCCTTTGATTGTCCTCCAACTAAGATCACACAAAAAAATTGTGAAAGAAACTAGGCTCTAATCCCTTTAGCACCTCCCTGGAAACGACTCCAAAAATGTTGATAGTTTTAATTAGTGATTAAACCTCTTAATATTTAATTGTCAATTCGGGACTCATAAGCTTCGAGGCGCAAGCTCAAGTAATGTGGGATCAAAGCATTTAACATTCCTTAATAATGATTAACTAAGTACTGAAATGACAAGGCAGAGTGCTATGAACCAACACACATTTCACTTTAAAAGAGACTTAACCTAATTCATTCAAGCCATATTATTCAAACTTACTACACTTCTCATGACTAGGTCCAATCTTCTTTAAAAAAAAAAAAAATCTTTCTAACCCAAGAAGTAGAATCAATAATCAAATTTAATTAGCTTGAAAATTCCTATTTCAATCAATCCATTATGTACTCAAGAATAATTTGCACTTAAACTATATCTAACATTCACTACAATTATCTCAAGACTGTAAAAATATACAAACCAATTAGATCACTCTCACACTATAACTGAATCAATCCAAACAACAATAAAAGTCTTCTAATTTAATCAAGAAACTGGAATTAAAGCTTTGTTGTGAAAAACACCTTGAATCACACTTCTATGTAAAACCCTACTGCACTGTTTAATTGAATGCTTGGAGAACCTACACAAGAATATTTAATTCTAATGCTGGAAATATAGAATAAACTTATACGCAGAGCTTTAAATGAAATATAATTACTACTTTCAAGAGACACCTTGTTAATTTAAACAAACTTCACTATTAAGAAACTCACCCTAAACTTCAAAATGACTTAAAATATCACCTTACTGTTCAATTCTCACACACTGTTAAACAATTGAATTCTCACCACTAAACTCTCATTTCAATCATGAAATTTGGTCCACAACTCACACTACTTGAACAATCAAACTTAATGAGATTCACACTCAAACTCACACTCTTAATCAATAAAAATGAACTTGCACTGTTGATAAACAATAAATCTTACCCTATGAAACATTAAACTCACACCTAGGCAATTCGATTCCAAATGCAAACACTACTGCTCTAGAAATGAAACTACACTACCTCGGAAATGAAATTACCAATGCTATTTCACACTCAAAATTCTAAGGCCGACCTCCAAACACACTCGCACTATTCGATGATTTTGAAACTACAAAGGCTCGAAGAGAAATTCTCAAATATAGGAGTAACTTCCAAGTTTCAAATGCAATGCAAAAGAAATCAAAATGTGGTATATGTGCAACTTTGTAATTATAAACACATCCCTATGCATTATCACTACATACATCTACGAACCCACACTTGCAAAGCAATCAAATCCACTGCCAGTAATCGAAAATTTGCACAGAGAATTCACACTATTAAATCACTAATTAATGCAAGCACATCGTCATTCGACATAGTTATGTATATAAGTGTTTCAACACAACATAGTGCCTTATGCAAACAAAGAAATGATATATAAAAAGGAGGTTAAGCATGATATGCAATGACTATCCTGAATTCCAGATTTGAAGCGGAACAATACCAAATAGATATGAAATCTTAATGCAATCAAATCATGGTCTGCTTAGTCATGTGATAGAATTCACAAGTTTTGTAATACAAAAAAAAATACAATTTAATTCAATCTTCCCACGAATCACAAAGAGGCTCAATCCCAGATTGTGGTGGGCCCTTGCCATACTTGGCTGAGCCTAAAGGATTTACTGGAAAAAAGGATGATTTAAAAAATTTAAATTAAAAACTCACAATCAACTACGCAATAGAAACGATCTGGTTCAGAACATAGCCACCGTATTAACTGGAAGAAGTCTCAATTAAAAACAAAAAGGTGTGACAATAGCTCAAAGCTTACATTCAACAACTGAGAATCTCAATGCTTATGCATATTGTTGAGCTTTGCCTTTTTTATACAAAATAGAGCATAACTATTTTCTAAATAAAACATAACAGAAGGCTAAAAAATTCCATATCTGATCTTCTTGAGAGCCTTCGAACAACTTATGATTGGATTGTGCTTATCAACGCATGGATGGAGGAGCTGCATTAATGATGTGCTGATTTGGAGGTTGGCTGCTTAGGAATCATCGAGCTCAAGATTCTGAAACCTTGTTGATTGCATTTTACCCCTTCAAATCCATGAGTACAATTCTGGAACTTGACTATTAAGTACAAAAATTCAAAACAGGGTTGTTTTACAAATTTGGATTTTCTGGAATTTGTATAAATTGGACTCAAAGACCTCTTCATATCTCCCCAACCGTAATGAATTTTATAAAATTTTCCAGGTTTAATATATTTTCTATACTGGGATCAAAACCCATGTGCCAGGATTTTTTCATTTGCCTTCACGTGCACGGAAATTGAGGAGTAACTTGGCAGTTTGAAATTTGTTGCAGATTTGAGAAAATTTGTCGATTTCTGTATAGAGACCCATATGTGTGACCTGGGTGCAATACAAGTTATGATAAGGTATCAGAACATTATTTTTTGCAATAACCTCTCTCGGTTTCTCCGGAAGCATGACGAAAGCGTCAAAGACCCAAATTAGAAATTTTCGTACTCTCTTGACTTGTGAAGAATTTCGGCAATGGAACCCTGTGAAAAATCAACTTAGAGAAACCGTCATTAGTAAAATCATGGAATAATAATCTTTAATAATAGAAAATCTAAGAAAAATAATGATAGCCAACCATGGAGTGTATTTGACTGCAAGTTATGGAATTAGCGTACGGAACAGGTTAAAAACCTAGGGTTTTAGGGTATGAATGGTGATATTGGATTATGGAAACATGGGCATAATTCGAGGCCCAACAAGCCTACTAAGTAATAACAGTGGTCCACAACTTACACTACTTGAACAATCAAAATTAATGAGATTCACACTCAAACTCACACTCTTAATCAATAAAAATGAACTTGCACTGTTGACAAACAATAAATCTTACTCTATGAAATAATAAACTCACACCTAAGCAGTTTGATTCCAAATGCAAACACTAATGCTCTAGAAATGAAACTACACTACCTCATAAATGAAATTACCAACGCTATTTCACACTCAAAATTCTAAGGTCAACCTCCAAACACACTCGCACTATTCGATGATTTTGAAACTACAAAGGCTTGAAGAGAAATTCTCAAACAGAGGAGTAACTTCTAAGTTTCAAATGAATACAAAAGAAATCAAAACGTGGTATATGTGAAACTTTTTAATTATAAACAAATCCCTACGCATTATCACTACATACATCTACGAACCCACACTTGAAAAGAAATCAAGTCCATTGCCAGTAATCGGAAATTTGCATATAGAATTCACACTATTAAATCATTAATTAATGCACGCACATTGTCATTTGACATAGTTCTATATATAAGTGGTTCAACACAACACAATGCCTTATGGAAACAGAGCAATGCTCTGTAAAAAGGAGGTCAATCACAATATGAAATTACTATCATGAATTCCATAACTAAAGTAGGACGATACCAACTAGAATTGAAATCTTAATGCAATCAAATCATGATCTGCTTAATCATGCTATAGAATTCAAAAGTTCTGTAATAAAAAAAACACAATTTAATTCAATCTTCCTATGAATAACAAAGAGGCTCAATCCCAGATTGTGGTGGGCCCTTGCCACACCTCGG
The DNA here is from genome assembly GCA_034641835.2 of Pinus albicaulis. Classification (NCBI taxonomy): domain Eukaryota; kingdom Viridiplantae; phylum Streptophyta; class Pinopsida; order Pinales; family Pinaceae; genus Pinus; species Pinus albicaulis. The sequence goes on along the minus strand of CM076577.1, from coordinate 977,558,282 downwards.
TGAGCCTAAAGGATTTATAGGAAAAAAGGATGATTTAAAACATTTAAATTAAAAACTCACAGTCAACTACAAAATTGCAATGATTTGGTTCAGAACATAGCCATCGTATTAATTGGAAGAAGTCAGAATTAAAAACAAAAAGTTCTAACAACAGCTCAAAGCTTACATTCAACAACTAACAATCTCAATGCTTTTGCATATTGTTGAGCTCTGCCATTTTTTGTACAAAACAAAGCATAAATATTTTCTAAATAAAACATAACAACAAGCTAATAAATTCCATATCTGATCTTCTGGAGAGCCTTCAAATAACTTATGGTTGGATTTGTGTTGATCAATGCATGGATGGACTAGCCGCGTTAATGATGTGCTAATTTGGAGGGTGGTCACTCAAGGATCATCGAGCTCAGGATTCCAGAACCTTGCTGATTGCATTTGACCCCTTTAAAGTCATGAGTACGAATCTAGAACTTGACTGTTAAGTACAAAAATTCAAAACAAGGTTGTTTTACAAATATGGATTTTCTTGATTTTGGTCTAAATTGGCCTCAAAGACCTCTGCGTCTCTGCCAAACCGTAATGAATTTTATAAAATTGTTTGAGGTGTAATAAATTTTCTATAATGGGACCAAAACCAATGTGCCATAATTTCTTCATTGGCCTTCACCTACATGTAAATCGAGGAGTAAGTTGGCAGTTTGAAATTTGTTGCAGATTTGGGAAAATTTCTCAGTTTCCTTCTAGAGACCCATATGTGTGACCTGGGTGAAATCAAGGTTATGGGTAGGTATTAGAACATTATTTTTTACAATAACCTCTCTTGGTTTCTCTGGAAGCATGTCTAAAGTGTCAAAGCCCCAAATTAGATATTTCCGTACTTTACTGACTTGTGAAGAATTTCAGCAATGGAACCCTGTGAAAAATCAACTTAGCAAAACCGTCATTAGTAAATCGTGGAATAATCATATAAAATCTAAAAATGATAATGATAACCAACTATGGAGGGTATTTGATAGCAAGTTATGGAACTAGGGTACGAAACGGGTTAAAAACCTAGGGTTTTAGGGTATGAATGGTGACATTGCTTGATGAAAACATGGGCATAATTCGAGGCCCAACATCCCCCTGTGCCTTATTTTTTTCATGTCCTCATGCAAATAAATACTTTGCTCATAGGTTTTTATGGCATCATGGATTTGGGCAGGGTTGGTTCTTGTGGAGAAACACTACATGAAGTTTTGATGGTGCTGGTTCTTGTGGAGCAACACCATTCTTATTTGACTGCCATAGATTTAATTTCGAGAGTGATACAAATTGTGAATAAGCAATAGATATGGTAGGAGGTGATGATGAATGAGATGATAGGTGATAGTGGAAATGGTGGATGAGATGAGGTGGTGATGGAGATAGTGGATGGCATGAGGAGGTTGCATACGCTACTCTTGTGAGGAAAATGATTAAGGATGGTTCCTTTGTAAAGGGAAACAATGACTTCATCCTTTATTGAATATACTCAATTGACAATATTTTCGAATGTAGGAGGGGAAGGCACTATAGTTTATGTTTTTCTTATATGAACCAATATCTTTTATTTTCATGACTGTGACCTTATTAGAGTAGCATGCATTCTATTATGAATGAGGAATTTGAGAATGGAGGGTATATGGAAAATAGAATATGTGGTGGTTAATCATCAAATATTTCTTCAATTTATAATGAATTAAAGAATATTAAGCTAATTTTACCTCATGCTACCTTTATCATTGATGTGCCTGGTGCTGCAAGATGAAGTGGAGGATGGAATGGCTGGAGTTGATATGACTGCTGATCTGATATGTTGAAGAAGGCTCAAGGATGAGCCGAAGATATGAAGGAGGAATTGAAGGTCTAAAAAATGAACTGAAGGTCCCCTTCTCCCCCATGCCTGAGGAGTTGTATGTCCCCAAACAACGAAGGAAGGTGACTGCTGCAAATTATGATCAAGATGTTATATGGCAACCATTATTGAAACAAGATGACTGTTACAAGAAAAGGAAATGTTGATACAAAGAAAAAAACTACTGCAAACTAGTGTCGAGATCTCAAAACCATATAGTCTTCAACCGCTACACTCCCGTGTGCAATGTTGCATATGTGAATAAAAGGTGTTGATGTCAAACATAAGCAAGAATCATTGGATTACTGACCATTAAGGAGATCATTAACCAATGCGAGATGTCCCACCTTTGATGTCAATGGGAATCAAGGCACTAGGTACATTCTACTAGCCATGAAAGGATTTGTAGAAGTCGAATCGACTGCAAAATTCATCCACCAAGAAACATTGATGTATTTCCTTAATAGATGACGAGGATACCTACCATTAAGGCATGCAGGCTCCCAAGTACCTTATCTAACCATAACCTTGGTCCCTGATAATGTGCTAATGTCGATGGGACAAGGCTCGTTGGCAGGTGGGCCTTAAGGAATCCCATATCAACCAACAAGAGTATAAGAATAATGAATTGAAAGATACATTATTTGAATAACTCATACAAATTTACAAAATCTATTGGGAACCTTGCTCACCAGTTACCTGGTTTTCAAGCAAAGTCCCTGTCTAGTTGCACTAGACAAGCTGGTTTTCACAAAAGGACTTATTTTTCTCTTTACTATTTTATTTTTTTACAATAATAACTTTCCTACTACAATGAAGAAAATGCATCCTCCTTAAAGTGTAAGAGAACTTCCAATGAAGCCATGTGTGGATCAGGTATAAAGATATATTCATGCCCATATTTAACATATAAACTTTAGAAGGTACATGAGCATGAAAAATCAACAGCTTTGAAAGATGTGATAGAAAGAGTATTTGAATACGAGAGTGGTACTTTGACTGGATTGAGATATGGAACCAATGTTCAATGTAATCCTGGTGGTATTGGCTCTTTTCTTCTTTTGTACCACTCTGAAAGTCCTCCTCAGTCGTGCCAGAGAAACTTGGATAATTGGTCTCTCAAATGCAAATAAGTCTTGTTGATGTGCATGGTGAAAGTTCTTCGATCTCAGGTTCAACTGGATGCTCCCCATCATATTTGGTACATTATTCATCGATCTCCTTGGTAGATAGTCTAGAGGAATCAAGCAATACTTCCAAATCTCTTTGTGGTTGTGGAGAGATAGATAATTTCCTGAATGCGGTCAGGATGAACTCTTACTGAGAGGAATATACCCCAACTATAGCTAGGATTTGAGAAAGTACTTTGAGGGACATTATTCAAGCTCTAAATCATTCTTGAATCTCCCTTGCTAGTTGATGATCCCTGTCTCACAACATGGATTAGTACCCAAGGGTTCTTACAACACCCCAAAATTTTTTTATCTTGAAAGAGCTTGAATTTTTAATATAAATGAATTAAATATAATTGCAGTAAAACTCACCAAAATTGCTTACTCAGACAACCAAAATTTGGAGCAACCCCACCATAGTGGATGCGTGGCTCTTCACCCACATCTTACCATACACTCTCCACCCTTTGATTGTCCTGCAACTAAGATCACACAAAACAAATTGTGAAAGAAACAAGGCTCTAATCCCTTTAGCACCTCCGTGGCAATGGCACCAAAAATGTTGATAGTTTTAATTAGTGATTAAACCTCTTAATATTTAATTGTCAATCTGGGACTCGTAAGCTTCGAGGCGCAAGCGCAGGTAATGCAGGATCAGAGCATTTAACATTCCTTAATAATGATTAACTAAGTACTAAAATGACAAAGCAGAGTGCTATGATCCAACACACATTTCACTTTAAAAGAGACTTAACCTAATTCATTCAAGCCATACTATTCAAACTTCCTACACTTCTGATGACTAAGTCCAATCTTCTTGAACAAAAAAATCAATATTTCTAACCCAAGAAGCAGAATCAATAATCAAATTTAATTAACTTGAAAATTCCTATTTCAATCAATCCATTCTGTACTCAAGAATAATTTGCACTTAAACTATATCTAACATTCACTACAATTCTCTCAAGATTGTAAAAAGATACAAACCAATTAGATCACTCTCACACTGTAACTGAATCAATCCAAACAACAATAAAAGTCTTCTAATTTAATCATGAAACTGGAATTAAAACTTTGTTGTGAAAAACACCTTGAATCACACTTCTATGATAAAACCCTACTGCACTGTTTAATTGAATGCTTGGAGAACCTACACAGGACTATTTAATTCTAATGCTAGAAATATAGAATAAAATTATACAGAGAGCTTAAAATGAAATATAATTACTACTTTCAAGAGACACCTTGTTAATTTAAACAAACTTCACTCTTAAGAAACTCACCCTAAAATTCAAAATGACTTCAAAGATTACCTTACTGTTCAATTCTCACACACTGTTAAACAATCAAATTCTCACCACTAAAATCTCATTTCAATCAAAAACTTGGTCCACAACTTACACTACTTGAACAATCAAACTTAATGAGATTCACACTCAAACTCACACTCTTAATCAATAAAAATGAACTTGCACTGTTGAGACACAATAAAGCTTACCCTATGAAACAATAAACTCACACCTAGGAAATTCGATTCCAAATGCAAACACTACTAATTCAGAAATGAAACTACGCTACCTCAAAAATGAAATTACCAATGCTATTTCACACTTAAAATTCTAAGTCCGACCTCCAAACACACTTGCACTATTCGATGAATTTGAAACTACAAAGGCTCGAAGAGAAATTCTCAAGCACAGGAGTAACTTCTAAGTTTCAAATGCAATGAAAAAGAAATCAAAACGTGGTATATGTGCAACTTTGTAATTATAAACACATCCCTACGCATTATCACTACATACATCTATGAACCCACACTTGCAAAGTAGTCAAAGCCACTGCCAGTAATCAGAAATTCGCACAGAGAATTCACACTATTAAATCACTAATTAATGCACTCACATCGTCATTTGACACAGTTCTGTATATAAGTGTTTGAACACAACATAGTGCCTTATGGAAACAAAGCAATGATATGTAACAAGAAGGTCAAGCACGATATGCAATGACTATCCTGAATTCTAGAACTGAAGCAGAACAATAACAAATAGAATTGAAATATTAATGCAATCAAATCACGTTTTGCTTAATCATGCTATAGAATTCACAACTTTTGTAATAAAAAAAAACAAAATTTAATTCAATCTTCCTATGAATAATAGAGAGGCTCAATCCGAGATTGTGGTGGGCCCTTGCCACACCTGGGTGAGCCTAAAGGATGTACAGCGAAAAAGGATGATTTAAAACATTTAAATTAAAAGCTCACAATCAACTACGCAATTGCAACGATTTGGTTCAGAACATAGCCATTTTATTAATTGGAATAAGTCTCAATTAAAAACAAAAAGGTATGACAATAGCTCAAAGATTACATTCAACAACTGACAATCTCAATGCTTCTGCGTATTGTTGAGCTCTGCCTTTCTTATACAAATTAGAGCATAACTATTTTCTAAATAAAACATAACAGAAGGCTAACAAATTCCATATCTGATCTTCTGGAGAGCCTTTGAACAACTTATGGTTGGATTGTGTTGATCAACGCATGGATGGAGGAGTTGCATTAATGATGTGCTGATTTGGAGGCTGGATGCTTAGGGATCATCAATCTCAAGATTCTGAAACATTGCTGATTGCATTTGACCCCTTCAAATCCATGAGTACGAATCTAGAACTTGACTGTTAAGTACAAAAATTCAAAATAGGGTTGTTTTACAAATCTGTATTTTCTGGATTTTTGTATAAATTGGACTCAAAGACCTCTGCATATCTCTCCAACCGTAACAAATTTTAGAAAAAATTTGTAGGTTTAATATATTTTCTATACTTGGACCAAAACCCATGTGCCATAATTTTTTCATTTGCCTTCATGTGCACGGAAATTGAGTAAGTCGGTAGTTTGAAATTTGTTGCAGATTTGTGAAAATTTGTCGATTTCCTTCTAGAGACCCATATGTGTGACCTGGGTGAAATATAAGTTATGATAAGGTATTAGAACATTATTTTTTACAATAAACTCTCTCGATTTCTTCGGAAGCATGTCGAAAGTGTCAAAGACTCAAATTAGAAATTTTCGTACTCTACTGACTTGTGAAGAATTTCGGCGATGGAACCGTGTGACAAATCAACTTAGCGAACTCGTCATTAGTGAATCTTGGCATAATCATCTTTAATAATAGAAAATCTAAGAAAAATAATGAAAACTAACCATGGAGTGTATTTGACGGCAAGTTATGGAATTAGTGTATGGAACGGGTTAAAAACCTAGGGTTTTAGGGTATGAATGGTGATATTGGATGATGGAAACATGGGCATAATTTGAGGCCAAACAAGCCTGCTTAGTAATAACCATGGCCTTGTGCCATACCTTCCACATCCTGCCTCTCAAAAATAATTTGAATACAAACATAAAATCGGTATGTACCCAATATTATGAAAAAATAAGGCACCTTTCACTTTTTAGCAAATGCAAGACTTCCATATATTTGGATGGGAGGGAACTCCCTTGAATTTCGAGGGTTCTATAGATATGAACCTGCACTACCTGCGAAGTGTTGAAGAATAAGACTTGGCCCTTTATTGAGATTGATTTCTATTCCAAAGTCTACTTGAATGTATTATAAAATGTGTTTAAAGGTTCTAGATTATCTAATAGATGGGTGACGAAACATTAATGTATCATATACAAATTATTAATGAGTAGTATGGGAATCTAAATTATGTAGCTTGATACACTTTGATTTTCCTCTTCAAGCAACATCTTTTAATGCATACCTTAGAACTTCTACCACTAAAAAGAAGATAAAAGAGGAAATATAATACCCTTGATGAATTTCAATAGATGGGGTGACAATATTGAAGGTTATCCCAATAATAATAATAACAAATAAATCTTTTGATACCAAGGCGAGGCCCTAATGTATGCATTTTTCCACAAAACCAAAGGTTGAAAGGTGGTGATACAAGTATTGCCAACTTAATTTGTCAATGGCCTTAGAAAGATCTAATCTTTTGATCACTCTATAATTATTGGTGATTTTAAGATAATGAATTAAATTATGAGGTATAAGGATACTCTAAAGGATTTTCTTTCCCTTATCATATCCCATTTGTTCGAGGAAAATAATTCTTGGGAGAACCGATTCAAATCTGTAGGCTATAACTTTTGAAACAATTTTGTAAATTACATTGCAAAGAGATACAAGTCTAAAGTATGCAGGTAATTTACTTTTTTTGTCTTATAGAACCAATGTGATGAATGTGGCATCAAAATTTGAGTGAATGGTGGAAATTCTTCGTGAATTATCCACCAAAATTCCATATATCCTCTCTTATTATTATCCAACAAGCTTAGAAAAAGTTGATTGTGGATCCATCTAGCCCTAGGATTTTCCTTTTCTAATTTCCATTAGCACTTATTATACCTGTGCTTTTTAAATTTCACTAAGGAGTTTTGCTTACGAATTATAAGTATTGGAATGTGTTGGGTGATCTTTCTTATAGCAAGTCATCTATTTGGAATTTTCTCTATAAGCAGTTTTTCATAGATATAGATGAACTCTTTTTCCATTTCTTTATGGTTTTCTAATATATTACCCTATGCATCCTTTATGGTAGTTTGTACTATATTATCTATATTATATCATTGACCTATGAACAAAATTTAGGATTTTTTCCACTTCTCTTTACCATTGTTCATTTGATTTTTGTTTCCATAAAATTTCCTCTTGGCCATGCCATTCCTCTAGTTGTGCTTGTAATTCCATCTCCTTTTTTTGTAAATTTTATGTTTTATTATATTGCATTATGTATTTATGTAATTATTACATTTTCTTATTGACCTGTCCTCGAGCTTCTTGAATGATTCCAAAATATTTTTTATTCCATTCCTTGAGTTGGATTATTACTTAAATTTTCAGGTGTTGCTGGAAAGTATACATTATTTTCCTTGAAGTAATTAGTGCGTCTCTCCACCACTTTGCAACATTATCCTTAAAATATCAGTTCCTTATCGAGAAGTCTTCAAATTTAAAGAATTTGAAAATTGGGTTATTTTTCCAAACTACCATTACGCTTACTGCCCAATGATATGTCCCATAAAAGGGTAGAACCAATGCTTCCATCTACAGACATTTAGATACCCGTGATTTAGATCTTAGAAATCTATCTACATTTGAAGCTATATTAACCTTACCCATTCTTTTTTTATTTCAAATATAATTTGTGTTGGAAGTTTCCATGTCTACTAGTTTCAATTCCTCAATCAATTCCTCGAAATTATGATACTCATCCTCTAACCCATAACCTGTTTTTTTTCCTGTTGAAGGGATTTTATTAAATTAAAATTGCCTTCCATTATCAAGATTTTAGCCTCAAGCTAAAAATGAATATTTTTTAAGCTACCCAAGAAAGTCAATTTGTTACCTAGTATGGAGGGACCATATACATTGGTTATGTACCCCTTGATATTTGATCTAGGGTTTTGAAATTTTGATGAAATCGATAATGAGCTAGCTACAAAGTCTGCTAGAATGACATCTCTCAAATTCCACCAAATTATTAATCTTCTAGAATATCCCTTGGAGTCAAGTATTATATATTGACATCCTTTCTAGATTTTTTCAACTAGTTGAGAAATTTGATTCTTGTCACTTTTTATTTCTTGCAACATTATTATGTTTGTTTTTTCTAATCCTACTTTTACCTTTAGTAATCTATGTTTTGATTTTCCTTCAGACTGTGTACATTCCATGTGATTATTTTCATGATTGAGTAGAGAATGAGAGTTGGTATGAATCTATCATAAGGCTTATCCTACTTGAGTTCACCAACCTTTCTTCATTTCCTAAATGATTTGTTTGTTAGATTCATAGCCTCTTCATTTTTCCTCTTTGTTGGTTTTGATATTTTATTTTCTATTGAATTTACAACTTCCTAATGTAAAAGAGCTAGTAATGCTCTTACCTCTCATTTGGTGATATTACATCTTTTGGTCTTGGATGTATGCTTTGGAAATTAGATCACTTCTTGTTTTGGAATGTTAAGTGGGTCCTAGATTTCCCATTTAGTAGAAAGGGATTAAATATCCAATTATTCTAGTTCCATACCTTCAATTTCCTCTATTCCTAGAAGTTCCACAAGTTCTTCCTGCATTTCTATGTCCTATAGATTGCTTTGTTCTACTTATTGATTATCTTCCATACCAATGGATAGATTCTTCTAAGGAATTACTGATATATTTTCCTCTCCTTGTTTCTTTCCTGGTTGGTTTGCTTTATTATTTGGTTGGTTTTATTCAATTGAGCCCAATGCTTCATATTTATTACTATCTCTTGAATTTTATTTTGATGAATTAACTAAGTTGGTTCTCCTCTTGGTGGGAACTTTTTCAAATCCTTCCAAATCCTTTTTTGGTTGGGGTTTTGAGTTATGTTGATAACATTTTAGTGGTAATTACCATGAAATATACCCATGCTCATGAATTTTCATTATCAGAATGGACATGTCCATAGTCCATTAGTTCGATCCAAGTATTATCCCAATAAGAGATGTAGGTATTAGCGAGAAGTGGTCGTGAATTGTTCATTTAAACATAGATCCACGAATATGTTGTATATATACCTTAGTTTTTGTCTTAAAAATAGATAAAATATGATCCTAATACATTTCCTATGCCTTCTAGGGTCTATATGTGCCAAAATTCTTGAGCCGATGAAAATTTCTCTTTATTTCGGCAAAAGTGCTCCTTCCAAAATCTAATAAATAATCCCTGCTCAGTTAAAAAAGTAAGGGCCATTTTGAAAAATCATGTTTTAGTCTTCTTAGTTGTTGAATATTTCTTGAATAATCCCTTTCAAACCTCACTTAATTTCTACATCCCACTTTATCTCCAATTTTGAAAATTGATTCTATCGGAGCTTTTTAGTTAGTCATAATATAAGAAATTTCCTAACAAGTGTATGATCCCATCACTATATTGTATTTATTCTCCAATTTTTTAGGAAGTGACCTCATATTATGTTATAATTTTAGCCTATGGAATGCATGAGCCTATTTTTGTTTGTTTTCTTGTCATTGTATCCTTCATCTACTAGTCTTGCTCTAACTCTTTCCATTTGAGATTTTCATTTATTTTGTTGCTCGAGTTTTGATCATTGTTGGGATTCCCATTAGTATTGTTTGGTTTGCGCAAATTTAACTTGAGTTGATTATATATCATGATCCTTCGAGTGCATTATGATAGAAGGGGGTGAGTCCCCTTCCTCTAGAAGGAGCCATGATGCTCAACCTATCACAAAATCCCGTGAAACCAAAGTTACTCAAATCCACAACAAGACAATTTTTATTAATTCATAATACAACCAAAAAAATCAATATTAACTTTGATAATGCGCGCATGTGTGTGTGTGAGAGAGAAAGAGAGATATAGAGAGAGTAAAAACATTTCTTATAAATAAAACATTCCTATTGTATTCACTATCTCTTTAAATAAAATATTTCAATATTAAAATGATATGAAATGCTAATATAAATAATCGTACAATTTAAAAATAATTTGATACATTAATTTCAATTTTTCTTTGAAAACTTATTTCATTAATTTTTACTTTATTTTGAAAAAAAAATGATAAATTAGTTTTTTAAATAATGCAAAAAATTTAATACATTAAATTCTAATAATGAAACAAACAAATTACATTAGCTATTTAGATAATTAATAAATAAAAATATCAATAATAACTATTCCGATAGGCATACCCCATATTGGAAGTTGGCACATTAGTATTTTTCCTAAATACAAATCTTTAATGAATGATGATCTAGATTTATGTAGGAACACAACAGAATACACATATAGCCATAAATACAGAGATGCAGTGGAAATAATGCTTCATTTTATTATAATCAAATGATTGAAATAAATAGCTGGGGCGCCGGAAGGCATATCTTAGATAAGAGATGTGGCAGCGACAGGCCTCTGAACTTTGTTACAATGATACATAATGTAAATGAGCGAGCGAGGGCATTGGTAGCGTATCTATAAGAAGAGATGTGACGGCTACATGCCTCCCCACTGTGTTACAGAACTGAAATGATGGGAATAAGCGAGCTAGGGCACTGGTAGCACTTATCTCAGAGAAGAGATGTGTCGGATACCATCCCCTGAACTGTGTTAAAATGAGGCTCGAAGGCCTATTTATTGTTGAGAAATAATGTGAAATCTGAAACGTCCAAAAACCTAACCCTAGGAGGTGAAGCGCCAAAATTGTTGGCCTTGTTTGGGTAAGTTGGTGTTTCAACTTCCTAGAGACGTAACTTTGGCATCTATCTCTGTTTGACACGCTCAATAGCTTATTAGAAAGATATTTTCGAGGACTACAACCTTTGGTATGAGCAACATTGGTCAACCATGTTGCTCCCTGTTTTCCCAAAACACGTCGTTTAGGGCCTCAAAACGGCTCCAGAAGTTCAGGACCTGAAAAACTACTATAAATAGTAAGTTGTGCTGAAACTTACAAACTGAAATAACTGATAGTGGGTGTTCAAATGGACTCGATGAGTGGCCACCAATATCCACCTGGATCATTAAGTCCCCAAAACGGCTCCGAGAGTCCAGGAGCCAAAAACCTGCTAAAAATAGTAAGTTATGATGAAGCTGAAAAACTGAAAGAATTGATGTTGCGGGTCCAAATGGGATAGGTGTGTGGCCACTGATATCCACCTGGATCATTCCTCCCTCCTTAGGAAGCAATGGTCTCCATTGCATTAAGTTCCTCCATGGGGGGGGGGGGGAATTATGTTGAACTTGGTGTTGGATTTGTCCATGTTGCAGACCTGTTGGCGGACGTGCTGGATGTAGATGTGTCATCGGTGGGAAACTGTTGAAGGATCTGGGAAAATTTATCCATCATCGCGTTCCTCTGTTTCTCGATGGCCTCCTCGAGCAAGATTTTTATAGGATCTCCTGCTCCCTTATCTTTCTTTCATTCCGCCATGGGGGGTTGTTGGGGTTTGCGAGGCTGATCTTGGAAGGGTGCAACCAGATCGAGCCCGAACTCCTTATACCCTGACCGCGTTGGGGACATACAAAGAAAAATAGAGAAATAGCAGACCCGCTCTGATACCACTGATCCGAATTTATGCATAAACGCAACAGAATACACATGTAGCCATAAATAAAAAGATGCAGTGGAAATAATGCTTCATTTTATTATAATCAAATTACTAAAATAAATAGTTGGGGTGCTGGTAGGCATATCTCGGAGAAGAGATGTGGCGGCTACAGGCCTCTGAATTGTGTTACAATGATACAGAATGGAAATGAGCAAGTGAAGGCATTGGTAGCGTATCTCTGAGAAGAGATGTGACAACTACATGCCTCCTCACTGTGTTACAGAACTAAAATGATGGGAATAAGCGAGCTTGGGCAGTGGTAGCACTTATCTCTGAGAAGATATGTGTTGGCTACTAGCCCCTAAACTGTGTTACAATGAGGCTCGAAGGCCTATTTATTGTTGAGAAACAATGTGAAATCCGAAACGTCCAAAAACCTAACCCCAAGAGGTGAAGCACCAAAATTTTTGGCCCCGTTTGGGTAAGTTGGTGTTTCAACTTCCCGTGGACGTAAATTTTTCATTTGATCTCCGTTTGATGCGCTCAATAGCTTGTTAGAAAGATCTGTTCAAGGACTACAAATTTTGGTGTGAGCAACATTGGTCTACCATTTTGCTCCCTGTTTTCCCAAAAAGCATCATTTAGGGCCTCAAAACGGCTTCGGAAGTTCAAAACCCAAAAAACTGTTATAAATAGTAAGTTGTGATGAAACTTACAAACTAAAATAACTGATAGTGGGGGTTCAAATGGACTCGGTGGGTGGCCACCAATATCCACCTAGGTCATTAAGTCCCCAAAACGGCTTTGGGAGTGCAAGACCCAAAAACCTGCTAAAAATAGTAAGCTATGCTGAAGCTGAAAAACTGAAAGAATTGATGTTGCAGGTCCAAATGGAATAGGTGTGTGGCCACCGATATCCACCTGGATCAAATGGTGTAAAAAAATGTTGTACTCGAGTAAGGACATGCGGATCAAAAAATAAAGATAATTTCCTTTAGTTAAAGGATTAAATAAATGTTTAACTGCAGCAAGTGCATCAAATTAGAAAATGAACTCTTTTCTCCAACTTGTGAAATGTGGCACCTCAAAATATGGTTGCATTAAGTATTTGTAAAGCATAGCACCTGCACTTACGAAACGCCTTATTATTGGAATTCTCCTCCACTCGTGGAACAAAATAATCCAAATTGAATCCTTTAACTCATTAATCCAAATCAAATCACTATGTGAAATGGATGAGAGCCTGTGGGAGTGGGTTGATGGTAGAGGATTGTCTATGGTTTCAAAGTGGGGTCTTGTGCCATGATAAGTTCAAGCCTATAATTATTGCATCTCTCTTCTTCCTCAAATGTATTATAGGTATAACATTTTCCCCAACTGATTAGATCTCATTTCGACCGTTATGTATACCAAACGTTGAAAGTGTTAGTGTAATTTTTTATTTTTTATTTTTATTTTCATTTTTTTTATTTTTTTTTATTTTTATCGGGTGTACTATAGCTATGGAGTTTTCCCGGAGCTCATGGATTCTCATTTCCACTATTATGAATACAAAAAAATAATATTGTATTTTCTTAATGATTCTAAAAGAATATTTATCACCGCACATTTCTTCTTACTGCTATAAATTTTGAGGATTTGAATATGGAATATTATGGTATATAAAATTTCATTACTATAATTTGTTTCAAATTTAATTCCTCTTCCAAAAATATTTAGGTTTTTGATGACCACTATTTTGGTTTTGGTCTAGAAGATTAGGATTTCTAGCCAATGTAACTTTATTTTCCCCTCCCCTATCCTAATTTGGAATGTGTTATTTGGCCATTTAATGTAACTGTTTCTTCTTGGAGGTTTAATAGAATTGTTGATTCTTCTCACATGCCTCTTTCATGCACAAGGAAATTGAGTTAGTGATTCAGATATGATAATAATAATAATGTAATGCAATACACATGATAGACCCCATATTTAATTTTGAAATATTTTTTCATCGTTTGATGAGTCTAAATCATGTTAGGGATAGGTTTGTGTTGTAGGTGTTGCAACCCTCCAAAATTCTCACTGTCATTAAAATTTGAAGACCCTACTAATCTTTGTAATGATCATGATCCAAAAAAAAATGTCTAAGTTTTGGATTCATCACAAAATTATTTAAAAAATACCTAAGTGAAAGCAAACTAGCTGCTCATAATCCTAACTATACTTTCTCTCCCTAGTGCAATCACACTTCATAGAGATTGACTAGCTTTGAGACTTGTTGCACATCCTTACACTAGCTCGCATTCCTAAGTGAGACTTGGTCACACGTGTGGGTGAGCTATATAAGAGATTTACCCCCAACCTTTCATTCCACCATTTAATTTTGGTCTATTGGAGCTCCGTGCACATTCTCTTCATAGGAGCTATCTCCCTATCCTTCCAAGTTGTGATTGCGTCCCACACTATATTCAAGTAAGCCCCATATTTCACACCTAATTTTTGTGATTTTTTTCTTGTCTTTTCTGTTCTTGGATTTTGTATTCATGCATCTCTTGGCATTCTACATCCTTTCGTATTATTATGAGGAATTGAATGCATATACATATATTTGTGAAAATGCATTCATTTCAAATGATTGTATTGCACTCTCTAAGTCCTAATTTCTCTACACTTAGTCAAATTTCAAATTTTCTCGTCACACCGTTAACATCATAACGTCCCTTGGATACCCCTTGCAAACTCCACCTACGCCTGCAATTTTACCTGGTTACTTAATAACATGCTAATGGAACACAAAATATAATTATAGCATCATAGACCTTTTTCCCTTCCAAATGTGTCGAGTGGTGAGTCTTTTCTCTTCACTGGTGTGCTAGCACATCTTATAGACATTTTCTAAACCCTTATATCCTTGAAACCTCGCATGTGCTAGGTATAGGTTCTCTCAACCATGCTAGTGCTTATAATATTTAGTTGACCAACCCTTACCTCTATCCTATGCGCCTGCACCAAGCCTAACACCTTGTATTTTCATAGTGAGAATTACACACAAATAATAGAGATATAGTAGGGATTTTCTCGAACTAAATTTGTACCTTTCCATGAATGATTTTGTTATGAAAGCAGCTCCAAAAATAGAAGAAAAGAGATATCAATGCCTTAGAAATCAACCACTTCAATGGGGTAACCTCATTTACATTACATAAATGAACAATTCTTGGACAATACAAATTAAAAAACCTCCTTTCTATATATAGGAGTCCATGGGGTCACAATATAATCCTATCCAACCTAACAATAATAATGTAAGGCACAATAATAACAATATACACACCTTTTTCTTTCTTTTGAGGAGCTTGATATTGAAACTGAATTAACTCTGTGATTTCAGATCTTCAATATCTGAAATTCAATCATGTAGTAGCCCTATGAATCTTCTTTCAAATGCCACATGTATGACCTGATTTGGATTCTCAAAGTCCAAGTTCTTTCTATGCTCCAATAGTATTGGTGCACAAGAAGGAAGGATCATGGTGCATGTGTCCGGATTATAGGGAGCTCAAGACATGGAGAAATTCATTTTACTAAGTTGGATCTTCGTTCAGGATATCATCAAATTAGAATGAAGATATTCTAAAAACAACATTTCAAACTCATGAGGGTCATTATGAATTTTTGGTCATTCCTTTTCGCCTTATCAATGCACCTTCTACATTTCAAAGGTTGATGAATTCCATTTTCAAACTCTTCCTTAGAAAAATTGTGTTAGCATTTTTTGATGATATACTAATCTACAACAGGTCTTGGAAGGATAAAATTCAACATGTTGACAGGATGCTCAAACTTTTGGAGGAGAAACAATTATATTCAAAAACCTCCAAATTTTTCTTTGGAGTACAAGAGGTGGAAGATCTGGGTCATATCGTATCTCACGAGGGTGTTAAGGTAGACCCTAACAAAATTAAAGCCATTAAGGAATGGAAAGTCCCCACAACCATAAAGTAGTTGCGAGAATTTCTCGGGTTAACAAGGTATTATCACAAGTTTGATAAGAATTATGGGAGAATAGCAGCACCTCTAACAAAATTATTCAAGAAAGATGCATTTTCATGGTCTGTTGAAGAAACTAAGGCCTTTTAACATCTTAAAGAGGCAATGTGCCTTGCACCGGTCTAGCTATGCCAAACTTCACAAAAACCTTCATTGTGGAATGTGATGCCTCAGGAAATGGAATTGTTGTTGTTTTAATGCAAGAAGGAAGACCCATTACTTTTGAATGTCATCCAATCAAAGGAAAGTATTTACAAATTTCCTTATTATTGTTAGTGTAATCCCCTTATTGTTATTGTTGTACCCCTGTAACCCCCATATTGTTATTATTGTACACTTACATTATTATATTTAGGTTGGCTAGGATTACATTGTGGTCCCATGGACTCCTATATATAGATTGGAGGTTTTGTCATTTTTAGCATCCAAGAATTGTTCATTTATGTAATGTATTGGAGGTTTCCCCCTCGAAGTGGCTTATTTCTAAGGCGTTGATCTCTCTTTTCTTCTATTTTTGGAGCTGGTTTCATAACATTTGTCCCATTGATCAACATACAAACCATGAAGGATACCACATCAAATCCATCAACTCTACCATACAAAGGCATCATAGGACACCACAAGGTTGACATCAATGCATCATGTAGATTATCATAAGGTTGACATCAATTCTAACACAAGCTAGCTATAGCCATGAAAACAATGGCACCACCAGCTTGCTGCAACCATGAAAACCATAATTCCAACAATCTCCCCCTTTGGAATTTATCAAAAGCACACACAATCTCCAGACCAATCCTCTCTTCTACCACTCCCCTTTTGACGTCAATGGTAAAGGGTCAACTCCATCTGATAAGGCAGCAAAAGCACAAGTACAAGTACTGGAGCATTTAATCTCTACATGGATGAATATGAATGTAAATCAACATGTATCCATGCTTCTCACATCAATAGCAACAAGCAACATAACAAACCAATAATCAAGCATATCCCTTGAGTAGCATGTAAAACAAGTCATCTCTAGTAGCAGTAGTAATATGCACATGAGGAAAACATAAAAAACATGATGTATATTAATATGTTCATCTATAATTATAATCAATCACACTATACAACATTATGCACATGAGACAAAAACCCATACTCTCCATAACAACAACACCAATGGCCAATCACATCCTCTCTACTCATATAATGAGGTAAAAAACCCCAACATTCATAGCATAGAAAGAGGCACATCATGAACACCTCAAAGTGGATCATAATGCCAATAATTGATGGTTGAAGTAAACAAGAGAAAATAAGATGCTCCACATAAAAACATTCCATCTCCAACATCATCTCAAAAATGTAGTGAACTACTTCTGCTGCAAACCTTGTTTCCTTCCCATAAGAGAGAAGCACAATCATGGACCAAGAATCCATATGACCATGACTAAATGACATATACATTGAGAACACATGGTCGTATAAGTGACCCAAGACCTCCTACATGATTGTAATAAGATTACATGAATCTCTTTCCAATCCACTAGAAATCCCAATGATAAAGTAAATACAAGTACATGGCTTTATGAGCATTTTTCATGAATTTATCAATGAAATACATGGTTGTTATAATCATCTCATATGGATCAACGAGCCAAAACATAACATAATATGACTGATACAACATCATTAGCCTCTATATATGGTTGCAATCAATTTTACATGTCATTTTGTCACCATTAGGAAACTGAACCCAATTCTGAATCCCTCCTTATCTGAAGAACCACTCCCAATAATCCCCTACAAATTCAAAAGAAAAATCATTCTGTAGATCCCTAGAATCCTAGATTACATTGCTTAAAAACCTTAATTTTAAGTAGTGTCACACCTTTCCTAGACACAAACTACAGCACCACAGGTTAAGTCATTGAAACATGCACATAGTGATGCATTGTTCTCCATTACACAGTGTGACACCCTTTCAACATGGGTAAAAATAAGAAAGTAAAGTCTATAACCTTGTTGAGGAATCTTCCCTCAGCTAACTATACCTCAAGCTTCTACCTCTTTAGATCTCATCCAAGGTATTATGGATCTCATCCCCCTTATGATAGAACTAATCACCTCTAATTATGGAACTCATCCTTTATAAGATGGATCTCCAACCTCCTCTCCTCTCCTTTAAATACAATGCAAACTAAAGGAGTAGGGGCCGACTTTGCAGTGATCCACGAGGATCCAGAAAAACAAGTGGCCTTGAAAAAATATTTAAAAATAAGTCACCAGATGGTAGTGAAACCAGGACAAGATCGTAGTGCTTGTTGTCCTGATTCCAACGGTGCAAACAACACTCAAATATGAGTTTGTATTTTCAAGTTATAGTTATTAAAATTTGAGGTCAAACTTGGCCAAGTGGCAATCTTAACAAGGCAACAAATTGGCAGAATCCCAACGCACGTAATCTGGTCACTGGAAAGGGCGAATTTGTTGAATCGTTAATTTGTCCAATATCCCTTATTTTCCAGCAGGAAATTTTGAACCGTGATGTTTTAAAAATAAAAATAATAATAATAAATTTGGGGGGTTGGACGTCAACCCTGCCACCCCCGACGAACTTGTATTAAATATCACTAAAAATGTGTGGTGGGCGAGCCACCCGCGGTGGACCGGCTCGACCACCTATCAAAAATATATTGTATACGAATAAACAATTATCAAACCGCCGATGGAACCAACCAATGGCCAAAAATGTAACTCCCAAATAATGTTATAACCATGCGCCATATATACACCAAAATGGTTCCATGGCGGTGTTATCACCAAAAAAAATAAAAATTCAAAACATTGTATGTCAACTCTATTTTTGATCATGGTCTAAATAGCTCAGAAAGTCATTTTAGTATGGTTAAGGGTATGTCATAGTTTTTATAGGTTTAGTGTTCATAATCTGAATTCATATAAGGTCTTTATAGGTCCATTCCATAGTCAAAAAATTCACATTTTTCATTCAAGAATCATTTAAGTAAGTTTCAGACTAATTTTCTGCAATTAGCCATGAATCCACCGTTTCGTGGCGCCGTTTGTTCAAAAAGGGAGTTTTGAGCTACGAAAGCGCTGCTACTTTCGTAGCACAAAGTGAAAAAATTACACTATGAGTGCTACAAAAGCGCAGTTTCTTAGCTATCGTGTCAAATAAGCCGAGATCTGTCAGTTTCAGTTGGGGAATGATATGATAGGGGTATGGTGAGTCAGTTAGTTACCAGATTCGATGTACCTACCTGTCCTACAATCATCATAGTCATGATAGGATATCAATGAAACATCATTTAGTCATGAGGTGACATCTCTAATTCGATTTTTTTTTGCCTAATTAAGTCATCTCTGTTTCATTTACCTTCACATATGTTATCTGAACACTGAAGCAGTAAAGATAAGTTTGTGGTTGTTCTATTCAAATACAATTTTCACCATTATCAAGTGAGGTTGTTCATCAAATCAAGCGAGGCTGTTTTACAGGTTTTAGAGAAGCTAACAAGTTTTTTTTAGAAGAAACATGGCAGAGGAGAAGAAGGTCCACAGAGGGGGACATTGTCTAAGATACGAGCCTGAGAATGCAAATGCTATTGTTGAGGATCAAATGGTAATGGAGGCTTTTAGCAAAGCTGGCTATCTCAAATTTTGTGAAAAGTTGCAGGGTTGCCACACTCAGGTGTCTAAAGAGTTTGCTTTACATTTCAGTGGAACCACTACCAAAATTGGAATGATAAATATGCCAGTTACACCTGAGATCATAGCTTCTGTGATAGAGATACCAAGGGGACAAGAATCTTGGTTTAAAGGTTTGAGGTTCGACATGGAATCATGCAAGGAATTTATGAAACCTGAATATGTAGATACAGACCTGAATAATGCAATACCTAGAAGTTGTATCAAGGACAACTATGCAAAGCTGCTATTCAATGTTCAAAGATACTTCACATGTGAAGGCAGGTACCATAAATTTTACACTTATCATTTCAAACTGCTGTTGCATTTCACAGGTATGATATCATTAGATTTACCATTTTACTTACATAGAAGCCTTGCCAAAATGGCTAGCAAAGTCCAAGCCAAATCTGATGGCTATGAAACATCTCTATTTCATCACGGTTTGATAAAGTTATTGGTTTTGAATGAGCTTCAGAAAATAAATAGGGATTGTTCTTCCTTTTTATTTATGAGTGGATTTGAAATGGAAACCCTAACCCTAGATAGAAACCCTAAGATTAAGGGAAATCCTTCACCACCAGTAGCAAAATCTAGTAAGCCAGTGGTTACTAAAGAAAAGAGGTTTGTAATGTTGAAACCAAGGAAAAAGGTTGAAGATAGAACAAAGAAAAAATCAGTGCTTGTTGCAGAAACTCCATCACCTGCAAAACAGAGAGTAGAAAGGGTCAAAGAAACAAAACAAAAACAAGTGGCCAGTAAGCAGGAGATCCAAAGAAAGACAAGAAGCCAAGCAACAACATCAAAGGGAAAAACGGTTGTTTCAGTGACAGAGGATAGCCCAATGATGAAAGGAAAATTGGATGATATAATTCATGCAATTGATATAGAAGAATCACCCATTGTGCAAGAAGATTTCATTGAAGTAGATGAACACAAACAAAGAAAAATGAAATCAACAAAGAAATTAGAATTTGAAGGTGAGAATGCAGCCTTTGTTTTTCAAGCTAGGAAACCTTCAACCAGGCATGCAAAGAAACTCCAAGAAGGCAGTAAAGATATCCAAGTAACTATTGAAGCATCCATAGTCCTTGAAGAGGTGGTTGATCTCTCATCACTATAGTGGAGCATGCAACCAGCAAGATAATGAAGGGAAAGGAACACATGACAGAGTGTCAACTGCTGGAAGAAATATTGAAGCTAGCAAACCAAGAGATGGAAATTATGAGAAAGAGGGCCAGAAAGCACAGCATTGAAAAGACAGATTTCAAGAGTATGAAGGTTGTTTGGGAAGGTCAAACATTTTCTAGGTCAGAGATTCCAAGCAGTGCAGAGCAGTTTTTTACATGGACAGTTCCAACCATTAAAGAAGAAAAATTTGTTAGAGTGATCAACACTCATTTGAGATCCAGTAATAGAAAGCTAAGAGGCCAAGTGGAGGATTTGGAGCTGCAATTAAAACGGTCTCAAAATGAACTAAAGAACAGAGGTACAAAATGAAAAATTCAAAGCAAACTCAAATGGAAAATGAGGAATAAATTTTATGAAGGTTATATTTTTAATCCAAATAGCTAATGGTTTTGATGAAGCCAATGATTTTCTAAAGTTGTGTCACCTTTTTGTTTCAAATTTTGAAGAAAATCTGGTTAAAACTGCTTACACAACAGTTTCGTAGTGCACACAGTGCAAAAAGGGTGAAATGCGCTACGAAACTGATGTAGCCGCTTTTTCACCCTTTCCTTATCAAATTTTGGAGGGAAGATAATATGTTTTGACTTGAAATTTATAATGAAGCTATGTCAAGTGAATATCAAAGTAACCCCAAAGGAAAGGAAGCAAAATTTTGAAGGAAAATGGGTAAAAAGACTGTGCTATGAAAAGCGCTACGAAATTGTATTGTTTTCGTAGCGCAGGTTTGTTTTCACTGTTTTGAGAAGTTCAAAGTTTATTTTACACAGCTGGCACGAGGGGATGACTTTGGACATATGATAATCATGTTCCTGAGAGCAATTAGCATCAAAGTTATGGGTTAGTAGTGGTCAGAGTGTCTCGAGAAACTAAAAGAATCCTAAGCCTTAAAATAGGGGAGCAGTTTCCTAGTTTGCAGGAGATCAACATCACCAGCATTATGGTCATAACAGGTTGGAGCTCATCATCAGGATTCGACTTAATGAAAAGATAGGTTTCAAATTATGTAACTAAGTTTAGAGCAGGTTGCTTGAGTAGAGTTAAAAGAGTTCTAATTCTATTTGTAATAGGACTATGTATTAGGTTTACAGCTGTTTTTGTAATAAATACCATGTTTTATGGAAATATAGGTGTCAAAGCATAGGAATTCGATGTATCTAGCTATGGATAATCTTATCGTATGATGTAAATGATCTCTAAAAGATAAAGGAGTCAAAATAGAAGGGGTTGGACATTTGTTATCAAAAAGGCTATGTTTATTGTAAGTGAATGTTTTCAGCTTAATACAGAATTTTTACTTAGACAACTCAAGATTCATGAAGAGTTCTTGTATGTTCTTGTTCTAATGGAATCTTTTAAATATTCAATTGCAGTGGTGTTTGCTTATGTTACTCAGAATTCATCAATGATGCTCTGACTTCCTTCATAGACAAACTGACTGTGTGTTTCAGTGTTCTACATGTGTATTCCTTGACTTGAACTCTGATATGCCTTGACTTCTGTGCTAGGTAGATTGTTTTGGTTAATTTGAAACTATTATGACTCCATAAGCCCAATGTATACTTGCTAATGTGATTTACAACCAGTTTATATCATTTATCTGCTTTTACCCCATATAGAGTTAGCCATCTACATATTTATCAAAAATCATAAACCCTTGAGAGAGCCCTCTCAGGTTGAGGAGGCTAAGCCTCAGCCAAAATATTGGTCTAAAATAGTTACGTGAGATTAACTTGATTGGCAGCCTATCAAGTATGATTTTGTGATAACATTTTGGTGCGTCTGCCAGGATTCTGAAGATTATACTTTCCCGAGATTTTGAAGCTAAACTTCTGAAGGTAGCAGGAGCTCAGAAAGCTTTTTGAGGGTGCATCTACCTTGGTGAATCCATTTAAATTTTATACGTTCAAAGGTGGCTTTGAGAAGGAGATACATGAGGAGTGATCCTGACCTAGATCCACATACTATCGTGGACAATCCAAACACCAGTTCAAGAGGTAGTCAAGGCATTTCTGAAATATCAGGTACTCCATCTCATTCGAAATCCTTGTCCTCTGAAATATCAAGAAGTCCTGAAGACAAAAGAGTTGATGATAAAATTCATGAGGTTTTTTTTATTTTAGAAAATGAAAACAAGCTAATTGAAATTATCTTAGAGTTACATTAGAGAGGAATTGACACCTCAGCCCTAGTAACACAAGAAGACAAAGAGGAATTATGTGAAGCTGTCACTTCAAAGTTGTTGTTGGAAAGAGAGTCTTTAGACAAATTGAAAGAGCTTGATCCTTTCAAATTATTGTTGAAAAGTAAAGCTGGTTTACCTCTTCCAAACTGGAGCTCAAATGTTAGTGGCTTACAAAGACCAAGTAGTCCTCCTCATAGCAGTTTGTCATCCACTGTTTCTGCCTTTCCTAAAATTACCACAGTACCTTGTTGGAAATGTTGTCATTGATGGCAAAGGAGGTAGCAGATGCAGAGACAGGAACAGTTACAAGGAGACAAAGATAGACAATGGAGGCAGCAAAGAAACAAACGGAGGAAGCAAAGGAGACAAGCAGAGGCAGAGGCAGAGGTGGAGCCGTTATCACAGCAGTAGAGGCAGAGGCAGAGCGACAGAAGCAACAGAAGCAGACGCAAAGGCAGAGCGACAGAAGCAACAGAGGCAGAGGCAGAGGCAGAGCCGTTATAATTTCGAGAATCGCCCAACGCGGAGGACAGATATATAATATTCCGAGAATGATTACCCGATGGGCGTTACATATTTATACATAAACCTTATTCTGGGAATCACATAACCCCAAGCGGAAAAGTATATATATATATATATACAAACATTATTCCGGAAATCGCCTAACCCGCGCAATTTCATATTTTGCAATGGTCCAAGGCATATACATTAATATATATATATATATTTAAGTGGAGCGCGTTATGATCAATGGAAAGGAAGTAATATAAAGTGGGACCCTCACCCAATCGCATCGGAGAAAAGGTTGGCAGCGGAACATAGTGACAAGAGCTCCGATTGAGTTCCGGACCCGATAGGGCATACAAACAGTGGCTTGATAAGTTTGAAATCCGGCTTAATCGCATCAGAAAGAAACAAACCATCGCAACACATATTAAAAGACTTGCGATTTCAATTAAGAGTTCGGACCCGATGGGTGTATAAACGGTGGTTAATACATATTTGAATTCCGGCCTAATCGCATCGGAGCATCGCAGTATAGGCCAATCGGAACATCCAACCAAATACTTGCGATTGCAATTGAAGCCCGGACCCGATGGGTGTATAAACGGTGGTTAATACATATTTGAAGTCCAGCATAATCGCATCGGAGATTATGAGAGCATCAGAACATGCAACAAAGAGTTGCGATTGCGATTGGAAGTCCGGACCCGATTGGTATATAAACTACAACTCATATATAGCTTGAGTTCTAGGTCTAATCGCATCGGCACTGGTCAATCGCATCGGAGAATATAAGAGTTGCGATTGCGATTGGAAGTCCGGACCCGATTGGTATATAAACTACAACTCATATATAGCTTCAGTTCCATGTTCCAATCGCATCGGCAAAATGCAGTAAAAAATGGTCAATTGCATCGGAGTTAAAGTGGAGCATCGAAACATCACAACAGAAAGTTGCGATTGCGATTGAGATTTGGACCCGATGGACTTATAAACTGTGACTTGATAGGTTTGAGTTCCGGAACATGTTAACAAAGATTTGCGATTGCGATTGAAAGACCGGACCCGATGGGTTTATAAGCCACGACTGATATATGTTTGAAGTTTCGTCATAACAGTGAATAATCGGAATCGGAGCATTAAGACATCGGTACTTTCAAATGGAAATTGCAGCAATCGCAATCGGAAGAAGTTGAGGAGTGATACATCGCATCGGAAAGATCGGCGAGTGGGCCCCTTAACGGGAGGGCGATTACTAATATACAACGATTGTGATATATGTCTGTTCCGCTTACGAAACTTCCACATCAACAAGACACTTTTTGTATGAAAGGCATTGGAATATGCCCAGATTTAAAAGGCAGCAGTTACACCTCAGCAGAGGACAGAAAAGCAAACAGAGCAGAAAAGAGATAAAGCACAGTCAAAGAAAAGACAAATGCGCAGCAATCCAAAAGGCTGTATGAGTGAGCTGGAGCTCTCATTGTAATTAAATGTAAATATTTTTAATTGATTTATATTGTTGTGATGCATTGGCAAGTCTCCGGAGGAAAAACAAAGATCCCACTGTAATATTAAAACAAGCACCTACAGTTACATTTTTTTTGAGTGAGCTGGAAAAGAAATGAAAAGGAAGAAAGCGAAGAGGTATGGCTGTCCATTCCAAATTCTTTGAGGAATGCTAATAATCACAAGAAAATTCTTATAAATAATATCATCTAGATATGCAAGGGGAGTTAGAGAGAGAAAATCTAAAGAAGGCAGAGTATAGAAGTGTAAGGAAGAGAAGACTAAAAGAAGAGCAGAAAGAGAAGCTACAGAACAGAGCTGATATCTAAGGTAAATCAGCAAACATTCAGTTTGGAAAATTGAGGAAGTTGGAGCTTCCCTATCAAGTTGCAGCTTGATAGCTGTCAGTTGTAGCTGACTGAGGTTGGAGCCTCCTGTAGGTTGGTGCCTGCAGAAAATTGAAGGGAGTTGGTGCTTCCTTGCAAGTTGTAGCTTGCAAAATTGAGGATAGAGCCTCCTGTAGGTTGGTGCCTGCAGAAAACAGTGGTGAGAGGGAGTTGGAGCTTGCCTTTGCATCACAACAATAATAAGTTGTGGTTTTCTCCCTTTATGGGTTTCCACTTACATCTGTTGTCTCTGTGTGTGTTTCTTATGTGTTGATGTGATTATTTAAATCTGCTTAATTGTTTGCTGCTCTCAACATAAGTGTGGTGTCACATTAATTTAACATTGGCTGCAACATTTTAAGATTGTTCACAAATTAAGCTGTAAATAAATTTGGTGAAAATTTTGAAAAGCTTATGTATGTATTAAACTGATTCACCCCCCCCTCTCAGTTTAATTAAAGATTCAACAATTGGTATCAGAGCGGGTTCCTTTGTGCAAGTCTAACAACTGAAAGGAGATCCTAGGTTCCCAAGATGGCTAGTAAAGAAGGATGCTCAACCAATAAAGCCCCTTTCTTCACTGGTGAAAATTATGCTTTCTGGAAAATCAGAATGAGGACATACATAATGTCTCTAGGAATAGAAGTATGGGCTGCCGTGGAATTAGGATATGCCTCGAAGGCAACTGACACAGAAAAAGACTCAAAACAAGATTTTGTGGCTAATGCAAAAGCCATGAATGCCATCCTGAATGGATTATGTGAAGCAGAGTTTATTAAAGTAATGCACAAAGACACTGCCAAAGATATATGGGATACTCTTGAGAACATACATGAGGGAGACAAGAAAGTAAAGACTGCCAAACTTCAAGTCTATAGAGCCCAGTTTGAGAACTTAAGAATGAATGATGATGAAGACATTGCCAGTTTCTTCCTAAAAGTTGCAGAAATTATTAACAATATGAAAGCTCTTGGAGAAAAAATGCCAGAAAGTATAATTGTACAAAAGATTCTAAGATCTCTTCCATCCAGGTTTAATCCAAAGGTGTCTGCAATAGAAGAAACAACTGATTGGGAGACCTTGACCATGAACCAGCTACTTGGAAATCTAACAACCTATGAAATGAGGCTCCCACAGAAGAAGCCAAGTACGAGGGAAGCAGCCTTTAAAACAGAAAAGAAGAAAGAAGAAGAGGGAGACATATGCTCTTGCTCGGATGAAGAGGAGGCAAAGTTTGTCAAGAAATTGGATAGAGGCTCAGGTAAATACAAAGGTAAACTCCCCTTCAAATGCTTTAACTGTGGAAGAGTGGGACACTATGCTGCTAAGTTCCCTCACAAGAAAGTAAGAAATCAAGCTCAAGAATCAGAGAAAAACACATCAAAGAACTGACAGAAAGGAAAGAAATTCAACAGAAAATCCTTCTATGCTCAACAAAACAACAGTACATCTGAAGACTCAGATGAATCCTCAGGGGAAGAGGGAACCTCTGAATTTTTGCTAATGGCCATAGAAGATCTTGAGGGACTCCTACTAGAAGATGAAGAAGAAGAAGGGGAAGTCGACCTTGAGGGGGAGCTAAGAAGTGCACTGGAGGAGATTGACAGACTCAAACTGAAGTGCAGAAAACAAAAGGATATTCTTCTCAAGTATGTAAGAGAAGAACGAAACTCAGAAGTCCTCATGCAGCTGAAGGTAGAGCTTGAAGAAGCTAAGAAGATAGAAGACATGTTACTTCAGCAAATCAAGGATAAAACCCTAGAACAAGAGAAACTGGAAGAAGAAGTAGTATGTCTTAGGAAGAACCTAGAAAATGCTCAAAGGAAAGTGGTTATGAACTCTTCTCAAACAACAAGCTCTAGTAAGTTGAATGAAATTCTGGCTGCTCAAAGATCCCCAATGATAAAAACAAGAATAGGCTATGAAGGAGAATCGAGTAAAGGCAAAGAAAAGGAAAACAAAAATATAATTTTTGTAAAAGCAAAGAAGACTGATGAAGCAGCCCAGTCAATTTCTACAAAAGAAGAAACATGTAATAAGGATGACAGAGATCAGAAGGAATCTCTAGTAACAAAGAATGCAATAAATACTAAAATGACAGAAAAAGAATCATATGCCCATGAGTATGTCAAATTTGGAAGCCATCAAGGGAGATTCTTCCCTCCCATGAAGAATACCACCTGTTATGTCTGCCACAAGCCGGGACACATTGCTGCATATTGTTATGCAAGGAAGAGTAATTCAAACCTGCAAAAGATGCAAACAGTGAAGAGACTATCTCAAACAAACAAATGGAGAAAACAACCTTACATCAGGTATGCAAATAATTTCTATGGTTATTTTTTTTATTGTAAGGAATTTGGCCATAAAATTATTGAATGTAGAAAGTATGGACAAAGATTGATGTTCAACACCTCAAGGAGGTTTATGAATCAAATAAATTTTGTTCATACTCACAATTCTGCAAAAACTATGATCAAATGTTGTATATGCAATCAAGTTGGACATATGCCCTCCAAATGTCCTCTGAAAGGATGTGATTCATCAACTCACAAAAGACACCAAACAAAAGGATGCCTCCAGTGGATAAAGAAGGAGAATAAATGTGACTTGGCTCTAACAGCTCAAGACCTAAAAAGCCAGTGGTACCTGGATAGTGGCTGCTCAAAACACATGACTGGAGACAGAAGCAAGTTTATAACTCTTGATGAAAAGAAATCTAGCAATGTTACTTTTGGCAATGATAAATCAGGTAAGATCAAGGGAAAAGGCTCAGTCAGCATAGATAATGGAAGAGGAAAGGCCGAAGATTTACTATTTGTAGATGGGCTGAAAGAAACTTTTCGAGTGTCGATCGGTATGTGATAGAAATTTGTAAATTCTCTTGAGCACAAGGCTTGTGAAGTCGAGATCAAGTACAACCCAGGAAAGACTCTTCTCAAGGTGTCGAGCAGTAATGTACATAATAGTAAAAGAGGAGGATGAAGCTTGCCATCTTAGCAAACTTGAGGAGTCATGGTTATGGCATAAGAGATTGGGACATATCAGATTTGACCATATCATCAGACTGAGCAAGAAGAAAGCTATCAGAGATATGCCAGAAATAAAAAGGCCTTCAAATACTATATGCAAATCTTGTCAATTGGGGAAACAGACTCACACATCCTTTAAATCTAAAGATGAGCTATCAATAAGAAGACCACTCCAGCTTGTGCACATGGATCTGTGTGGACCTGCTAGAACTAAGACACCAAGTGGAGAATCCTACTTCATGCTGATAATAGATGATTTCTCGAGAATGACATGGGTTGCTTTTCTCAAGAACAAATCAGAAGCACTGGAAAAGTTTAAGATATTCAAAGCATTAGCAGAAAATCGGAGCCGGGATGCGAGTTGAATGCATCGAATCGGACGAGAGGAGGTGAATTCTCCCCGGGTGCTTGACTTTGCGGACCTATCACGATGAACATGGCATAAGAGAACAACAATTTACTATTGCGAGACCTCGAGCAGAATGGAGTAGCGAGAGACAAAACAAATCCCCCTGTTCAACAAATTTCGAGCCATGATGCGAGGAGGCAATATTGCTCTCGAAACCTTAAGACGAGAAGCTATACACACGGCGAGTACATATCATGAAATAAAGCTCATAAAATTGGCAAATGACAGAGCCATAGTTGAAGCTGTGGCATGGAAAACGGCTATGCTCACTTCATTTTAGAATCTTTGGAAGCAAATGTTACATAAAGAATAATGATGAAAATCTTGGAAAATTTGATGCAAGAGCAGATGAAGGGATCTTTCTAGGATATGCTTCCAAAATTAAAGGGTACAGGTGCTACAACAAGACTCTTCGGAAAATAGTAGAAAGTATTGATGTGAGATTTGATGAAGAACTTCCAAACAATACACGAAATACAAACTGCTGCAGTCCATCAGACAACCATGAAGAAGAAATCCAAAATGATGAGGAAACAAGCAAGACAACAGAAGATACAGAGCTGAGTTCTAAATCTCCCTCAAGATATACTCAGAAGAACCATCCTGAAGATCAGATCATTGGAGACAAGAGAGTAGGGGTCCAAACAAGAAGGCAGCTAACAGAACAAACTGAAGAGGTATACATAGCCATGTTGTCACAAATAGAGCCAAAGAAATTTGAAGAAGCCAGCAAGGACAAGTCTTGGGTAAAAGCAATGAATGAATAATTGGACCAAATTGAAAAGAACAATACCTGGGAACTAGTTCCTAGACCAATTGAGAAAAATATCATTGGCTCAAAATGGGTATTCAAAAATAAAATGAATGAGGAAGGACAAGTAATCAGGAATAAAGCCAGACTTGTCTGCAAAGGATACTCACAAATTGAAGGACTTGATTACGATGAAAAATTTTCCCCTGTAGCCAGAATGGAAGCTATCAGAATGTTCCTGGCATTTGCATGCTATCAAAACTTCAAAGTATATCAAATGGATGTAAAATCTGCATTTCTGAATGGAGACTTAGAAGAAGAAGTCTACATGGAACAACCAGAAGGCTTCTCATTGACAGACAAAGAAGACTATGTGTGCAGACTAAAGAAGGCCCTATATGGACTAAAACAGGCTCCTCGTGCTTGGTACTCAAGGCTGGATAAATATTTGCAAAAACAAGGTTTTAAGAGAGGTGGAGTAGACAGCAATCTATACATAAAAGCCCATGAAGATGAACTCTTGATTGTTGTAGTATATGTTGATGACATTATGTTTGGAGGCAACAAAGATGAACTAGCAAAAGGGTTTGCTGATCAGATGAAAATAGAGTTTGAAATGTCTATGATTGGAGAGCTCAGTTTCTACTTGGGACTACAAATTCAACAAAAGAACACAGGCACCTTCATCTCTCAAGAAAAATACCTAAAAGAAATGCTGAAAAAATTCAAAATGGAAGATTGCAAACCTGTGTCAACTCCCATGACCACAGGTGTGTGCTGATGATCGGTCCGCTGATATAGATCAAAAACTCTACAGATCCATGATTGGAAGTCTATTGTACCTGACCGCATCAAGACCGGACATCATGCTAGCAGTAGGACTAGTGGCTAGATATCAAGCAACACCTAAACAAAATCACCTTCTTGCAGTCAAAAGAATATTCAGATATCTACAAGGAACAACACAATATGGACTTTGGTATCCTAAAAGAAAAAACTTCACTTTATCAGCATACACAGATGCAGATTGGGCCAGCTGTGTGGATGACAGGAAGAGTACAAGTGGAGGTGCATTCTATCTAGGAGAAATTCTGGTGGCATGGCTAAGCAAGAAACAAACATCCATCTCTCTGTCTACAGCTAAATCAAAATATATAGCAGCAGCAGCATGTTGTACACAAGTCATGTGGATGAAGCAAACTCTTCAAGACATGAAGGCAAGCATTGATGAACCTATTTCAATCAAATGTGATAATACAAGTGCTATAAGTATATCTAAAAATCATGTACTTCACTCAAAAACTAAACATATTCCAATTAAGTATCATTTCCTCCGAGAACAAGTGGCTCAGAAGATAGTAAAGCTGGAATATGTACCAACGAAAGAACAGACAGCTGATATATTTACCAAACCTCTTGCTAGAGAACCATTTCAATATTTGAGAGATAAACTAGGGGTAGTATCTACAGATGCTACTCTCTGATATAAAGAGAAAGCACAATTTCAGGGGGAGAACAAAACGAAAATATCATTCCAGGGGGAGAACAGCCAGCAAGGAAAGCATGGATTAGGTCCTCAGGATCAAAGGATTAAGGCAAAGAACACCAAGTTATTATCCTAGAGTTATCTGCATCGTTCAAGCATCAAAAGGTAAATTATAGAGCAAAAGGATCAGTATTGTGTTGTAAAACATTATATTAAGAATCTGAAACATAAAAACGAGTAGTGATTATCATTTGAAGCCTCTCAGCATTTTAGTTGCTGAATCCAATCATACATCTCTGACTAGATAAAGCTAATCCAATGTATTCTATGAAGTATCATTATTCTCACTTTTAGCTCTGTACAAGTGAAAGAACTGTATCAATTTACAGTGTATATTCAAATTCGATAATCCTCAAAGTGTTCTCTCAACAAGTCTTATACATCACTATGGAGCAGCATGGTACAAAGTCAGCAGAAGAGGGTCTAAACATAACTCAGAGAGAGGAAATGCATAAATCAACCCTTTGCCATTGATGTCAAAGGGGGAGGAAGAGCAAACAACAGGACAAAGACCAGGAAAACAGAGAAAATGTATTGCCATCAATGCCAAAGGGGGAGACTGTTGGAAATGTTGTCATTGATGGCAAAGGAGGTAGCAGATGCAGAGGGGGAAAGCAAGAACGAGAGACGGGGGACCAAACGAAAAAGTAGACGTAAAAAAACGAAGGCAAGGAGAAAGCGAGCGAGCGAGAGAGCGAGAGGTGGAGGGCGGGGTGTCACGACGATGGGCGAGAGGCGAGGGCGACGAAGCGGCGGCGGGGGCGGCGGGCGGTGGCAGGTGGGCGGGGCGGGGGCGGAAACAAGCCTGGTCCAAGAACCGCCCAGCTTTGGGAGGACGGATATATAGTTAGAATGGTAACCCCGGAAGGGCAGGATGTAATATTCCAATCATTGCAGGAAGTGGCTGTATTCACTCATCCACAAGCCTTATTCGGGACGCAACATCGCCCCGAGGACTAGTATGTATGGCTTGTATATATATATATATATATATATATATATATATATATATATATATATATATATATATATATATATATATATATATATATATATATATACAAACATTATTCCGGGAATCGCCTAACCCACTGGAGGATACACACACACACACACACACACACACATATATATATATCCATCACAATACATTTAAATGCCGCGCATTTAATATATATATTTAAGTGGAGCGCGTTATGATCAATGGAAAGGAAGTAATATAAAGTGGGACCCTCACCCAATCACATCGGAGAAAAGGTTGGCAGAGGAACATAGTGACAAGAGCTCTGATTGAGTTCCGGACCCGATAGGGCATACAAACAGTGGCTTGATAAGTTTGAAATCTGGCTTAATCGCATCGGAAAGAAACAAACCATCACAACACATATTAAAAGACTTGCGATTGCGATTAAGAGTTTGGACCTGATGGGTGTATAAACGGTGGTTAATACATATTTGAATTCTGGCCTAATCGCATCGGAGCATCGCAGTATAGGCCAATCAGAACATCCAACCAAATACTTGCGATTGCGATTGAAGCCCATACCCGATGGGTGTATAAACGGTGGTTAATACATATTTGAAGTCCAGCATAATCGCATCGGAGATTATGAGAGCATCGGAACATGCAACAAATATTTGCTACTGCGATTGGAAGTCCGGACCTGATTGGTATATAAACTACAACTCATATATAGCTTGAGTTCCAGGTCTAATCGCATCGGCACTGGTCAATCGCATTGGCACTGGTCAATCGCATCGGAGAATATAAGAGTTGCGATTGCGATTGGAAGTCCGGACCCAATTGGTATATAAACTACAACTCATATATAGCTTCAATTCCATGTTCCAATCACATCGGCAAAATGCAGTAAAAAGTGGTCAATCGCATCGGAGTTAAAGTGGAGCATCAAAACATCACAACATAAAGTTGCGATTGCGATTGAGATTCGGACCCGATGGACTTATAAACTGTGACTTGATAGGTTTGAGTTCTGGAACATGTTAACAAAGATTTGCGATTGCGATTGAAAGACTGGACCCGATGGGTTTATAAGCCACGACTGATATATGTTTGAAGTTTTGTCATAACAGTGAATAATCGGAATCGGAGCATTAAGACATCGGTACTTTCAAATTGAACTTGCAGTAATCGCAATCGGAAGAAGTTGAGGAGTGATACATCGCATCGGAAAGATCAGCGAGTGGGCCCCTTAACGGGAGGGCGATTATTAATATACAACGATTGTGATATATGTCCGTTCCGCTTGTGGAACTTCCACATCAACAAGACAATTATTGTATGAAAGACGTTGGGATATGCCTAGATTTAAAAGGCAGCAGTTACACCTCAGCAGAGGACAGAAAAGCAAACAGAGCTGAAAAGAGATAAAGCACAGTCAAAGAAAAGACAAATGCGCGGCGATCCAAAAGTACAGCCTTAACGATGAAACTGGACTCTCATTGTAATTAAATGTAAATATTTTTAATTGTTTATATTGTTGTGATGCATTGGCAAGTCTGAGAGGAAAAACAAAAGTCCCACTACTAATATTCAAAATAAACACCTACAGTTACATTTTTTTGAGTGAGCTGGAAAATAAATGAAAAGGAAGAAAGCGAAGAGACATGGCTGTCCATTCCAAATTCCTTGAGGAATGCTAACAGTCAGAAGAAAATTCTTATAAATAATATCATCTAGATATGCAAGGAGAGTTAGAGAGAGTAAATCTAGAGAAGGCAGAGTATAGAAGTGTAAGGCAGAGAAGACTAAAAGAAGAGCAGAAAGAGAAGCTACGGAACAGAGCTGATATCTGAGGTAAATCAGCAAACATTCAGTTTTGAAAATTGAGGAAGTTGGAGCTTCCCCATCAAGTTGCAACTTGATAGCTGTCAGTTGTAGCTGACTGAGGTTGGAGTCTCCTGTAGGTTGGTGCGTGCAGAAAATCGAAGGGAGTTGGTGCTTCCTTGCAAGTTGTAGCTTGCAGAATTGAGGATAGAGCCTCCTGTAGGTTGGTGCCTGCAGAAAACAGTGGTGAGAGGGATTTGGAGCTTGCCTTTGTATCACAACAATAATAAGATGTGGTTTTCTCCCTTTATGGGCTTCCACTTACATCTGTTGTCTCTGTGTGTGTTTCTTATGTGTTGATGTGATTCTTTCAATCTGCTTAATTGGTTGCTGCTCTCAACATAATTGTGGTGTCACATTAATTTAATATTGGCTGCAACATTTTAAGACTATTTATAAATTAAGTTGTAAATAAATTTGGTGAAAATATTGAAAAGCTTATGTATGTATTAAACTGATTCACCCCCCCCCCTCTCAGTTTAATTAAAGATTCAACATACCTCTTACCATGGATGGAAATCCACCTGCTGCACTTGCTAGATACGCCCCTCTTGTCCTTCTTGTTGTCTTACATGACCTCCCTAGTAAATATGCTGCTAGAATTAAAAACTAGGGAAGTGATGAAGACATTACAACAGAGGATCATGTAGATCAATTTAATGACTTTATAGAGAGGGAGGAGGTTGATCATGAAGATGTTAAGTTGAGATTGTTTGCTCAGAGTTTTACTGGAGAGGTTAGGAAGTGGTGTAAAGATCTTACTCCTGTAATCATTCATGATTGGAATGAATTTGAAGATGTTTTCTTAAGAAAATGGGGAAATCGAACTAATCTAGTACAAGCCCTCACTGAGTATAATACTTTGAAGAGAGTTTCTGATGAAACTGTCCAAAATTTTTCAAAAAGGTTTAATAAAGTGTTAGATTTTATTCTTGACCGTTTGAAACCACTAGAAGCTTTAGCTCAAATAAGGTATGCTGAAGCTTTTGAGTATGAGTTTTCCATATTGTTGAGAGAAAGAGAATCCCCTACACTTGCTGAAATGCAAAATGATGTTGTGAAGGTGGAGGTTAACTTGATAGCAGCTAAAAAGTCAAAAATAGGTAAGGCTAAGTTGAAAAAAGAAGAGAAACCTTCGTCCTCTACCTCTCAAGACAAACTGGATTCAATGATGAAAACAATGGAAAAGTTGATGGATAGGTTAGCCCTTGGGAATACCTCCGCTCCTCTTGCACAACATGAACCTCAATTTAGAAACCCTCAGTTCAGGAGACCTCAGAATCAGAAAAGACCAATGGAGAATAGAAATCAGTAGCCTGATCCTCCAGTGAGACTTCCTTTTCAGCAGAATTTGATTGATGAAGAAGATGACCCTGAAACTCCTTAGGAGTCTATTCATTGTTTTGATGAAGAAATGTTAGGAATTTTCTTGACTAAAGAATATCATGATCAATCATATCAAAACAATGATGAAGAGGAAACATCAGACTATCTAAAGGGGTATCAACATGCTATTTTTGAGATGCAGAAACAATATAATCTCAGAAATAGGAATGTGCCTATTATTGCAAACAAAGCACAGCCTAAGAAGGATACACCTAAGGTTTCTGATGGCAAGAAGGATACTCTTAAGGTCGCTGAAGGTAAGAAAGATGCACCAGCTATTCCTCCTATTAAAAAAGCTGAAAAATCTATTTCTGTTTTCAATCTTGAGAATGAAATTTCTAAAATAAAAATATCAGTCCCTTTTGGTGAGATTCTCAAAGTAGATGAATATAGAAGCAAGATTGTTAAAATGCTAAACTCACTACTAGGAGCTACTGATATCTTGAATGTATTAGAAGGTCATCCGACCATATATTTGGGTCTAAGATTAGAAGATGAACAGAATGAGGAAGTCCCTCCTTTTTATGTGAGCCTTAGCATTCACGACATGACATTGCACAATGCTATGTTGGATTCAACGGCCTCTCACAATCTTATGCCCAAAGTAATCATGGAAAGAATGGGGTTATAAATAACTAGGCCATATAAAGATTTGTTTTCTTTTGATTCAAAAAGAGTTCAATGCACTGGTTTAATCAAGGATGTTGCTGTTGGTCTGACACAAGTTCCTGCTAAGACTGTAGTCATGGACATTTTAGTAGTAGACATCCCACCAAAGTTTGGTATGCTGTTGTCAAGGTCATGGGCAACAAAAAAAGGTACAATGCAAATGGATCTTACTTATGCTACCATTCTAGTCTTTGGGGAACAAAGAAGATTGTATCGAGAGACAAGGATGGCCTACATGGTGAGTAGCAAAGATAAACCCAAAAACTTTCCAATTTATGCTCTTAATACCGAACTTGGTTCTGCTATTCTTTTCAATGAATTGATTAATGAGGTGGAAGAGGAAAGGAAAGCAGAAAATCTTAGTTCTAAAATTCAGCAGTCTGAAAATCAGCAAACAGAAGGTCAGCAAGTCAGCAATAAAGAGGAAGAAGGCTGGTGGTCATTGCATTT
Organism: Pinus albicaulis; assembly: GCA_034641835.2. Taxonomy (NCBI): domain Eukaryota; kingdom Viridiplantae; phylum Streptophyta; class Pinopsida; order Pinales; family Pinaceae; genus Pinus; species Pinus albicaulis. The sequence goes on along the minus strand of CM076577.1, from coordinate 977,521,529 downwards.
TGATGGATCAACAAGCAGAGAAGGAGCAGGAGCAGGGATCTGGATTAGAAATCCAAGTGATGAGAGTAAGTTCTTTTCCTATAAACTGAACTTTGATTGCACGAACAACAAGGCTGAATATGAATCCTTGATTTTGGGTGTAGAAGTTTTGAAAAGAATGAATGCTCAAAACATTTCTGTTTTTGGAGATTCAGAATTAGTCATAAAACATATTGAGGTTTTTTATCAAACAAAGGACACAAGGATGAAAGCATATAGGAATTTGGTTTTGGACATGTTAGAAAAATTTCAAGATTATTCATTCACAGTTAAAACTAGAGAACAAGACTCCATTGCTGACTCTCTTGCCGTCTCTGCAAGTCTTTTCATTATTCCTATGCACTCCACAGAAAAGTATGAGGTTGAGGTCCACCATAGGCCAGCCATCCCTGATAATATTACTCATTGGAAAGTTTTTGAGGATGATCAACAGCTAAAAAACTTTATTGAGTTGAAAGAAGAGTTTGAAAATGTACAAGTAGATCAGCAAAATATGTTGGCTGAATCTAAAGGGAATTCTGAAGTTTTGCAACTAAAGAATAATTCCATACCAAAGGGACTCATACCTCTAGAAAAACTTTTTGATCAGAATGATGTTTTTAAATCCCCTAAGATACAAGCTGATGATGAAGAAGTTGAGAGTTGTAACCTTGGTACTATAGTTATGCCCAATATGATTAAACTTTCAAAATTTCTTTCAGCTGATATGAAGTTTAAGTATGTTGAAATGATGAAAAGATTCATAGATGTCTTTTCTTGGAACTATGCTGATTTGAAAGAATATGATCCCACCATTATTCAGCATACTATTCCCATAAAAGAAAATGAAAGACCTTTCAAGCAGAAGTTAAGGAGGATCAACCCACTTATCATGCCTTTGATTGAGAAGGAAGTTAAAAAGCTCTTTGATGCTAAAATCATAGTCCCAATCAGATTTTCAAATTGGCTTGAAAATTTGGTTCCAGTTAGGAAGAAGAGTGGAGAAATCAGAATATGCATTGACTTCAGAAATTTGAATAAAGCTTCCCTGAAAGATAATTATCCTCTCCCAAAGATGGATCAAAATTTTCAAACTATTGTGGGTTCTCAGAGAATGTCTATGCTTGATGGTTTTTCAGGTTATAATCAGATCCTTGTGCATCCTGATGATCAGGAAAAAACAACCTTTACTACACCATGGGGTACTTTTATGTATGCCAAGATGCCATTCGATCTCATGAATGCATGAGTTACCTTTCAAAGGGAAATGGATATTGCATTTTCTGAAGAGAAGGACAAGATGGTGGTTGTGTATCTTGATGACATAACAATATTCTCAAGGAAGGAAGAAGATCACTTGAAACACTTGAAAAGAATTCTGCTGAAATGTAAAAGGTTTGGCATCTCTCTAAATCCCACCAAATGTATTTTTGATTTAACTTCAAGAAAATTACTTGGGCATATCATTTCTAAAGATGGGATTAAGATTGATCCAAACAAGGTCAATGCAATTCAGAAGGTGGAGTTGCCAAGAAGTAGGAAGGAGATTCAATATTTTCTTGGAAAGGTAAATTTTGTAAGGCGATTTATTCCTAATTTTGCTGAGATTGTGAATAACATAATAAGGATGCTAAAGAATGGAGTTGATATTAAGTGGACAGCAGAGGCAAGAAACTCATTTAAAGAGATCAAAAGAGCACTCACACAAGCACCAGTATTGATCAGTCCAGATTTCTCAAAGGAATTTCTGGTTTTTACCTTTGCATCAGAGAATACTATCGCTGGAGTTCTGCTAAAAAAAGGACACCAAGGTATTGAGTAGCCGATTTCTTTCTTTAGTAGGACATTAGCCAATTCTGAGCTGAAGTATAATATCTTAGAAAAGCAAGCCTATGCTTTGGTGAAGGCTATCAAATATTTCAGAATTTATATTCTGCATTCTCATATTGTGGCATTTGTTCCTAATATTGTTGTGAAAGACATCCTCACTCAAGCTGACCCTGATGTAAGAGGGGGAAATGGATTGCCAAGCTGCTAGAATATGATATAGAGATTAAACTAGCAAAATTGGTCAAAGGGCAAGGCTTGGAAAAGATGATGGCACAGTCAAACTTTGACTGTCTTGATATAAATTAGATTGCAAAAATATCAGAAATTTCAGATGATGAGGAGGAACTAGTTCCTATTGAAGAAAAATATATCATTTCAGATTGGTACAAGGAAGTTGTTTTTTTCCTAAAGCACCTGCTGATTTAACAAAGTCCAAAGCAAGGTTTGTTAAGCTGAAATATTTGAGATACTTTATATTTGATAGAAATATATTTTGGAAAGATACTGGCGGAATTTTGCTGAATTGTTTGCTGGAAGAGGAGGCTGATAAGGTGATTGAAGAGTTCTACAAAGGGGATTGTGGAGGTCACCACTATTGGAAGGCGATGATGAACACAATTTTGAGAGTAGGGTATTATTGGCCTACAATTTTTAAGGATGTCTACAAGAGGGTTGCTGCTTGTCATGAATGCCAAATTTTCGAGGGTAAGAAGAAACTTGTACCCTTACCTTTGATGCCTATCTATGTAGAAGCGCCATTCCAGCAATGGGGACTAGATTTTATTGGGGTGATTCATCCATCATCCTCAGGTCAGCATCGTTGGATTCTTATAGCAACTGATTACTTCACCAAATGGATTGAAGCAATCCCAACTAGGCAAGCAAATGATTCTGTGATTATATATTTTTTATAAAATAATATCTTGTCTAGGTTTGGTTGCCCCACGAAGATTATAGCTGATAATGCACAGGCATTTAAGTCTAAGAAGCTGATCAATTTCTGTCATCAATATCATATTACTCTTGGGCATTCTACTGCATACTATCTGCAAGGAAATGGCCTTGCTGAATCTTCTAACAAGAGCATTGTAAGGATCATTAAAAAGTTGTTGCAGGAGAATAAGAAGGCTTGACATTTTAAGCTAAAGTATGCCTTATGTGTTGACATGATATGCACAAAGAGGTTAATCGGAACTTCACCATATGAATTGGTATATGGCGTTGAGGCTATTTTTCCTACATCACTAGGGGTACCTGTTATGAAGCTGATTCAAGGGCTAGAAGAGGAACCAAATGAAATCCAGAGGAGAAGTAATCAGCTGATAACTCTGCAAGAGAAAAGGAATGAAGTTTATGACAGCAATCAGCAGTCTCAAAACAGAATGAAGAGGACATTTGATAAGAAGATCAAGGAAGAAAGTTTTCAAATTCAAGATGAACTGTTGAAATGGGAGTCTAGAATTGAAGAGAAAGGCAAACATGGTAAGTTTGAGAACTTATGGAAAGGTCCTTTCAAGCTAGCTTCTTTTTATGGAAACAATACTTACATACTGCAGGAGATAGATGGAAAACCATATGCTGGAGGACCTATCAATGGCAAGTTTTTGAAGCATTATTCTTCCTAAAATCTAATGGATTGTTCATGTCATTGTATATATTCCATTTTATAAGTTTTTCTGCTAATAATGACAAGCTAAATCAGCAAGATTGAGCTAGAGGTGAAGGCCGTTAGGGCTTGAGGAGGAAGCTTAGAAATTTCAAATTTTTTACTGTTTTGGTCAAGAAAATGGATAGCAGCATTGGAACTATTGGTTCTTAGTGTACCATAGGGGCACACTATCCCAAGTGGAGCCACTGTTATCACCAAAAAAAAAACATTGTATGTCAACTTTGTTTTTGATCATGGTCTAAATAGGTCTGAAAGTCATTTTAGCATGGTTAAGGGTATGTCATAGTTTTTAGAGGTTTAGTGTTCATCATCTGAATTCAAATAAGGTCTTTATAGGTCCATTCCATGGTTAAAAAATTCACATTTTTTATTCAAGAATCATTTAAGTAAGTTTCAGACTAATTTTCTGCAATTAGCCAAGAATCCACCATTTCGTAGCGCCGTTAGTTCAAAAAGGGAGTTTTGCGCTACGAAAGCACTGCTACTTTCATAGCGCAAAGTGCGAAAATTACACTATGAGCACTACAAAAGCACGATTTCTAAGCTATCTTGTCAAATAAGCCGAGATCTGTCAGTTTCAGTTGGCGAATGATATGATAGGGGTATGGTGAGTCAGTTAGTTACCAGATTCGATGTACCTACCTGTCCTACAGTCGTCATAGTCATGATAGGATATCAATGAAACATCATTTAGTCATGAGGTGACATCTCTAATTCGATTTTTTTTTGCCTAACTGAGTCATCTCTGTTTCATTTACCTTCACATATGTTATCCGAGCTCTGAAGCAGTAAAGATAAGTTTGTGGTTGTTCTATTCAAATACAATTTTCACCATTATCAAGCGAGGCTATTCATCAAATCAAGCATGGCTATTTTATAGGTTTTAGAGAAGCTAACAAGTTTTTTTACAAGAAACATGGTAGAGGAGAAGAAGGTCCATAGAGGGGGACATTGTCTAAGATACGAGCCTGAGAATGCAAAATCTATTGTTGAGTATCAAATGGTAATGGAGGCTTTTAGCAAAGCCGACAGTCTCAAATTTTGTGAAAAGATGCAAGGTTGCCACACTTAGGTGTCTAAAGAGTTTTCTTTACATTTTAGTGGAACCACTACCAAAATTGGAAAGATAAATATGCCAGTTACACCTGAGATCATAGCTTCTGTGACAGAGATACCAAGGGGACAGGAATCTTGGTTTAAAGGTTTTAGGTTTGACATGGAACCATGCAAAGAATTTATGAAACCTGAATATGTAGATACGGACTTGAATAATGCAATACCTAGAAGTTGTTTCAAGGACAACTATGCAAAAATGTTATTCAATATTCAAAGATACTTCACATGTGAAGGCAGGTACCATAAAGTTTACACTTATCATTTCAAACTGCCGTTGCATTTCACAGGTATGATATCATTAGATTTACCATTTTACTTACATAGAAGCCTTGCCAAAATGGCTGGCAAAGTCCAAGCCAAATCTGATGGCTATGAAACATCTCTGTTTCATCACGGTTTGATAAAGTTATTGGTTTTGAATGAGCTTCAGAAAATAAATAGGGATTGGTCTTCCTTTTTATTTATGAGTGGATTTGAAATGGAAACCCTAACCCTAGCTAGAAACCCTAAGATAAAGGGAAATCCTTCACCACCAGTAGCAGAATCTAGTAAGCTAGTGGTTACTAAAGAAAAGAGGTTTTTAAAGTTGAAACCAAGGAAATAGGTTGAAGATAGAATAGATAAAACATTAGTGCTTGTTGTAGAAACTCCATCACCTGCAAAATAGAGAGTAGAAAGGGTCAAAGAAACAAAAAAAAAACAAGTGGCCAGTAAGCAGGAGATCCAGAGAAAGACAAGAAGCCAAGCAACAACATCAAAGGGAAAAGCAGTTGTTTCAGTGACAGAGGATAGCCCAATGATGAAAGGCAACTTGGATGATATACTTCATGCAATTGATATAGAAGAATCACCCATTGTGCAAGCAGATTTCATTGAAGTAGATGAACACAAACAAAGAAAAATGAAATCGGCAAAGAAATTGGAATTTGAAGGTGAGAATGCAACCTTTGTTTTTCAAGCTAGGAAACCTTCAACCAGGCATGAAAAGAAACTCCAAGAAGGCAGTAAAGATATCCAAGTAACTATTGAAGCAGCCATAGTCCTTGAAGAGGCGGTTGATCTCTCATCACCTATAGTGGAGCATGCAACCAGCAAGATAATGAAGGGAAAGGAACACATGACAGAGTGTCAACTGTTGGAAGAAAGATTGAAGCTAGCAAACCAAGAGATGGAAATGATGAGAAAGAGGGCCAGAAAGCACAACATTGAAAAGACAGATTTTAAGAGGATGAAGTTTGTTTGGGAAGGTCAAACATTTTCTAGGTTAGAGATTCCAAGTAGTGCAGAGCAGTTTCTTACATGGACAGTTCCAGCCATTAAAGAAGAAAACTTTGTTAGAGTGATCAACACTCATTTGAGATCCAGTAATAGAAAGCTAAGAGGCCAAGTGGAGGATTTTTAGCTGCAATTAAAACGGTCTCAAAATGAACTAAAGAACAGAGGTACAAAATGAAAAATTCAAAGCAAACTCAAATGGAAAATGAGGAATAAATTTTATGAAGGTTATGTTTTTAATCCAAATAGCTGATGGTTTTGATGAAGCCAGTGATTTTCTAAAGTTGTGTCACCTTTTTGTTTCAATTTTTGAAGAAAATCTGGTTAAAACTTCTTACACGGCAGTTTCGTAGCGCACACAGTGCAAAAAGGGTGAAATACACTACGAAACTGCTGTAACAACTTTTTCACCCTTTCCTTATCAAATTTTGGAGGGAAGATCATGTGTTTTGACTTGAAATTTCTAAGGAATCTATGTGAAGAGAATATCAAATTAACCCTAAAGAAAAGGAAGCAAAATGTTGAAGGAAAATGGGTAAAAATATTGCGCTACGAGAAGCGCTACGAAACTGTATTGTTTTCGTAGCGCAGGTCTGTTTTCACTGTTTTGAGAAGTTCAAAGTTGATTTTACACAGCTGGTACGAGGGAATGACTTTGGACATATGCTAATCATGTTCCTGACAACAATTAGCATCAAAGTTATGGGTTAGTAGTGGTCAAAGTGTCTCAAGAAACTAAAAGAATCCTAAGCCTTAAAATAGGGGAGCAGTTTCCTAGTTTGCAGGAGATCAACATCATTAGCATTATGGTCATAACAGGTTGGAGCTCATCATCAAGATTAGACTTAATGGAAAGATAGGTGGAAAATGATGTAATTAATTTTAGAGAAGGTTGTTTGAGTAGAGTTAAAAGAGTTCTAATTCTATTTGTAATAGGACTCTGTATTAGGTTTACAACTATTTTTGTAATAAATACCATGTTTTATGGAAAGATAGGTGTCAAAGCATAGGAATTCAATGTATCTATTTGTGGATAAGCTTATCTTATGATGGAAATGATCTATAAAAGATCAAGGAGTTGAAATAGAAGGGGTTGGACATTTGTTAGCAAAAATACTGTGTTTATTGTAAGTGACTGTTTTCAGCTTAATACAGAATTTATACTTAGACAACTCAAGATTCATGAAGAGTTATTATATGTTCTTGTTCTGATGGCATCTTTTCAATATTACATTGAAGTGGTGTTTGCTTATGTTACTCAGAATTCATCAATGATGCTCTGACTTCCTTCATAGATAAACTAACTGTGTGTTTCACTGTTCTACATGTGTATTCCTTGACTTGAACTCTGATATGCCTTGACTTCCATGCTAGGTAGATTGTTTTGGTAGTGCTGAAACTATTATGACACCATAAGCCCAATGTACACTTGCTAATGTGATTTACAACCAGTTTATATCATTTATCTGCTTTTACCCCATATAGAGTTAGCCATCTACATATTTATCAAAAATCATAAACCCTTGAGAGAGCCCTCTCAGGTTGAGGAGGCTAAGCCTCAGCCAAAAGATTCGTCTGAAACAATTACATGAGATTAACTTGATTGGCAGCCTATCAGGTCTTATTTTGTAATAATAGGGGGTTCAACCCCGGAACCACCTTAACATAGTACCAGTGTCCAATGAGCCAATGACTCAACTTGGTAACTCCGCCCGTGTTATTTGATATAATCTCAATAAAAACATTCAACTAGGGAGCGGATGGTGGAGGTTTGGGAGAAACCCTGAGCAGGCAGAGGGTATGGAACCCTAAACGAGGGGATCGAGAGATGCTAAAATTATTCTCTTAGAGTGCCAGAGGTGTCGGTGGTAGAATTGGACAAGGTTATAGTCAATTTTGCACGTTTTCGCCTCAAACATTCACTGGTAATGTTTGTTTCTCCAGCTAAGCTCTCCATTTCCAGACCATCATCCAGATTGGAGATATAAGGGTCATTTTTGTAAAGCTGCTTGTACTTGATTTCTTTGATGTCACTTAATAAAAGAAGGCATCCCCATTTTTGAGTAGGGCCTGGAGACATATCCCACATTGGGTGAACTCCTTATTCAAATCATTGTGTATTTGATCTCATGATTGCTTATGTTTTTCCACTTGTTTTCATGTGGTTTAAATTTCGTGGTTAACATGCTCTGTTATATGTAATTCTAAATGCATCTTTGAAGCAAAAGATCTTAGATAATTGAGGTACCCTTATGTTTTCAAATTAAAGAGTGAAGAATTATAATTTCAAGAGGAAGGATTACAGATTTCTTATAAGAGAGATTATGACATCAAAGCCCAAAGGGTTGTAATCTTGTCTTCCCATTGTTAATACAAAGTGTGTTGTTTTTCTCATGCATTGTGTTCAATGCTTACATATTGTTGATGACTTACCATTATTAATACAAAGTGCATTATTTTTCTCCTACAATATGTTCAATGCTTACATAATGTGGATGGTAAAAAATGGCCTCCATCAATATCAAGGGAGACCACTTGGTCAAGGCCCCAAATCAAACCCTTTTTCATTCAAGATGGTGGTTCTGACTTGTTATGGGCCTAGTTACCCCAACTCCTAAGACTAGCCTAAGGTTAATCTGACCTAAACTAAGTTATTATTATAACCTAATCATAATATACTAACCTATATCACTACAAGAGAAAAGCACATTGGTGAGGGTCATGCTTGTGATGGACCTTTAAGGTCCGTCACCAATGTCACATATGGTGACGGTCATTAAAAAACCGTCACTGTAAGTGTATATAGTGATGGTCCTTTATGGTCCGTCACCAAAGACATTTTCAATGACACTTTTGGTGAGGGTCGTTAAAGGCCCATCACTAATTCTCTCTTTGGTGACACTTCTATTGACGAACTTTTAATGACCCTCACCAGTGCTCTTTTTGTTACTTTTGGTGACGGTCAAAAAATGTCCGTCATCATTGATCACTAAAAACCGTCACTGTAAGTGTATATAGTGATGGTCCTTTATGGTCCGTCACCAAAGAAATTTCACTTTTGGTGAGGGTCGTTAAAGGCCCATCACTAATTCTCTCTTTGGTGACACTTCTAGTGACGAACTTTTAATGACCCTCACCAATGCTCTTTTTGTTACTTTTGGTGACGATCAAAAAATGTCCGTCATCATTGATCATTCCAATGAGTTTTTGATGATACTATGTGCCTATTAATATATTTTTTGTCAAAAGATAACGATTTAATACCATTATTGTTGAGCATTTTTTATAATATGTCCAAGGCCATAGTGGTTAGGGTCAGTCAATTTTTTAAGAAGTAATAAGCGTTTATCATTTCCCTCAAGTAATGACTAGTCGAATAGAGATTTCCTATGAGTCAACACATGATTCATATCTATTAAGTTTATTATCTAGAAAATTCCATTTAGATAAAGTTCCACTATTGTGTGTAGGAAACATATTATTTAATAAATAATCGAGCTCTGAAAATTCTATTAATGAGAAAGACCTAACAATCCTCAACAATCTGGGCACACCTTAAATTAATGCTTTGGCACACACTAACATTTCTTATTACCCCACATGTCTTGGAACATCTTTGTACCTAGAACATCTTGTGATGGCATTGACGCCCAAGCACATGGTGGCATGCGCTAGCACAACATGGAACTCTCCTAGCATGTGTTGGCATGCTGCATATAGTCCCTAGCATGCCCTGGAACACCTTGGTTGAATGCATTGACATACATTAGCACTTGGCACACAATGCCACTTGGCACACAATGCCACTTGGCATGTATTGGGACCTATTATTAGTGTGCCTAGCATGCCCCTTTTCAAAAAGATAAAGTCTTGACTTATTAACCCTCTTATTGGTTCTTCCTTTTGTTGCCTTGACACATATTGACATACCCTGGTCCCCTGCACCACGTCCTTAGCACCCAGCATGTATTGGCATATCTTGGCACTATTAATTGGCACATGATATAATTAGCACACCCTGGAACTCCCAAGCACACTTTGGGAATTCTTAACATGCCTTGATATTCCCTAGCATGCCTTACCAATGCTTAGCATACCTTGTCACTCCCTCCTTGGCATGACAACTAACATTGACCATTAACACTAGTCTCTGGCAGTACACGTTCCTCATATTCATTAACTTCTGTGAATTTTTACCTAGTGCTCCCTTAATGTTTTTTATTAGTACTCCTTAACACTCATCAACATGCATTATCACTCTCTAGCACACCTTATCACTCTTCAATATTCCCTTCCACTTCATAACATGCATAACACTAGTCCCTGACAGCTTGGCACGTGTTAGCGCTTGGAAAGTCTTAGCATGTATGGAATACATTGAGATGCCTTGGTATGATTTAGCATGGTTTAATATTAAATTTATTTGTGATGATCAATTGTTGGAAAGTAGATGAGAAGAAACAAAAGAATACTTGGCACTTAGAATGCACTAAGACTTTGCACTTGGAACCTATTGCCACCTAGTGTTAGTGTGCCTAGCATGCCTCTCTTGGAAAAGTTAATTGATGACTTATTAACCCTCTTATGTGTTCATTTCCTTGTAGTTTAACTTTTTTCTCCCTTTTGTTGTCTTGAAATTCCCCGACACGCATTGACACACCCTTGCACATCTTGGCATGCCTTATCACTTGGCACATCTTAGCATGTTTGACATGTATTCCCACTATCTGGCACATCAAAGGGGTAAAGAGAGATGTAGTCCTAAAGTAGGTCGAGTACGAGGGCCGAGTAAGGGTTGCTAAAGGGAGGTCATGATCATCCTCCAAGAGCAAGATCATCATATGAGGGTTCAAAAGAATGTTGCATACCTTAATGGTCAGTTTGCGCTAGGAAGTAAGATAGAATATTGTTGGTTCTCTTCTGGCAGATCAAGCTTAAGAGAGGTTTCTCATGAGAATCTGGGCATGTGATTTCAATGGTGTCTTTGTGTGAAGGCCACATCAAATTCTAAAATGTTGAAATTTGCAACAAGAAACAGTGAGATTGGAAAACATAAAGGAAAAAAAATGCACCCACACTGGTGAGGAATTTTGATGCACCAGGAGTGAGGAATTTGGGGCATCTAATTTATTTTTCCCTTAAATAAATTGTAATTTTATCTCATAACAACTTGTGTCAGTTAATTAAGTCATGATGACCGAGTTAGCTCAAGAAATTCGAGTTGAGGGTCTAATATGAGGCATCTAGAGGGGTTCTAATATTTTTGGGGTCCAGTTGAAGTTGATGCATTAGTGGGGTGCAAGTGTAATTAACTCAATTAAATGAGTTAAAATCAGTTTAACTAGTTCTAACTGAGTGATGAGATAGTGAGAGGTCTAGTGAATTAAATTAGATTTAATTCACAATGAGTGATCAATCATATAACTGATAATTCACTATTAATAGTTGCATGCATGTCAGTTTCGAGGAATACCCAGTTGAGACAGAGGTTAAAGGGAACATAACTATCAGTTGTATTCAGAGAAAATTTCCCATGTGCAATTATAAAGTCATTGGGATGCCATGATGGATTGCGCAATCAAGGAAGACTGATTTTCCTAATTAATAAGGAGTTAATTCCCTGTGAATTGCATAAGCAAGGCAGGCTGAAGTAAGGCTGATAATTGGCTAAGTACTAGACCGAGTTTTCCTAGATCAATGGGAGACAATTGACAGAGTGCTGGAGAATCTCATAAGAGATTAAGCATTGTATTGTTTCATGATTCCTAGACTTAATACACAATAGAGATAGAGGGGTTTTGATTAGTTGCTTTCCCTAAATACATCATGTTGTTGTGCGATTCATAATTTATTTCTCTTACTTATATATGATTGTGCGATCGTGTTTTGTTTCCGTAAATTGTAGGAAGGATTCAGTATCTTGTTTTAGTAGATTACAAGATCAGATTGAATCTCATTGGTTAGATTTTCTACATGGTATCAGTGCAGGAATTTTTTGGGCGGCGAGTTTGTAGAGAATATTTGAATATTTTGGTGTAAAATTTTCGAAAACAAATAGAATATTTGGATTCCTTGCGAAAATCTACCCAAATGGAAAAATAATTGGTCAAATCGGAGCTCGGATGAGGGAGATATCATCGATTTAAAATCAACTCTTTTTTAGAAACTTTTTGTAACTTCGGGACAATTACACTGTGCGTGAGTCAAGAACCTATATGCACTTGAGGTACCAGATGCATGGAAAGCTTTAAGGAGAAAGGCAGAAGTTAGAGACTCGGTGGTTTAGAGGGAGCATAAATTACCTCTCAACATGCATCCTCATGAGAAGCAGTCTCAGAAGGTTGTGGAGTAGCTGCCACAATTGGAGAAGCAGAGAGGAGACCGAGTGGAAGCATCCACTCAAGCAAAGACCTCCATAAGGGGGAAATTTCGAGCCAGATGGGAAGAGGGAGAAACCATACCTTGAAGTGTAAGGTGGGGTTATGTGTAGACATAATCCCAAGATAAGAAATTTGGGCAAGGTCCATTGAGATGGCATGTCTCATGGATCGAACTCGGCTACGAGGAGCCCACAGTATAGCAATAGGAAGGATCAGTTAGATTGATGTAGTCAGATGTCAGCAAGACAGAAATCATAATGACAGATGTCAAATACTGGAGCACAAATATAGTTAGCAATAGTTCAAAGAGCACGGATGCAGATGTCGGCAGCAGTGTAGAGAATCCAGTGCTAGACAGGTGCAGTAGCTAGCAATAGTCAGAAGACTCTGATGACAGATTAATTATACTGATTCAGTTTTTCAGAGGCTATTCAGTTTCAGGAGTTGCAGGTGCAAACAACACTAGAGAAGTGTAGCATGCAGAACATTCCAAAGGTACCGGATAGGGATATATTGAATTCCTTTCTTGTTGAGAGGGAGTGTTGAAATTTGCAACAAGAAACAGTCAAATTGGTGAATAGAAAGGAAAAAAAGGTGCACCCACACTGGTGAGGAATTTTTATGTACCAGGAGTGAGGAATGTGAGGCGTCTAATTTATTTTTCCCTTAAATAAATTGGACAATAAATTGTAATTTTGTCTCATAACAACTTGTGTCAATTAACTAAGTCATGGTGATTGAGTTAGCTCAATAAATTCGATTTAAGGTGATCTAGGTGGATATTGGTGGCCACCCACCTATTCCACTTGGGTCCTCGCCATTGTCTCTTTCAGTTTTTCAGTTTCCTTAATTATAGCACAATTTACTATTTTTGTCAGTTTTTTGGGTCCTGAACTTTAGAAGTCGTTTTGAGGCCCCAAACGATGTTTTTTGGGCATGAAAGGTTTGGCGATTTCATATAAATCATATTAGGAGTTGTAGTCCTCGGAGATATCTTTCTAACGAGGTATCATGTGCGTCAAAGGAAGATCATATGACCAAGTTATGAACCTGGGAAGTTGGCTGCCCAACTAACCCCAACGGGGCCCATAAACTCTTGGTGTTACATCTCCTCAGGATAGGGTTTTGGTTGTTTAGGGTTTTATCTTATTTTAAATAATAAAAATACCCTTGATCCTTACTGTAACACAGTTCAGAGGAACATAACTATCAGTTGTATTTATAGAAAATTTCCCATGTGCAATTATAAAGTCATTGGGATGCCATGATGGATTGCACAATCAAGGAAGGTTGATTTTCCTAATTAATATGGAGATAATTCCATAGGAATTGCGTTTGCAAGGCAGGCTGAAGGAAGGCTGAGAATTGGCTAAGTACTAGACCGATTTTTCCTAGATCAACAGGAGACAATTGGCAGAGTGCTAGAGAATCTTAAGAGAGATTAAGCATTGTGTTGTTTCATGATTCCTTGACTTAATAAAAAATAGAGATAGAGGGTTTTGAGAAGTTGCTTCTCCAGATACATCTTGTGTTGTGCGATTGATAACTTGTTTCTCTTACTTATATGTGATTGTGCGATTGTGTTTTGTTTCCACAAATTGTAGGAAGGATTCGGTATCTTGTTTTAGTACATGATTACAAGATCAGATTGAATCCCATTGGTTATATTTTCTACATGAAATAGAAGAGAGGGTTGATACCATATTGCCTTGTGTTGGTTAGTAGGCCGCAAGGTCTGTGATAAAGACCAACATAAATGGAGGAGGGCTTGCACTGTAATTTAGAGCCATAACAGAAGTCGACACAAGCGTAATATTGACTAAGTTAACCCTAGTTTGAGGGTCGACATTGAGATCTAAAGTTCATGTCAAGATTCAGTCAAATAAATGCCCAGAATTTATAGATCCATATGAGCTAGGTCGAGTCTCTTATGGAGGCAAGAGTCGTGTTTTTTCTATGTGTGGATAGCGTTTGTTCTACAACAATTAGAAGTACATAAGTATAATGCCCTAGTTAGGACAGTTTCCTAGCATGTTTAGTTCATAAGGTATGACCTTAATACTATGACAAATTTGCGTAGAAGAAGATGGGTTGTGACCATTAGAGCGAGGTTTATTTCTGCAATAAAGACCGCAGATCTCGAAGATGGTTTGCAGATTCAGTATGTATGGAGACAACATATCCAAAGGAGGGTGGAACCTGAGCAGAGGATTGAGCATGCAGAAGAAATTTTCCATATGAAGAATGGATTGACATGCAGAGGAGTTTATTTTGGTGGAATTTCCATAGAGTTTTAGACAAAGATCTAAAGAAACCTATAAACAATTAGTAAATGGACTATTAGTGGTTGATTTGTGACCCTAGTTCAGTCATCTACAGATTGTTATAAGTATGATAAGAGGAGTAGTTCATATTTGTTCATAGATTGGACAACAAAGATCAAATTGTCAATATGCAAGAACAATGATCTTGAGAGGACTCAAACCATTTTTAGGTGGCAGATTTGAAGAGCCCTAGATGAAGAAAATATTGTGGGCCCTAGATCAGAAAAAAGAATTGATTATGGTTGGGCAGATTGATGGTAGGCCAAGTACAGTTGGAGGGTTGTTAGGTTACTGTCAAAGAAGAGCCCCGACTCTTGTTCTGGTGAAGGACAACAAAATTGGTAGAAGGGCAGGTGTATAGGGCCTAAGGATGTGCAGACTTTGAAGGACTAAAGTAACATTCAAGTGGACCAACCAACTAGCCCTAGTTCACTATATTGTAGAGGATTGATTAAGTGAGAAGAAGGGCAGCCTCCATAGCCCTGGACTTCTCATCTTAGAGTTGTAGTATGGAAAAAGTGGGCATACCAAAGAGTTGTTCACAAATGGAATTGTGAACAACTTGTTACCACTCAAACTAGTAGTGGATCTAAAAGGGGTTTCTAAGAGGGCAACTGTTAAGACAAGGGAAACGATGGAGGCTTAGCCCATTGTCACCACAGCTAAGGCTCCTTGCTTTTCACGGACATTCACCAATGGGTGGAGTCCCAGTAGTTTAGGAAGTCACTTGTACAGGTATAGGTCAATGAATAGGTGGGAAGTGACCCTTGAAACCCTTTCCCTAAGATAAAATAAAGAGTGGGACTTGCTTTCCTTTTAAGCAAGGGAATTATATTCTAGGGAGAGAGGAGGGGGATTGAAGGGTTGAGGGAGAAGAAAAAGACTTATGAAGGAAGTTCTCAATCCCTAAAATCCTTTGGGAACTTGGATTCCCAAATGGTCCTTGATGAAAGGCCTTTGACACCAAATGGGACCACACTTGGCCAAGTGGACCCAGCCTAGGTTTGGGGATGGAATTTAGTAACCAATGATGTTCCTATCCTGGACAAGGTGAGGGGAAAGGATCAGACAAGAGTTTTTACTTCGATAGGTCAAATTGATCCTACTAGGTTCTATCCTTGGGAACACCTAGGCAAAACTTGATCCTAGAGCTAGGGCTTGAGGTATCCGAATATTCCACCGTCAGAATTGGCCCAAGTTCTGAGGAGAGTGAGGGCACCCAACAACGCAGCTTCCTCTAGGATATAGAAGTTTTCCTCTAGCTAGATTCCTGGGAAATTGTTGCCCTAGGTGACCTAATGGGGCTAGACCTAGGGAATGTGAAAATTTCTTAATCTAAGAAACCCTATTGCAATATCTTGATTTACTTCTCCTACTTGAATTAAGTTACAAGTTAATTTATGAAATATTCAATAAATTAGCGAAGTAAATAGTAAATACAACTAGCAACCTACACATACATATCAAATACTGAATAACATGCTCATAGAAAAAGTGACACATGGATTTTCTGGAAAAATATCCTTGGAAAAAACCCAATGTGGGAAAACCGGTGCAGTTAGCTCTGGAGGGTTTTCATTATTATGCAGAATCTAAGTACAACAATCCTGGGCACCAAAACTGGTTCACCCAAAAGAGAAATAAAAACGGCAGTAATACGCTACTCTGAATCCCTCTACGTCAGCCTAACTAGCCTGCGTCGGCCTCTGCGCTGCTCAGTAAGGGCCTGTGTCACACCTGAAGGGCTTACATTGCCCCTGCGCTGCCCTAACTGGGCCTGCGTGGCTCCTGCTGCCTCTGCGCTACCCCTGCTTAGCTCTAACTGGACTGTGTGGCTCCTGCTACCCCTGTTGCTCTGGCTGGCTAGAATGCTTAAGCAGAAAAAGCATAGGTAAGAAAGAAGGATCTGGCCAGAGGCCACACATAACAGTTAGAAAAATTGAAGAAATGAAATGAAAATAGATCAATGTCCACAAATAAATGAAATAGCTCAATGGGACTAGAGAGTAAAATCTTTAACAACAGCGATAAGTGCTTATAGAATCAGCTAAGAGAACAGAGGAGACTAATTCATGAGGTTAAAATGTTGTATAATTGTTGGCACAAGAAAACTGTAGAATTGTTAGAGTAAATATCTGTAGGTACCATTAGTTGGTGACCATCGATAACCATTTCATTTCATCAAATACCCTGATGAATGGGCCTTAAAATCTATTTGTGTAGACAAACCCCACAGAAGTTGTGTGATGGAAAAATATTCACACTATATTGAAGAAAACACCTACCAAATAAGGATGAAATTTCAAATGGGGCAAAAAACAATAGAGAGATAGAAATTGAAAAATTTAAAACGCTAGGGAAACATGAAAGCAAATAGGTAGCATGGTATAAAGCACAACAAAGAAAATTATAAAAATGGAAAACCCTTGGCACACACTGACACTCCTTAGTTATCATGCCCTCACAATTACCCTTACTTTTTTGGAACTTGGGAACCCAACCAAGTCTTTCCTTGACTATAACAACTTGACCAAGTTATGGTTACTACAACTAGATTATGCCTTGTTCACCTAATAAATTGCTATAACCCCTCACCCATTTAACCCCCTAAACCCCTAACCCATTTAACCCCCTAAACCCTAAACCTCTAAACCCTTAACCCATAACCCCTTAAACCCTAATTCTTGACCCTAACCCATTTAACCCCCTAAACCCCTAAAAACCTAACCCATTTAACCCCCAAACCCTAACCTCCAAAACCTAACCCCTAACCCTTAACCACTAAAATCCTTAACTGCTAAATCCCCTAACCCCCTAAACCTCTAAAGCCCTAACCCCTTTAATCCCCTAGACATATAACCCCTTAACCCCTTAACCCCTAAAATCCCTAACAACTAAATCACCTAAAATCTCTAACTACATAACCCCTTACCCACTAACTCATTATTCCCCTAACCTGAATCCCTAATCCCTTAAATACTAACTCATTATGCCCCTAACCCTTAAGCCCCCAATCCCTAACCCCTTAACCACTAACTCATTATTCCCCTAAACCCTAAACCTCTAACTCCTAAGCCCCTATTCCCTTAACCCATTATTATACTAGGCTCGTGGTGTTTTATTGAGGCCATACAAGGATTTTACCGTTTGCATGCTTTATGTTCCTAATCCTTCACAAAAATTCCTTCTGGTTGGGACACAAAAACATTCTCTTTCATATCTCCATTCAAGAAAGCAATTTTTACATCCATTTTATGAACTTTACAACTTTTTGAGTTTCTAGGGCAAAGAGTGTGCAGATGGTATCCCATTTTTCTATGGGGGAAAAAGTCTTCTCATAATAGACCCCTTCTTTTGGTGTAAAACATTTTGCCACAAGCCTAGATTTATTCTTTTCAAGTGAGCCATCTGTTTTATACTTGTTTTTGAAAAATGTTAGCACTTAATTTACCAAGGTTCCTAGGAGGGGTTCCAAAGGGGCTACTACTAGATCAAGTGGAAACAGTGGGACAAGGACCCACTATCACCTCATTCAATTTTGCCTGCTCTTTATCCCCTAAAATCTCTAACTACATAACCCCTTATCCAGTAACTCATTATTCCCCTAACATGAATCCCTAATCCCTTAAATACTAACTCATTATGCCCCTAACCCCTAAATGCACCTAAATCCCCTAACCCTTAAGCCCCCAATCCCTAACCCCTTAACCACTAACTCATTATTCCTGTAAAACCTAAACCTCTAACCCCTAAGCCCCTATTCCCCTGACCCCTTATTATACCAGGATTGTGGTGCTTTCTTGAGGCGATACAAGGATTTTACCACTTGCATGCTTTATGTTCCTAACCCTTCACAAAAATTCCTTCTGGTTGGGACATAAAAACATTCTCTTTCATATCTCCATTCAAGAAAGCAGTTTTTACATCCATTTTATGAACTTTCCAACTTTTTGAGTTTCTAGGGCAAAGAGTGTCTAGATGGTATCCCATTTTGCTATGGGGTAAAAAGTATTCTCATAATAGACCCCTTATTTTTGTCTAAAACCTTTTGCCACAAGCCTAGCTTTATTATTTTCAAGTGAGCCATCTGCTTTATACTTGTTTTTAAAAAATGTTAGCACTTAATTTAGCAAGGGTCCTAGGAGGGGTTCCAAAGGGACTACTACTAGATCAAGTGGAAACAATGGGACAAGGACCCACTATCACCTCATTCAAATTCCCCTACTATTTATGAACTTTCACTGATGGGAGGAGTCTCGGTATAGGAAATTACTAGAATGATGAGACCAATAACGATGCACAATGTGATTTCCAATGCCCATTCAAAGAGGAGGATCAGATAATAGGTTCCCTGCTTTAGAACCAAAAGAAGGACTCTCCAAGAAAGGCTTGAGGGAAAGATGACCTCGGGTTTAGGAATATTAAAAAATGATGAATGACTAAGATAAAAACTTCCAAAATCCCTCACTTGTGATTGATGTGTTTATACTAGGCTTCAAAGTGAGGCAAGGAAAGATTCAATTAAAGTGTGAGCTTTGGGAGAATCTAGGGTGACTTTCCATGAATTTTTTTTTAAGAGAAATACTATAAGACTAAGGTTTTGGAGATATACCGTGGTAAAGGCTCATCCAATGGTCATTTATAGTTAAGATAATAGGTTCTGAATGATGAACTACAAAGTGAAAACCTTCAAGAAATCCTCAAGTCAAAGGAGCATCAAGGGTTCCCTCTTGGTGTGATAGTTAGGGCATCAATTTATTTGTAATTCCACCATCGTATTTTGTTCAAAATTGGTGGATTCCTAGAGCTCTAATCTATCCTAGGAAGTGATGCCTTGCTTGAGGGACTTTTGCTATTTTTATACACCTTATCCTTTTTTATTTTAGCCTCTCTAGGCATCATACTATTTTAGAGAAAATAAACCTTTATTCCCACACCTTGCATGTGAGCCTCTTCTTGGAAACTCCACATGATGCAATTCAACCTAGCCATATATGCATCATTTATTTTCTTCATGAAGTCGAATTAGACCTATTTTCATCCACACATGGTAATTATTACAATGAGAAAGGTAAATATTGAGAGGTGATGTAGTCAAAAGGGATTATTATTGGCATATTTTGTGCTTCAACCGTGCAAACGGTGAATAGTCTTGGAGAGGGTGTGCTCAAGGAGGATCATTCTAGGAAATGTTTGTATTTCATCCATACAAACAACAATCAATAGATATATATGGTTACTAAAGGAAAACAACAAGTTATTACAAAGGGGGCACCATACTGAACTATTTCTAGT
Source organism: Pinus albicaulis (assembly GCA_034641835.2). Taxonomy (NCBI): domain Eukaryota; kingdom Viridiplantae; phylum Streptophyta; class Pinopsida; order Pinales; family Pinaceae; genus Pinus; species Pinus albicaulis. The sequence goes on along the minus strand of CM076577.1, from coordinate 977,501,622 downwards.
AGGTTGGAACTTCATAATAAGAAAAAAATAGATATCATGGAGAAGTAGTGTTGACTTGTTGCTCATACATTTAATGCACTATTCTGAGTATTACATGCTAAAATAACACATATTTTAGAATACATGTGCCTCACTAGAGATACTTTAAACACAATTGTCAATCAAAGGGAAAACATTAGCTACAAAGTGTTTTGAGGAGATGTGTGCTTTCAACAAACCTAGTTTTGAAAGAGAGAAAATTCACTAGAGATAAATTGTGACATCCAAAATGATCTAGCACATAGGCCTTTAACCCAGAATTTGATCCTCTTCTATTTCATCGATTCCATTCTCTATCTCTGTATTCTGTTCTATAAAGGAGAGGCGAAAGTCCTCATTCTAGAGGGTGGATTTACTACATAGGTGTCAAGAGCTTCTCATCATATGCCCTCATCCGTTTCATACTTGAGAGCACTCCCACTACATGAACTTGATAGGGTAGCCCATGGTATAGTGTCTCTATGATTTACTTTATTCACATATCAAATGAATTATAATATACTTATTTTATAGCTCTTTTAGTTCATGTGTTTGTTTTCTATATGTTATCATGCAACAAGGATTATGTTGTCATTACAATGCACTTATTTGAATGTTACTTTCATATTGGATGGATATTATTTGCCACTTTTCCATCTAATCATAGGAATTTTAATTAGGAAACTCATCACTATCCTCTATAATTTAATTTGTACTCAAAGACACCATTTTATATTGGATTATTTTAGACTCACACCGGCACAAATATCTTAAAATAATCCTTATGAATACAAATAAATAGTAATAATCCTCATTAATTAATAAGGTTACTTAACTATTGATAAAAACACTAAATGATGAAACAATAACAACAATTATATCACTAGCATATAAAGATACTTTAAAACAATTTTTTAAGCCAAACTACTATTTTGTCTTAAAATCCTAAATTATCATTTGAATTATTTTAATTTAAAAATTAAAACTTTTTAATGGTCTTAAATTAGAAATTAAGACAATTCGTTCCATTAAATTAGAAATTAACACAATTCATTCAAAGAGGCGGCAAAATTCTGAAAAAATAAGAGGGGAAGTAAACAAATTCATTCGTTTCATTTATTGCCGCCAAGTCTTAATCCAACCTAAAAGAGGTCACATGTATAACACTCCCATGAGACCGTAAGTCATCTGGATGAAGGCAGTAGAGAGCACTCAGGCCCAACACATGTTCATTTGTCCCCCCACCCACTTTGAGACATTTTGTTTCTCCTTTACTGTTTTAACCAATCCCTCACTTTACACTTGATCCTTTCGCTTTCTTTGCAACAAATATTTTCCCGGCAGACAGAAGCCTTCGGGGGAAAAGGAGGCGAACGGGCGAACGATTCTACAGTTGAAGCTTCTTGCTCACAAACATGGGGGTAAGTTCCCATGTTCCCTTGCTTGCTTTCATGCTGATTTTCTCAAGTTAACAGCACCCCTTTTGATCCCCATTATGCACTTGATGGACTTGCATCAGTGACAGGGTTCTACAATTAAGGGTTAGGGTTTATAGTTTGTTTTGAGATTTGATGCAGACTAAAAGGTTATTTAAAGACGATGCCAGGGATGAGAAGGGTGAATGGGCCAGGATGGTAAGTATCTCCTCTGATTTCCCATTTTTGTTCTTATTTCGGGTGATGACCAACTCGATGCTCATAGAATCCATTTCAGGATGCCAAAGAAGTTCTCTTTGTATGGCATAAGTAAGTCATTCTTATTGTTGACCTCGAAAAAAAAAAAGGGCATTTCCCACTATAACTTCTGCAAGCGGGCCATGACCATGGCCTTAACCCTTCCTCTGGTAGGGTGAAAACCATAGACATGAGTCATCGTTGGTGAGGGCCGAGCTCATCCACGTTTCCACGTTGCTCAATTGATCCTTGAGCCTTGAACGTGTTCGCCCTGAAGTGCTTAAGCTCCGCTAGAGATTGATGAATATTGGTCGTGGTGTCCTCGAAATCCTCAATACAATCTTTGAGGGCCGCCTTTTCTCTTTTATTCATCCTAGCTTTTCTTGTTTTCAGGCCCATGCCCCAGACATAAACATTGCGAGAATTAACAAGGCTCACTGTCATGGCTGCCTTCACAACATCACTATGCTTGGCCCTCAGAGACCCGGATTAGGAAGAGAGTGACGAAAAGCAGAGATTCAGATGCAGAGTCACTTTGCAAGAAGTTTTGATGAATTCCACCATGCCTGTATGGCCGTGGTAAAGGGGATTCATGTCCTCTATTGCTGCTGAAGCCAGTATAACGGCAAACAGATAGAAAAAGATGATGAAAACATACAGGTGAATTCATTATGAGCATATCTCCATGAGCATCACTTTGCCATAAACTCTGTTTTCGTCTCTTCATATATCTGTAACTAGGGTTTTGTCTTTAATTGAGTATGCTTTGTTGCTTGACCATAAGCTTAGCAGAAATCCAAACGCTTTTCTGGTAATGTTTTTGACTCTTTTTATCTTTTATGGGGTTCAAACTTGGGAGCAATTGTTAAATTTGTATTCTTAAAAACAAATCCATCGAGAAAGCATCTATGAACTTGTAAAAGATAAAATTAAATTTATGGTCAATTTGCACTTGTTGTTAAAAGTGATTAATTTCGTATTGTTTTCCACAAGAATCAACTGAATTCTAAAAATCTGCTGAATTAAGTCAAATGAGTGGCAGTTGTTCTGAAATCCTATAAAGCTAACTTAAGATTAGGCTTCATCAAACTTCCCAAGCAAAGAAGCCCTGTATTCTTTCAAACATTTTAGATTAAAATTAGGCATCATTAAGTTTATCACGATCAAATATCTAAATGCAAATGTGTTGAGATAAAGCCATTGCATGCAGAAGTTTGTGAGGCTCATTAGAAGCCAATCACATTTTTATTTTACGTTGGCAAGGCTCATGGATCAAATGTAACTCCACACTCATTATTTATTCTTAACATAGCATTGGGGTTCCACGCCTTACAAAAATTTCTTTTTGTTGCGGTTCACCCACTCTGAATCCTCGATTTTGTTCACAACGGCCCTAGTGAAGGGGTACTCTCCAAAATCATATGTTGCTAAAGGGAGGGTGAGCAAAAGAACCTTTGGATCGCTTTAGAGAAAAGTTAGGTCCTACTAGCATAAACATCAACTCATTTGTAAGTACCCCAAAGTATTGTCACATTGCTACTAATACCCAAAAATAAGTATATTTGGTTGTGTTTGAATGGAATTTTTTTTCTTCGTCCTCTACTATGTACGTGAAGTATGCTATTGATACTAAGTTTTGAGGTTGGAAGGGGATCCTTGTATTTTACCTTTGGAGTTTTTCAATTTGATTGTGTTTCATTCTTGGATGGTGCTTTGGAACGTGACTAGTATGAGTTTTTTGATACCATGTATAAAATAAAGTTTTACCTTCATTCCTGAAGTTTTTGACATTGAAAAGGTATTGGATGTGCTTTGCAAGCAGCTGGATCCCCCTCTCATAGTAGTGCATACCTACCTTCTGCTATGCCACAGTGCCATCAAAAGTTTCAATCAAGTCAAGTCTTACTTCTCTTTGGACCTCATATGTGATTTTTGGGTACATTCTAGGCAAAATCAAATGGTTATTTTATTGTTGAGTACTTCTTGTTGTAAGTTATTGCTCCAGATGTTTGGTCTTGGCACCAAATTTGTAATAGGTTCCCCCTTAGTTCTACTAGTTTAGGGTGCCTTGGTTACCCAATCTTGATGTTAGGTTGTCATTTTGAAGTATTTCCGATTTTCTGTGCTTTGTGCATGCTGCTCCAAGAGTCATAAGTTCTCCTAGCAGAATTTTATTTCTCTTATGACATTAGAGTTAACATATATCCATCTTAACTCTAGATCTATCAAACACCAAGATGGACCAAATCCATTAAAATCCAAACCTTCCTCAAGTTTTACTCTCTTGTATAATTTTACACATAATAAAATTAATCTCTCTTCATCCTTAATAAATTTAAATTTATAATATCACCCTTATATATATAATCAAAACCATGACTTGATATGTCAGTGAATGCGCAAAATCCGTACAATGTTTCAAAATATTTTTTCATTGAATGCCATTTCTTTATCCAAAAGTAAAAATAAACCTAATTTATAGTGAATATAGACATATTTTTCGCAACAATTAAACATTTATCTTAAAATATATATTACAAACTATACATAATGTTCCTACCTATATGCGTTATCTAGTTAAATGGCCACTACAAACACCTCACTCTAATCTTATAGTGGTATGTAAAATAAGGGAACCATACTTTTTATCTTTATTTTCTTGTTCTCATGGTTCCATAATCTTTTACTTTCATTTCAAGCTACCATTAGACGGAACCAAGTTATTTTAAAAAATGTATTTTGTCTATATTTCCATATTATTGGGTGGGTATGAAGAGCGATGTAATTTGGAAAGCAAGTTTATAGGTTTTGTCCATGGGTTTTACTTTATTTTAAAAATATATGCAACTTATATTTTTAATAAAACAAATAATTTTTTACAAGTAATATTGAAAAAACTGATTCTAACCCACAAAAAATGGAGTAATCAAACTCCACCACTGTACTCACAACCTTTGCCCACAACCAAAGCAAGCAGAGGGGTAAAGTCAAATTTGAATTTCGTAGAACGCGCCTGTTTTCTCCCTACACGTGGGGTTTTATAGACTGGCCGCGGTTTCACAGTGGAGCGATAGAGGAGGGAACGAAGACCACCGCCCATCCAAAGCGGTTTCCCTCACTGATTGGAAATTCAAAATTAGGCTGGCACTCGAATGCGCACCAAAAATGGGAGGGAAGTTTTGGAATAACAGCCATTGCTAACCTGGTATTGTTTCGATCCGTGACCTAAAGATCTTTTATCTCTTTCCCTATTTGTTCCTCGCCACAGTACGTTGGTTCGACGAAATTTAGATGATCGCTCTCAACTATTACAGTGAACGCCATTACCGGTAAGCTGGAATTTCACCAACTGCATTTCTTGCCTTCAAACCCTGATAATATTTGCAAGACTTTCACTGTAAACATTTTTTTCTCAGAAATACTAATTTGCCCAAGGATTTCTTAGTTTTTACACGTTTTTATACAGCAAGTCCTTATTTCTTGAAGAAAACCTTGTTTTCTGTGATGCACTACTGTAGATGCACTGTCAAGTTCTCATTTTAGTATTTCGCTATTTTTGGCCATCTGTTGTTCCAGTGAATGAAAAAAGGCTCTTGATGTCAAGAAGTCGTAGGAACGGGTGATCTGTTAATGCTGTTTACTTGGAGGGATTGCTAGTGCTCTGTCTGTTAGCCGATCCTGTTTTTGGTGGGGAGATTAAAGATGTCAGGGGGACAGGAAAATTGCGTCCGTATTACTCGAGCTCGAGCTGCCTGTGTTTCGAAAGCTTCTGCTCTTGTGATTCAATCGCAAGCAGATGAGAAGAAATCCAGGAAAAGAGTTCCTAAACGAGCTGCAGTGGATGATCCTGCTGCCAATGCAAACGGTTCTCAGAATAAAAGGTGCGCAATTTTAGGCGATGTCACAAATCTTAATGCTTCCGCTACCGATTACTTGTCAACAACGAAAAACCAGGTTTGGTTCTGAAATGCGATCCTCCTAATCTTATTCTAAGTATTTAAGCCTTTATATGGATTTGATGCCGTGAAGTGCAAGACTCAGGCATAGTTAGTCAAGACTCCTCCCCAGATCGAAAGGTGTTGCAATACCACTCACAATTTGAATCCAGTCCAACAAAGCTATCCTAGCCTTATAGGTCTCCAACGTCTCTTATTTATGGATGAATCACAACACCCGTTCTGCCAAATCCCCAACATGGGTATTCTGGTTTCTATCATCTAGCCCAAAATCGATTGCAATATTGACATGGGTTTGCCCCTAAATATCCAGGTCTGTTAGCACATTGTCAATCAAAATCCCACCAAGATGTAATGGAAGTTTTGAACCATTGCAGGTTAGCCCAATGAACCAATTTCTGCATTCTCCATTGAATTATCTTTATATTTCATTAAAATATAATAACCCAAAGCAGGAACATGCTTACCGGCATAGCTTCCACCAACCACAAACAAAAGGCCATTACTAAATTATGAGCAGTAAAAATACTCCAAAGTGGTATAGAGATGCTCTTCAAGCTGGTCTTGGTCGATAGGGATGTCGTTGTTATTCTCTGCTCTGTTGGCCATCAATGAAAACAACCCAAAATTTACGTTTCCATAGTGAGTGGTATTGATAGAGTTTGAGGTCCAAGGAGACTCCCCGGGACCCTGACTCGTAGAAACTACTAGTCGTTCTTGAGCACATCAGGCCTCCTTGCGGCTATAGAATCACGGGTTCTGTACAATGGGAATATTGGTCTCTATGGCCTCATAAAATGCATAAAGCATTTTTTGTTTTAGAGGATGCATGAAAATCTCCATGGCAAAATTATAATATCAGGCATGACAAAGACCACACAGATCCTCAAATGTGTACTACTTATGTCGAAGATATATACGAGTATTTGCGAAATGCAGAGGTGTGGATTGTATATATCTCACCTGTATCTTTAAAACACAGTAGAATACAAATAAACCCTTGCATTGTGATGCATATTTTATACAGATCATCGTAGTTACATTATGCCTACATCATATAATATCAGTTGACTAGATGGATCTAATTGAGAAAAGAAAAGTGGCATTTGTTGACTGACAATTTTAAGGATACTCCTTTCAGTTGAAGAATAGGCCTTGGGCAAATTTCATGGAGAATGTACAGAATGACATCACCCCAAATATGCGAGGAATTCTCGTTGATTGGCTGGTAGAGGTATGTGGTCATAGCCATCCAGTTTTCAATTTTAGTACCAAATTGATCCTTATTAGTACTATTTTATGGTCGATGCAATGTGTTTATATGTTTAAATACCCTACTCACAATTATTTCTATGTTAGCAGGTTAGCGAGGAGTATAAGCTTTTCCCTGACACGCTATACTTGACAGTATCTTACATCGATCACTATCTATCCGCAAATCCAACTAGTTGGCACAAACTGCAACTTCTGGGAGTCTCTTGCATGCTAATTGCCTCGTAAGTTTTTGCCCCTTATCGATAAAAGATAGCATGACCAGTGAATTTGGTTTTTGGTTTTATGGGGCGTGGGGCGGGGCGGAGAGAGGGCAATGGGGCCTAATTCTTATTGTTTCATGTAGGAAATACGAGGAAGTCTGCCCCCTCATGTGGAAGAATTTTGTTATATCACAGATAAAACATACACAAGAGACGAGGTATGTTGTACACTTTTTTTTTTAATTATAAAATCACTAAAATATTTTTAATTATCCAGGTTATCAAGTATTTTATTTTAGGGGAAAATATTTTTTTAGATTTCAATATTCAAGTTTGAATGCCATTGAGTAATAAATTTCAAAGAGCTTAATATTATTATGTTATTTATACAAATTGAACTCGAGTAGAGAATGCAATTGCTACTTCAATAATCACATTTAATTATATTGTATTTGCTGTGTCAATAATCATAACTTGCATTGCAATAGTCATTCATTTTCAAGATTTCATTATAAAACTCACATTTGTTTATTCTATGAATTACAACGCTTCATTTTTAGGACGAGGAGTCTGAACTAGTTTTTGTTTTATTAGTGTTGATGTTCTTCTTTTTATAATTAAGAAATTTGTCTGGATGTAAAAAATTTGTTGGGTTTTAGTTTATGATCTACCCTGTATCTTTACTAATCCATGATGAAACTCTGTAGATGTTGTCCATGGAGAAATTTTAATCTTCTTGAACTTCGAGATGTCAATGCCTACAACAAAGAGTTTTCTTAGGTATGTCATTTCTGTAGACATGCCCATTTATCAAATTGTATCATATTTCTGGGAAATTATCTACCTGGATACCAGATGATGAGTCAATGTGGTCATGGATTGATAATTAACATGATTTTGTACACAGAATAGTCGTTAAGGTTTTTTTTTTTTTTTGTTATTTTTTTTTTTTTTAATTTTAATTTTGTTTGTTTGTTTGTTTTTTTTTTGTGTAAATATTTATTAAAATTTTAATCTTCGTTTGTTGGTTTAAATCCTTTTGGGATTTGGATCTTGTACTATTTCACGAATCTTAATTATTTTCTTCTTAAAAAATGCTGTTTACTTTTGCGTCAATGAGGCCTTTCCTTACACCAACATATTATTTTTCTGATGAAAAATTACAAATTTTGCTCTATGGACCATTGAAAAATTATATCAATGACTTTTATGTTGTGGCAATAATCCCCGATTTGAATTTGTATCACTAATATAGTGTATCTTGGTTTATGATGCCTCAAACTTGAGCTATGTTAATCATCACGAGCTTTAGTTTGTGGCAACCAATATCAATTTGATTTCTAGAGGTTTGAGAGGGATTGACAACCATTTCTATATCTTTCTACTCAAATAGGTCAATGAGCCTCACTAATGCGAGCTCAAGTAATGGTTGCTCAACAAACTATCAAGGCCATTTTTCTCTTATTCATAGCACAACATAGTTCATGCCTCTTCCTTTCAGCATTCCCTTGCACCTCTCGGTGCAATTGCTAGTTATAAGTTTTAAATAAACTACAGGTAGTCTAACTTTGGTTGAAATTTTAAGATTTTTTCCTCTATACTACTATTTCCTATGTTACTGCTTTACAACGTTTTCTTTGCAACATATGGTGCAATTGCTAGTTTTATTAAGTTAAAAATAAGGGCTTGCATGATTATATATTTTACAAGGATTATGCCATTATGTGTTGAACATTTTTAAAAAATCAATGCCTATTATACAATTTCAAGGACTGCCATAACTCTTCACATAATTTTTTAAAGGGTGCTAGCTCATTGGAAGAGCATTTGCCATGCAGGAGGTTGGTGGTTCGATTCCACTATACCCTAACATGAATTATTCAATGATATTGTTGATTTTTTTAATTAAATTTTTTATATTGATTTATTTTAATGGTGAGATATTTTTCTAGATTCATTGTTTTATATTGTCTCTACAGAGACAATAGATAAGATTAAAGACATTGTCCCCATAAAGATAATATGTCTTTAATTCCAACTATTGTCTTTGGAGAGACAAAAATGAAATTATCTTAAGTTAAGACAATTTACTTAAAAATTGTCTTAAAACCCCTCTTTGTGTTGTAGTGCAACTATTGTCTCTGGAGAGACAAAAATGAAATTGTCTCTCAAGAGACAAAAATGATTGTGTTGTATATTGTCTTTATTGAGACAATATTTTAAGACGATTTAATTTGAGACACCCGCTTAAAGACAATATTTAAGACAATACACAAGTTTTCTTTTGTCTCGAATTAAGACAATTTACCCAAAAATTGTCTTAAAACCCCCCCTTATGTTGTAGTGGTGGTTAATGAATTGTATCCATTTAGCTTTAAAACATGTTTCTCTTAGAATATTTTGATAAGAATGGCTCTCTGTTCATGAGGAGTCACATTTGAAATTTCATTGCAAGGGATCATTTATCCCAGCTTTGTTCTTGCCAATTACATCCTCCCCGTTTTGGACTTCATGGATAATTGTGTTTGCAGGTTTTGTGGCTCCCATGATACATATCTGGTGCACTCATCACACACAAGAACTTATGGTCAGTTGTGGGCAAAAGTTGTGCAATTCAGCACAACAAACTATTCAACTACATCTTTTGTGGATTAGGACATGTGGACAATTCAACCTAAAATGGTGGTGTGATGGGTGTAGCTGCAGTGGATGCAACTTGCAAAGCCTTAGTTGTGGAAAATTCAACCTAAAAACGTAGTGTGATGGGTGCAGCTGCAGTGGTTGTAAAGCCTCAGGAGTTGTCTGCAGGTTGCCATGACTCATGAGGGATGAATTCACATTTTGTACCCATTTATTTCCAGAATTCCGTCATTAAGTATTGGTTTAAGACTCAATACTATGTTCTCTAGTGATAAACCTCAACTCAAAAAGTTCTATATGGTATCTCCTTGTCCTTGACGCAAATATTTTAACTCCGAACCTTATACTGTTCCCTGACTAAAAATTTGTCTAATATGATATAAAATGTTAAGTCATGTTGAAGATGGATTTTATTACTATAATTTTTAAAATTTAGAATGATATCTTCATAGTTGCAATCTGATTTTCTGCAAGATTTTTGTAATAAATCTTCATAGTTGCAATCTAGTTTTCTGTAAGATTTTCGTAATAATATCTTCATAATTGCAATCTGATTTTTTGCAAGATTTTTGTAATAATATCTTCATAGTTGCAATTTGATTTTCTGCAAGATTTATGTTGAAATATGACCTTGGTAATTTTAGTGTCTTTTCATATGTTTTAAAGAATAAGTAAAATGCTTTAAATTCCGAAACAACCAATCAACAATTCTACCATATCTGTAAATATAATAGTTGGTTAACGAGAACCTTATCATTTTCTTTCTTGGATTCATGTTTTTCGTCTTTTCAAGGATTAAATTAGTAAGGCATTAATAATTTAATTATGGTTTTCATTGTTGGCTCATGTTATTTGGGACATGCAGGTCACATTGTACCATCGTACTCACAATAAATCTCGAATGATGAAGTGGCTGAGCAAGCCTTTTAAAGGTTCAAGTCACAAAGTGTCAGATGGACACTACATAGGGGTGCATTTGGAGATGATAATGTAATCTGGCATGTGCCCTCTAATGTCACGGTAATCCCTAATTCATCAAAGTGTATTGTCTTTTAAACTTCAATCTTCTATCAATTAGCATTAACAAAATTGATTAATTTGAAACTGTATTTTAGTGGAAAAATTCACTGCTTTTTGGTGGAATAGTTTGTAAATTATTTTGATCTTCTTTTGCAAGTGTACTAGTCACGATGATAAATGTGTGGTTTACTTCAGAGGGTTCTTAGTTCTTTCTAGATATGCTTTTCATCATTTGCTTTGAATACTTCTCAAGTGCTTTACCTTCATATTTTATCCTCTACACAATTGCTCTTGAGGTCCATGTTATGTTTATTGGCTGTTTCTGTGGAAACTTTTTCTTGAGGTTCTGCAAGGTAAACCCAAATGCAAAAAGTACTATTTTACATATTGAGATTTGTTCAAGACATTGTTGTGTGATACTTGAATTTCGTAAATCTAGATTTCTATTTCGTTATCTATATCAATATATAAGAACAGGTTCATGGATTGTTCATATTTCTCAAATTGTGGAGTTGTTCCTTTCCTCTTGCATGTTGTTTTATATTGTTATGTTGTGATTCAAATTTGTAGTTGTGCTTTCCAGTAATTCTCCTACATAGTACATGCTTTGATAGATTATATCAAAAGTATTACCAATACAATAACATTGATTGTCGTATGTGGACATTTTTGTTCAGGATGATCCATTACATAATCAAGATGAGGAGCTGGATCATGCAATTGCACTTTCTCTTTTTGAAGAACTAACCAAACCAGATGGTATATGATGGCAATTTCATTTTTTTACAGTTACTTTTAGTTTAATTATATCATTTAGCTCGATGATTTTCATATATTCAACTAAACCTTTGTTGCTTAACAAGACTTTGTCATTTCCATGTTTTAGTGAAACTGTTTATGGTTTGATACTCTCATACAACCTTTATCAAGTTACATGCACCCTCATTAGAAAAAAACAAGAGAATTTTTCTTGCCATGACTATCTTTCTTTGTCATTGTTGACTTAAGAAAGTCTTTTAGCTAAGAAACTAGTTTCAAGGTTATGGCATAACTTGTCATATAAATTGAACATAATTTATATCCAAAATGTTAACTTGTAAACTACTTAGCTAGTTTTAGGCTTTCCATTTAAAATCTACTTCAGTTTGAACTTTGAACGAGTTGTTCCATAGACTTGAATATTAAGATATTTTGGTGTAAGGATTAAAAATTAGCTCGTAAGGCCTCTGAGTTATTCATTTATTTTATTTGAATATAACATTTAATATTAAATTAGAACCACTCGGCACAAATATGTCATAGATCAAGATCATACTTTGTAGAGTGTCGTAGAATAAAAATAGGAGCAAGGAAACTAAATTCTTTCAGTTTTCCTGGTTTTTATTCCTTTGGTGTATCTTTGCACCTTTAGGGGTAATTGCTAGTTTAAAGTCTAATTCTTTAAAGGGTGCTAGCTCAATGGAAGAGCACCTGCTTTACAAGCAGGAGGTTGGTGGTTCGATTCCATCGTGCCCTGATATTCATATATAGGGAATGACGAAGATCAATTTTTGGTGACGGATGCTCTTTTAACCATCACCAATGAGCTTATGGTGACATTTTTCGACCGTCACCAAAATATGAAATGGTGACGGTCAATGAACGCCACCATATATACGTATCAATAGTGACGACCATTAAAGGTCCGTCACCATAAATCGTTGTTGTTGATATGAAATGGTGAGGGTTACTGTTTGTCATTATAGTCATTATTCGTGACGGACCTTGATGTCACCAATGAGTTTATGGTGACGGTCAATGAACGTCGCCATATATATGCACCAATAGTGACGACCATGAAAGGTCCATCACAAAAAATCGTTGCTGTTCATATGAAATGGTGACGGTCACTATTCGTCATTATAATCAATATTCGTGACGGACCTTGAATGTCACCACAACAAATACTTTCGGCGATGCCACCTTTGGTGACCTTCATTTTTTTGGTGATGGAGGCTATTGTCCGTCACCATTGCTCATATGAAATGGTGACGGTCACTATCCGTCACTATAAATCATTATTGGTGACAGACTTTGAATGTCACCACAACACCTATACTTTCGGCGACGCCACCTTTGGTGACGTTCAGTTTTTTGGTGACGGAAGCTATTGTCTGTCAGCATTGCTCATATGAAATGGTGACGGTCACTATTCGTCACTATAAGTCATTATTGGTGACGGACCTTGAATGTCACCACAACACCTATACTTTTGGCGACGCCACCTTTGGTGACGTTCAGTTTTTGGTGACGAAGGCTCTTTTGACCCTCACCAATGAGCTTATGGTGACCATTTTCGCCCCTCACCAATGTGATTTTTTCTTGTAGTGTATGTTACTATGTCAAGTTAATACTAGTTATTAATGCTAATGTAGAACTATGACAACTAAATCTAATACATATAAATATTATTTATACTATGATATTACTTCTATAACTATTGTTATATTATTACTATAATATGTTATCTACTTTATTATATAATCTAACTATGTTATTATTATAATTTCCAAAGGTTGGTCCTAAGGGAATGTTATTATTCTAATTAAGCCAACTTAATTAGTTATTATTATATTATCTATTTGTCACAATCTAATCTAGGTAAATATAACATCTAGATTAATATATAAAATCATTTATCATTCTATTAATAATTATAATTAAAAAAAATAGTTAGCCTTACTGTACTGTCACTCTAAATAAAAGAAACTATCAATTCAAACTAAATGTTAAATTTAATACTGAAGTGAAATCTATAACTAAATATTACAAAGAAAAATTTACTAAATATCAATGTTAAACAAATATTAAACAATAAGAAACAAATTCATATATACAAAGCATGCAATCAATTTACAACTCCATTATGTTTATCTTTTAATGATGTAAATCAAATAATTAGATCAAGACAAAGGTCTAATCAATTTAAAGGCTTGATGAAACCACACCACAATGATTTTGCTTCTTTGTGAGAGGACTTAATGCAGAGGAAAATAAAATGCTAATGCACTGCAATGAAAGTCTATACTAAGATGTAAGAAAAGAAAATAATCCTATCTCGAATTGGAATTGGAGTAGGATAGTGTTATCCCAATCCAAGACAAAATTAACTAAGTCAGGGGAAAGGATTGTTATTATGATTGAATCCATAATTAATGTTCAATTGTACATCCTAAAATAGTTTGAAACCTACAAGAGATTAATGCACTCATGCACATATATTTCCTTTAATAAATAGTTATTGAAGTAATTTCACTCACATATCTGGATTCATTTAAGCATAATTCATTATATGATTTGTAACTTATGCCAAAAGAGATATTAGCTCATTTTAACCGAAGAAAAAATAAATAAAACCAAGAAAATATTGTACATGAACAATAATTAGTTATTATTCAACACATTCTGATCCAGGTAGATATTGGTGGCCACGCACCTATTCCATTTGGACCCCCACCATCGGTTCTTTCAATTTTTCACTTTCATCACAACTTACTATTTTTAGTAGGTTTTCGGGTCGTGAACTTGTTAGCCACTTATAATGTTTGTTATAGCAAAAGGTGGCTAAGATTTTTTTTGAGCCTTCAAGGAACAAATTTCATTTCTAAAAATTGTTGGCTCTTTAAGACTCTTGAAGGCCTCATGCCTCTGTCTCAAAATCTTCATTTACTATTTCCATATTTTACTCAGAAAATTCTGCTGATTCCAAGAGAAAGACTGCTGAAAAACCATCATTTCCCCCTTCTCCCGCTCAAAACTAACCTTCATTTTCTCCCCTTTTTCTCCATAAAAACTCCTTTGATTTCATGATTCCTCTTCTTCCCTTCATGAAAATCACTATCACAAAGTTAAAGACTCACTCTTTAACCTTACCGAAACCTCCAAAATCCATTGAAAACTTTGAAAAATTCATAAAAAACAAAGTTTTATTACTATGGACTTAAGCCCCCTTGGGCTAAGTCCTAATCACTTCCCCCACATGCCCACACCCTGGAACCAGGTGCTAAGCCCCTCACGGCGCTTATCGCATCGTAAATGTTCAAAGTACGCAAGTCTTTGCCATAGCCCTGTGGAGTACTAAAAAGGTATGCTTTTGATGATTATTTCAGTGGCTTTTTAATAGAATTTGTGAACCTTTTTGTATCATGAATTTGGAAAGTAATAAGGAACTATAACAAAACATGTGAAAATTGATATGTAAGACTTAGCCACTGATAATGGTTATTTTCTGTACAGGAAAAGGAGAAAACGAGGAATTGCCGCTCCAAAGGAAGAGACAAAGTCGAGATAACTGCTGTCCCTCTGAAGGTGAACCGAATGCAAACAAGGCTAAATAGATTACAGCAAATTGGCTCGGAAAAGAAGGAGAAGACACCAGCTCGGCGCCAAAGAAAGGAAAGGATGAAGAATTAACAGTTTGGCGAATCCCTCAGTTACTTGGACATCTCCGCCGTCGCCTTTATATAAAGGGACAACACTGTTAGCTTGATATATAGGATATGCTTTTATGTAATTTTCCGTAGAACATCAGCTTTGATTATTAAGTCTCGTTGAGAACTGGTTCAATGTATTTTTGACCGATGCATTAATAAAAGCTTGGTGATTATTTCATCTCTGCGTCTGGATTAACTTAAAGCGGTGTATCCTTGGAGGCTAAGGGCCCGGCCCCAGAGGACACTTGCTTCTGTACCATTACGACTTGATTTCTGTGTGGTTTGTTTATCAATGTTATTTGGTAATTTGATATGCTTTATAAGTTCATATTACATGCTCTGTTAAAGATTGAATCATGAAGGTTTTTACAGACAGAATCGTGTGTTGACTCCGCATCAAGTTATTAATCCTTTCAAGAGTTAATTGCATGTTCTTACTGTTTTGTTACAGAGTTGTTATACTAAACGTTTGTGTTGTTCGCGTTTCTGATTTATCAGTACTGTTCCATAATTCATTAATAGTTATTGCTGTTCCATTAGTGTGATTTGTGTGAATTGCCTTTAGAGTGAAAGAATGTTATTTGATTGCAAAGAGTGCATTTGAGTTAATAGATTAAGTTTGGTTACAACCCGCGGGACTTAGTTATTTCAATTGCTGTTCCATTTTAGATTTGTTGTTCTATTCCAGAATTGCTGTTCAATCCTTTATTTGCTTTGCTGTTCCATTTACTTGCATTTGTTGCTTCGGCGTGAGAGATGATCTAAGGCTGTAGTGAGCATTGGCAGTCACTGTCTAGCTCCCAGGCTCGTGGTCTATGCTCTAATTTCCTTTCCATCAGTTTCCGAAGGGATGGGTTATCACTGCCGAACCCTTGACTGATAAGTTGTTGAGTTTTCTGAGTGTGTGATTTATTCTTTGAAGTAATTTAGTTATAGACAAGCATCTGTTTACTCTTGTATTTCTTAAGCACTGTACTACTAGCATTACTCTGACAAATGATAGCCTCGGATTGAGTCACTCTTTGTAATAACAAAACGCTCCCGGATTGACATATTAATGTGAGGTAATTAGAGGTGAAAGAGACCCTTTTTACAGCTCTACATTTTGGCGCCGTTGCCGGGGAAAGAGTGTAGCCATTTGTCTTTTTCAGAGTAGTGTACGAGCCTGCTAGGGAGGAGTTGGATCCTAAAAACGGAAGGTAAGAACCTACGTGCGGAGCATGTAAAACCCCTGCTCCACTATCCGCTTTCCTAACAGATTTGTTTTTGCTTTGTTTAAATAAAAGTTGGTAGTTCATTTTTGAGTGCATGACTAAGCAGAAAAGACCAGAAAAGAATATCAAACCCCCATCCAAGCCTGAAAAATCTAAGGGGCCGGTGACCCTTGGCCGAACGACCTTCATAGACGAAATCTATAAGAAAATAGAATCTCAGCCATCAGTAGGCCTCAAGAAAAACATTTCTAAACCGCCTACTAGTTCCCTTCAGGCCACAGGATCACCATCTGTAGCCTGCGCTGAGGTGCATAGTCAAACCGAAGAGCAGGACTTTCAAGAAATTGAAAATTCTACTCCAGAATTATTGCAGGAAGGGAACTCTAGTAACTTTTGTGAGGGAGAAGGAGAAACAGGGGAAACCAAGGAACCAAAATCCCCTATTGAGACAAATCAACCTTTAGATAGCCCAGATAAGGGGAGTGCTGCGAAAGTCATTGTTGAAGGAATTCAATCTCCTCAGACACCTGGTATTCCCATTATTCCAGATAAAGGAAGCGCTGTTAAAAAGATCCCTGTCAAAACTGTTCCCACTCAACCTAGGAATACCCTCCTAGATATCCCAGAAGGTTATTGGCATATATTCGATCCCATGGCTCAAAACCAACCAAATGCTCAAAACCAGCCAAATACTCAAACCTATACATTACAATATCCTATAGTGGATTCTGCAGCAAATGCACCCATGAAAGCTATCCCTCTTCAGCATATCCCTACATTTCACGGACTCACATCAGAAGACCCGGATGCATTATTATTCGAATTCGATGTGTTATGTAGGGTATTTATCATAACCACCGATCCCCAAAAATTGAAATTATTTCCCTCTACATTGAAAGGGGCTGCTTTAAGATGGTTTATGGGGCTAGGTGGCGGGGTTATCAACAATTGGGATCAAATGAAAGAATCCTTCTTAAAAAATATCAGGATTATTGTAGGTCTAGAGAATTAAAAGACGAAATATTTCAAATGTCAGCCAGACCGAATGAAACATTGGAAGAGTATGTGGAACGTTTTCAGTACAATCTACAAAGATCTCCTTATGCATTGCTACCTTTACCTGATAATGTGTTAAAAACTGCATTAATAAGGGGAATGAAGGAACAATGGATTGAAACATTAAACATTATGGGAAAAGGGGACATTTATCAAGAGAATTTTGCTGACATCATTGATTTATGTATCAGGAGTTCGAGAGGCAGCACAAGGGTAAAACCAACAGAATATGATCGGTTTGCAAGAGATAACAAAGTATCAATAGAAGGAGTAACACGTGCAGAAATTGGAAATTTATTAGAAAATTTTAAAACTGATATTATGGGGACACTAACTACACAACTTGATATTGTGCAGGCTAAACAGAAGCAGCTGGAGCCAGAACAGAATTTGGCAATCTTCTGCCCCCGATGCAGAAAAAAACATAGCCACAAGGAGTGTCCATCGGATAAAGTCCAAACATGCGCCATCTGTACAAAAGATCACTCATGGAGTCGCTTCTACTTCGGATCAAAGTTGCAGATATATGACAGAAGAAGAACCGAACCTGGGTGAATTCGTATCAACCGAAGGCCAACAAGGGCCGAGACAACTCGGTATGCTTCCACTCAACCTTTTCAAACCCCACAAGATAAATAAGCCAACAATATGGTATGTGGCAAAATCAATTCAACCATTTACAAACCTAATACCACAATCGTTTCTTTCTTCAAATCCATGCTGAATCAAACAAGCCAAACCCAAGTTGGCCGTAATTTCCTTACACTCCACCATACTGCAAATGGCTTATATCCTTCACAATGGACTACCACAAAAGTTCACCCCCGATGACAAGTCACAAAATATCGACACCACCCAAACTTAACTATTCCGCTCCCTCAACCTACTCTGCCAGCCTTACAACAAAATCCCCAGTCTAACCTGAGACCGCAACTCCCAGCCCAACCCGATCCCAATCCAAATAACAGACAGGTCCAATCTATTCAAATCGTAGAAACACCAGAAATAGGACCCGACCTGAGGGAGTGCAATGACCTTCAGTTAAGATCTGGACGTATAATTGAAACCGAGGGAGATAAAACAGCTCATATTGAAGATCAGTTACCAAGAGAACATCAGTTACAACAAGAGGATGTAAATAAGCAACAAACTCATAATCAAGCAACCACATCCTCTCCTCCGTTCCCAGAACGATTAGCCATACCTCGACCCATACAATATCCCGACTTTGACATTCTGGGAGAATTACAAAATCTGTACATAAAAATTCCATTCCTCCAAGCCATTCAAGACATTCCCATATACGCAAAAACTATCAAAGAATTGTGCATAAAGAAACCAAGGAGGAATATAACAAATAATCCAAGAGTCCAAGTAGTCGGTACCTTATCTGACCTATTGTCTGGAAGAGAAACACCCCTTAAATATGAAGACCCCGGGAACCCAATTATAACTGTTCAAATTTATGGTCAGACCCTGCCTAATGCTTTAGTTGATCTAGGGGCTGCAATTAATATTTTAACAACCACAACTTGCCAAAAGCTCGGCATTACATCTGTAGAACCCACCTCTACTCTGTTAGAATTGGATGACCGATCTGTGGTTAGACCAGAGGGCACTCTACATGATGTCATGGTCTCTGTAGAATCCTGGGAGTATCCAACCGATTTCCTGATAATTAATCCAAAAACCCGACTTGATGGACACCCGCTAATTTTAGGTATACCTTGGCTCGCTACTGCCGATGCCTACATTGGCTGTCGGCAGGGAAATATGACCATAACTAGAGGACCGAATAGAAAGAATTTAGTTCTATATCCTCCAGCGCAGCCAAGTGTCACAATAATCAAAACTAATAAGCACCCTGTATCATACCTTACTGATAACATCAGATCTCCATTAACTATACAAGAGGCACTTGATTTCAAAGACCAAACAGAAGACGATGCCATTAATAATTTCATTACTCAAACTGAACCTCACACACAGTGTCACATGATAGAAGCAGCATTTGATAATGACTTGGAGGAAGATCCTCCGAAAGACACGCATGACCAAACGATACCCGTTACTTCTGTTGCAAATAGTAAAACTGTGGAAATTGCACCAGGGAAAACTTTAAACATCAATGCTAATCTCACACCTGAACAGGAAACTAAGCTCATCCATCTATTAACAAAGTATCAAGAAGCATTTGCATGGGACTACCCTGATATGAAAGGAATCGATCCCCAATTATGTACACACCACATTTATATAGAAAAAGATGCCAGACCTGTGCGTCAGCCGCAAAGGAGACTTAATCCTCATCTAAAGGATGTGGTAAAAGCTGAACTTCAGAAACTTTTAGATGTCAATTTTATCTATCCTATTTATGATAGTAAATGGGTCTCTCCGCTTGTGGTGGTACCAAAAAAGAATGGAAAATGGAGAATCTGTGTGGATTATAGGGAACTAAATAAGGCAACACAGAAAGATCACTTTCCTCTCCCATTCATAGACCAAGTATTAGATACTTTAGCAGGAAAGAAATTATTTTCTTTCCTGGATGGCTTCAGTGGATACAATCAGATTCAGATTGCCCCTGAAGACCAAGATAAAACTACTTTTACTTGTCCCTGGGGAACATTTGCCTATCGAGTTCTACCTTTTGGCCTATGTAATGCTCCTGCCACATTTCAGAGGGCTATCCTTAGCATTTTGGCAGATTTAATAAATGATGGACTTGAAGTTTACATGGATGACTTTACACCATATGGAGATGATTTTGATCCAGCTCTAGACACCCTAGAAAAAGTCCTACAACGCTGCATTCTTACCAGGCTTTGCTTAAGCCATGAAAAATGTTTCTTGATGATGACTGAAGGACTTATCCTAGGACACTATGTTTCAGCAGCTGGCATTCAGGTAGACCCGGCCAAAATCCAAATACTTTTGCTCATTCCCACTCCTACTACTCAAACAGAGGTACGCAGCTTTCTTGGATTTTCTGGTTACTATAGACGATTTATAGAGCATTATTCGCACATTGCTGCTCCTTTATATGCACTAACCGGTAACGTTGATTTTCTTTGGACAGAAAAATGTGACCATGCTTTCGAGGATTTAAAGAAGCTCGTATCCACAGCCCCAGTCCTTCGAGGACCAAACTGGGACCTACCGTTCCAGATATCATCTGATGCCTCAGATACAGCCATTGGCGCAGTCCTTGGGCAGGAAGAGGATAAAAAACCATATGCTATCTATTACATCAACAAAAATTTATCCCCTGCTGAATTGAATTACACTGTTACTGAAAAAGAATTCCTAGCTGTAATACATGCTGTCAATAAATTTAGACATTATATCACAGGCTACCCTGTTATCTTGTATACAGACCATTCTGCTATAAAATATTTATCAAATAAGCCTGTCACAAATGCCAGAGTAACTCGATGGTTAATCTTATTGCAGGAATTCGACATCACAATCAAGGACCGGCCTGGCAAAGAAAACCCTGTAGCCAATTTTCTTTCGAGAATACCAAAATCAAGCGATGCGGCAACATTTGAAGATCAATTTCTGGATGAGCACCTGTTTGTTGTTGCCATTCAAACACCCTGGTATGCTGATGTTGCCAACTACCTCGCAGTAGGTAAATTACCAAAACATTTAACTCCTAATGAGCGCAAGAAGATTATTCAGAAAAGTTCTCGATTCTCGTGGATTGGGGGCTATTTGTTTCACACAGGAGTAGACATGCATATCAGGCGATGTGTTAGAGAGGATGAAATCTTTGACATCCTAAAAGCCTGTCACGATGGACCGTGTGGGGGGCACTTCGCTGAGCGTAGAACTAGACATAAAGTATTGCAGACAGGATATTACTGGCCTACGATCTTCAAAGATGCGAAGAAGTTTGTCCAAGCCTGTGACAGCTGCCAGCGAGCAGGACGACCTGGTCAAGCTGATGAGATGCCTCTGAAACCACAGCTAGTCATCGAACCATTCGAGCGATGGGCTCTTGATTTCGTTGGACCCATCAACCCCTCATCAAATCAGAAAACATATATCTTGGTGGCAACAGAATATGTCACCAAATGGGTTGAGGCAGAAGCATTGCCAAGAGCCACAGAGGACTCTGTCATACAGTTCCTGTTCCATATATTTGTACGTTATGGCCTTCCAAGGGAAATCATTACAGATGGAGGACCACAATTTGCTGGGAATAGATTAGCTGCAACACTCAACAATTATCACGTCCAACATAAAATCACTACTCCATATCACCCACAGGCGAATGGGCAGGTAGAAAGCGGCAATAAGATAATAGAATCAATCCTAACGAAAACCATTGCATCACATAGGCGTGATTGGGCTGCTCGACTACCTGAAGCACTCTAGGCCTATAGAACAACATGGAGAAGCACCACCGGTTACTCACCTTATCAATTAGTGTTTGGAAAACAACCCATTTTTCCCATAGAATTCAAAATCCAAACATTACGGACAGCACAGGAAGTTGGCGTAGATCTAAGCGAGGCAAAAATCAATCGACTACAGCATATCAATGAATTGGAAGAAATTAGGCTCTCCGCACTACAAAATACAGCATTGATTCAACAGCAGCGAGCTAAATGGCATGATGCGCTCATCAAAAACAAAGTCTTCCACGAGGGAGACTGGGCTCTGTTATACGACTCTCGGTTTCAGGACTTCCCTGGGAAACTTCAGACTCGATGGTTGGGACCATACGAAATCCAGAAGGTGCATGACAACGGAACCCTTACTCTAATTACCATTGACGGTTCTGGATATGCATTCAAAGTAAATGGCCACCGAGTCCGTCTCTATCGCAAACCACTCACTCGGGAATCCTTTTGCCAGCAGCTACGCCGAGACACCGATATGGAGATCTTAGGAGAGGAAGAGAAATCTTCCTCACCTGTAATTCATTAAGGGTTCATTTCTTTTTGCAATTTGTACATAAGTTCTTGTTTTTTTTGAGTGGTTCTTGTACATAAGTTTGAATTAAATATTTTCTTGTCATTTTTTTTGCTGTTCCTTTTCTTTCACAAAGTTCGATTTTTGCCCTTCTAAAAAAAGCATCTGCGTGTTTTTTATGATGTTGGTTTTGCTTGTTTTGCTGTTCCTTTTCTAAAGGAACAACATTCGGGATCTCTGCTGTTCCTTTTTTCAAAGGAACGGCATTGTTACATCTTCCGCTGTTCCTTTTGGTTACCACTGTTCCTTTTTCTTCAAAGAAACAACGTTCTTTTATTGCTGTTGTTCCTTTTTCAAAGGAATGGCATTTTGAGTGTTTTTATAGTATTTTTATTTTTTGCTGTTCCTTTTCCCAAAGGAACGACATTTGCATTTTTGCTGTTCCTTTTTTCTATCATCCGTCATTGTTTCTTTTCCAAAAGAACACCACTCGCATACTTTTGCTCTCCTTGTGAAACAGCTTATTCCTGTTGCTGATCTAAATTGTGGATGCTTCTTGCCCGTCTTCTTTCTAGTCTTTAAGATACAACTATGTATTTGTGCAATGAAATATAAAATCACAACATACCGAAATCTGCAAACCATAAATCGTTATATCTATAAGGCTCTGCATTAGTAAGAGGACAAACGGAAGGACATACTTATTTCTTACCTTTTGTGACATGGTTTTACTAATTTTGCCCTGATTGGTTATCTTTATCATGCTGATTCCCTTAAACTTTTTTTGATTAGTACTTGGGAATAAGAGCAAAGAGCTTATATCTTCCTATTGAGATGATAAGACTTCTTCCACCATTCTTACTCTTAAGGAGTGTTGAACCACCCTTTGTGTATAAATAAGGAAAAGTATTCTATAAAAAAGAAAAAATATGTGAACATGATATGTGA